>CM042142.1:114414733-114454733 GCA_023376005.1 Doryteuthis pealeii
AAAAACTTCAGCTGATTGAATTTTAGTGAAAAAATACAAATTAAGAATTTTTAACCCCACATGCTGCGGCAATGAAAAATAATATATTTATTGGAATAAAATAAAATATATATTGGTGTGAATGATTGTGTATTGCTATATTGGATTGCTCAGTTTTTTCTTGCTTTCATCCATTTTTTTATTACAACTTATTTCTAATATTTTCAAATAATGAATATTTAACTTGTTGTCTTTTAAAATTTTTTATTTCCTGAATAAAATTTACTACTAGTGCAATGTTTCAACGGATCTGTTTTCTGTCGTTTGGTTTGCTCTCTTTTCCTGGTTTTTATGTTGGGCATATTCCTTTACAGAATAAGCCATATATATATATATATATATATATATATATATATATACCAAACCTCTGCACAACCAGCATGTGACACAAGGTCAAGTTCTTAACAGGAGTTTAACAGGTTCTAATGCAAAGTTTTCCATCCCCTAGATGCGTTACTAAGCCAATATCAAAGAGCCGAATCTGCCCTACTATTTACCACTACAACTGTAATGTTTCAACTTATCTGTTTTCTGTCATATGGTTTGCTCACTTTTCCTGTTTTTATGTTGGGCATATCCGTTTACATTATATATATAATATATATATATATATATATATATATATATATATATATATATATATTTAGTAAATGAAGAAAAACTCTAAACTTGTTTCATTACAATAATTTATTTCAACCGTATTAATACGGCATCTTCAGGTAATCACAAGAACATGACTCTTACTGAGAATTTCCCAAAGTAACATCTCTTTTATATCTATCAAT
Source organism: Doryteuthis pealeii (assembly GCA_023376005.1). Lineage (NCBI taxonomy): Eukaryota > Metazoa > Mollusca > Cephalopoda > Myopsida > Loliginidae > Doryteuthis > Doryteuthis pealeii. Next base: position 114,415,558 of record CM042142.1, read on the forward strand.
TTAGGGGAGGGAGGGTTGGTGTCTTATTTTGGAATGGGTGGGGTTAGTTTCTTTGGATGAGGCAGGGAGGTCTATGTTTTGGATGAGGTGTGGCTTAGCTTGGGGCATATTCCTTGGAGAAATAGTTGTAAGAGTGTATATACAAAATGAGCAGAATTTCAAGGCCAAAAATATTTTAAAAAATAATTAAAAATATATATATTGATAGATATAAAAGAGATGTTACTTTGGGAAATTCTCAGTAAGAGTCATGTTCTTGTGATTACCTGAAGATGCCGTATTAATACGGTTGAAATAAATTATTGTAATGAAACAAGTTTAGAGTTTTTCTTCATTTACTAAATATCTTGCTCTGTCCTTCTACTCACTGGTATTAGGTACATTGAGCTCTCCTTATGGTCTACCTGCATCAGCTTGGTTAAACCACACATGGAAAGACCCTAACTACGGAAAAAAAAACAACTATATATATATATATATATATATATATATATATACACACACATACACCAAACTTCCACATAACCAGGATGTGACACAAGGTCAATTTAATCTCTTGAATGTGTTAATTCCATCCTTTTTTTCCATGGATAGTATTTGTATTTACCCAACCCCTCCATATAAGCAGGATGTGAAAAATGGTCAATTTCTTGAGCAGAGTTTAACAGGTTTTAATTCAGAGTTTTCCTTCTCCTAGACTGGTCACTGGAAAAATGATGGAATCAGCACACTTAAAAGGTGTTCACCTTGTTTTTATTTTTTTTATTTAGCTGTAAATAAACTAATAACAAATAAGACACAAACCATTAAATTGACCATGTGTCGCATCTTACCCATTCAAAAGTTTTTGTAAATATATATAAGTCTATTTTAACAAGACAATCATATAATACAATAATATAATCATTTGTAAGGTGATCCTTGTCACTATGAAAAAAGGTTTTTCTTAATTTTACTAGCAATGCACCCTCCGGTTGCAAGTATTTAAGTTTTAATATAATAAAATATATTAAACTAGAAAGGCTAATGAAACTAAATAAGAATGCAGATAAAAAGATTTGAAATAGTGGAGAGGGGATAATCAAAAAAGTAGAACAACTAAAACTTACTCATCCTTCACTCCTGTCTTTCATTGCTAAATTTTCTTAATGTAACTAAATAGTTAAAATAGTAAGTAAAGAATAAAATTACAGATATTTCTTTTTTTTAATGGATTTCTTTTAAGATTTATCCCCGAGATTTTTGCTCATATTCATTAAGATAAAACCAAACAATTAGAAATCAATATTACTAAGCACATTCTTATTAAAATCAAATTTTTAATATCAATATGCAAATTAACCTTCCCATCCACACTGTAAACCGCTATTTTGTTGTATATATAAATACAATTGCATGTTATTAATATGTAGATATGGCCAACAGTATTATTAATTTAAAACAATTTTATTAATTGGTTTGGTTTGGTTTGTTTTATGGTATATCAACCTTGGTGGGTCATTTAATGCCGACAAAGTTGTGAAAGAAATTCATTCTTAATGCATAATACAATTTTGTTTATGAATTCATGTTTTTCTATTAAACCCATAGATGGGACCCTAACAGGTACTACCACTCCGGGTCAGAGTGGACCAGGGAGCAATGGTGATGAAGGGGTGCTCCACATTCCCCAAACCTCCGGAACTGGAACCTCACCATCAGATAGAGTTTAACGTCATTCCCAGGACATGTAGACCCTCAGTTACCACCTTTTAGCACCCATATGATAAAAAGGAGTTGGGGCTTGCCATAAGGGCAATAGGGTCAGAGCAATCATATAGGTGCTAGGGCTTGACATGGCCAGCCGATTGATCGGAGGGGACCTCTCAGACCGCCTGTCTAGCCCAAGAAAAGCCTAAAGTGGAATATTGCAAGTCATGGACTACTCAGCCACCTGGGTTCTATCCTTAAGCATCACGGGTCGCCACCCACGACCAACAGGTGGCTCCATTGGGGGAGTCTTACTCCTCTGCAGAGGTGCAGTCGGTGCATTCTAACGCCCCAGCCGACCGGGCAGAATTTTATTAATTGAGATTTAAATAAAAATAAGATCATAGAGAATGTGACATAAATAACTAAGGGAATTGTGACTTGTAATATTGTGAGTAGTAATATAGTTTTGATTACAGACAAACACACAATCTCCATTATATCTTAGTTTCATATTAGTTGACTTGTGTTATTGATTTCTTATATAAGTAAAACATGCAATATAGCCATTGAAATTGCCACCACTAATATTGATGTAGCTAGTGAAATAAGAATCATCCTGTGCTTCAAGCAAAAAGTAATACGGTGAACTTATTTTTCTTGAGGCATAAATACCTCAGCTTATTTGAAAGTGTTACTACTGTTATGATGCTGATAGATTAATGACATTGATTTGATAAAGGCCTTCAGGGGAGATAAGTAGCATATGGTTGGTTGGTTGGTTGGTTTTTTGGTTTCAAGAACAAAAATCTCAGATGGAAATCTGATTTTGCATAGCATAACAAATGATGCATTGATAGATTTGTTCAAACCTTTTTTTTAAAAAAAAAGCTCATTATTTTCTTGGATTTTGAATCCAATGGGATATGCCCTCACAAGTTCGGATCCAGTTTGCAGCACCATGTAGAGATTCGTGGAGTGATTAGTATCCAGTTGTATTGCAAACTGAGTATATTCTGAAGATCCAGATTTGGTAGATGGTCTAAATAGCAGGTTGGGCTATTCCACTTGTGTATTTGGGCCAAGTTTACTTCCTGGGTTCTCATTGGCTGAGTACCTCTGCTTGTTTGTCCTCTGTAGATTATTCGTAGAGTGAATAGTATCCAGCTGTGTTGCAACTTGAGTATGTTCTGAGAATCCAGACTTGGTAGGTGGTTTAAATAGCAGGTTGGACTATTCCACTTGTGTATTTGGGTCAAGTTCATTTCCTGGGTTCTCATTGGCTGAGTACCTCTGCTTGTTTGTCCTCTGTAGATTATTACTAGTGGAGTGATTGATATCCAGCTGTGTTGCAAGCTGAGTATGTTCTGAAGATCCAGACCTGGTAGGTGGTGTAGAAGTTATCCCCCAGATATCATAGAAACAATATAATACTACCGTTGAGTTAGCAGACAAGAACAACATGCAAGCTGTAACTTAAATACAGTCCTTGCATGTTGCTGGCATAGTGCAAACTGGCTGAAAAGTGGGTACTTATCCATATCTTTAATCACCCTGAAAACTATCAGCCAATCAGAATTCAGGTAGTGAAGTTGCCAGAGTTCATAATGGAATAACCCAAAGCTGTAGATATACCACCTACCAACACTCTAGAGATAGTTTTTGTAGTCAGCTTGTAACAGAGCTGAATACTTGACACAAAATCCAACAAATAGCAGGTTGGGCTATTGCACTTTTATAAATTTATTTCCAATAATATCAATCGGCTTCATCGGACTTATTGCTTTGCTTTTCTTTTATAATTTTGAAATGGAGTTTTTATTACAATCCATTTGGACTATAACCATTATAAGAGGGGTGCTTCTCAAAGCAATGTAAAGGAGAGTTTTCTTTCTCCTAGACGGGTTTATTAACCAATAATAAACAACCGACGATTGGAGAAAGAACAGGTATGCTTTTCTCAAGAAAATTAGCGCGAAATTAAAAGCAAAAAGCCATGTCAAGGATTTGAACCCAATTCGCCTATTTCATTTCCCATGTCGATAACCATTACGCTAAGCAGGCGTACATCATAATCGTAGACAATTGTTGGTTTATCTTGAGTATAAGATATGAGCAAAATCGTCATTTATGGACTTTACGAATAGTAGCAGCCATTTCCGGTAGAAATTGGCAAATTAGATGAGAGGACTGAGGCGATTTAAGTCGTTTTGCACTGTATTCGATCACTTGTTGTTTGATCTTTCTCCCAGGAAGATACATATTTGGATTAACACCAGAGGCTAACCACAGGACCTCTGACTTATAAATTACAAGGAAAACTACAGACTTAGCTTTATATATTACAAGGAAACCCACTCTCTATAATATAATATAAACAAGTTTTGGTGATTTTTGTACTATTGAAGTCAGTCAACTATTGGTTTGAAGATATAATTCCAATTATTCTCCTTCCAGCTATGGGTAAATAGGGAAGACTGGGCTCTGTAACAGGGGTATGGCAACCAGTTTAGGAGAAGAAAAACTCTGAAATCAAACCTGTTGAACTCTGCTTAAGAAATTGTATTACATCCTGTCCTTGCAGAAGAATTAAGTAAATGCATTAACCAGCTCTGTATGGATACTGAATGCCATGTAGAGGACTTGCCAAGAGTGATGACCAATAGAGTTGGATGGCAAGTGAGAGTCAAAAGAATCTGTATTATCAGCACAACTTGTGTTGCATCCTGCTTGTTGATTGATTGGATTTTATGGCATGTCAACCCTTGTTGGGTTATTTTATGCCGAATATGTTTTGTTTATTCATTTTTTATGTATATTCAATCTTTTTTTTAAAAACTCAATTTCTTTTTAAACAAATTTTTTTTAATTTATTTTTTTCTATCTAACCCATAAATGGGACCCTAACAGGTACTACCACTCAGGGTCAGAATGGACCTGGGTCTAATGGTGATGAAGGGGTACTCCACACTGCCCAGAGCTCCAAAATTGGAACTTTACCATTAGATTGCGTCCTGCTTGTGTGGAGAGGTTGGGTAAATACATATATATATATATATATATAGCCGGGTTAGCTCAGTTGGTAGAGCATTTGGCTAGAAACTGCAAGGTTCCTAGTTCGATACCGGCCCTCGCCAACTCAACGTATGAGTAGCACTGGGATCTGTGCGGTAAAGTAAGGAGCTGATGGTAGGTGTGGCGCTCCACCTCAGACACAAAAACAATCTCCTTGGTCTAGCGCTAGTGAAAAGGGGATAGGCACCCTCGCTGATTGGCTGATACCGACTTTAGGTCACCCCGACGACTTTATATATATATTAACCATCAGTCCAACTACACCACACACCTAAATCACACCACTCTCACCACAGACAAACAAGACACACACCCTACTGAAGACATAACCCTAACCGCAATATCTAATAAGACAGACATAGAACCCAAATTCAATACAAACCTACTTAGATGTAAAAAATCACTCCAGCTAGCAACATTTAACGTTAGAACACTAAAAGCGATAGGCCAACTCCCCGAACTCACGGCGTCTGCAGCCGAAAATAATATAGACATCATATGTGTGCAAGAACACAGATTTGACCATGGTGATGTAGAACTAAAATACCATGAATCTGGAAATGGCTGGACGTTTGTGTCAGCATCTGCATGGAAAAACTCCGTCAATGCAACTATAGGAGGTGTAGGAATGCTTCTCAGCCCTCGAGCGCTAAAATCACTTAACAGCATAGAAAAAATCCAACCTAGAATCATGAGTGCTACGTTTAATGGCAATCCCTGCATGACTATAGTCTCATGTTACAGCCCAACAAACGTCAGCGACGAAACGGACATTGAAACATTTTACAATGGGCTATCCTCCCTATGCAGACACCCCCCAAACATAACGTACTGATAATTGGGGAGACATGAATGCACAGATAGGAAGAAACGAGAACAATAGATTCGGCCTACACAACACCCCAAACAGGAACGGTGATCTCCTAGCCGAGTTCTCCCTTGAGAACAGGCTTGTCTGCCTGAACACTAAATTCCAAAAACGGAAGGGCAAACTATGGACATACACGTACCCAAATAGCACAAAAGCGCAACTAGACTACATCCTAATAAACAAAAAATGGACAAATAGTGCAATGAACTGTGAAGCGTATTCTTCCTTTGAAGGAGTATCCTCCGATCACAGAATAGTCACAGCAAATTACGACTTAGCCTACGTAGAAACAAAAACAAACCAGCAAATCTGAACGATACGACTGGTCGACACTTGCCAACAGCGATATTTGCAATCGCTACGCTGTTACAGTAAGAAATAAATTCGATATCCTCCAGGAGACATCCGAAAGCTCCACACCAAACGAGGAATACGAAAACTTTGTTAGTGCTCACTTAGAAGCGGCAGCCGAGTGCATACCAACCAAATTAAAAGCCGAACACTCTGTTCCCTGGGAGACAGAAGCAGTTAGGGAAAAAAGAAACTATATAAAAAAAGCAGCCCAACTCAATAAAACAAACCCAACTAACACCAATTTACACAACCTTAGGAAAGCCCAAATAGAATTAACCAAAACATACAAAAAAGAACAAACAGAATATATACAAGCACAAATAAATAATATTAGATCATCGGTAGAAGACAGACAGTCGCGATTAGCATGGCAAATGTAGAATACTGATAATTGTCATTCTGTGTTACTTTCACCCTTAGCCAGGATTGAACCTGCAGTCTGGAAATGACTGTTACAGATTGTTAACTATTGGACAGTAGAACAGTCAAACACCCCCTCAGCTTAATGGACTCTTCCTGGCAGCAGTGGCAGGAATTATTTAAGCTGTTATAGTGGGCTCATTAATGAACTAGTAACTTCATGTTAGGCTTGGCCAGTCAAACCAATTGTTGACTGTCTGACTGACTTCAATATGGCGCTGCGAACAGGATTCGACCTAGCTGGATGGGAAAAGCTGTTTATTGAGGCAGGCATATCTGTTGCCTCTGCCAAACTTATGCCCAGACATTTTCTAGTGAAGAGATTGCAAGGTCCAGCTTGCATATGCTAGACCGTGCAATGCTTAAGGAACTGGGTATCAAGACTATGGGTGACATGCTCACTATACTAAAGCTAGCCAAGAATCCCCCAGTGACACTCCCATTATCAGCTAATTATGCAAGAACACCAACTGCAAAACTTCCTCAAATCCGTTCGGAAATGACCCCACAACAATTCAGGAAGTTCAGGATAGACTGGGACGTATTTACAAAGATGACCAATCTTCCCCCATACAGACTAACATTCAACTGTACAATTGTGCTGATGAAACTGTCCAGAATTCTATCATCACTACTTACCCTGACTTCTTCAACACCAACCCTAGCAAACTGCTTGATATGCTAGAGGTGTTGGTTACACAGAAATCAAATCCCATGGTGCACAGAATCTCCTTTTCATCCATCATACAGAGTGACCATGAGTCCATCCAGGATTACTTGATTCGTCTACAGTCAGGAGCACAAGATTGCAACTATATATGCCCCAACTGTGATCATGACTTGTCCAACATATATATAAAGGATCAGTTCATTCGGGGCATTGCTAATGACACACTACAGGCGGATATATTGGCTAAGGCAGGTTCAATCCTGGCTAAGGGTGAAAGTAACACAGAATGACAATTATCAGTATTCTACATCTCCAGGAAAAATTCCAATTTTGTCAGGATGTGGTTCAATTTGGTGGTCTCCAAATAACACCAACAGGAGTTGCCCCTTCCAAAGAACTACTCAATGCAATAAAAAACTTCCCTATCCCAAAGAACATAACCGACGCAAGGTCATGGTTTGGGTTGGTTAATCAAGTGGCATGGGCATACTCCCTAAGCCCCATAATGGCTCCTTTTCGAGACCTGGTCAAACAAAATTCACACTTTACGTGGAACAAGATCTCGAGAACGCGTTCCGCAAATCTAAGGAGGTTATCGTTGGCTTGGTAAAGAAGGGAGTTACAAGCTTTGACATCAATCGCGCAACCTGCCTTGCCCCAGACTGGAGCAAAGAAGGTATGGGTTTTTTATTGCTCCAAAAACACTGCACATGCCCCACAGACAAGGCTCCAGTTTGTTGCACAGAGGGCTGGCGCATCATATTTGCAGGTAGCAGATTCTGCACTGACGCAGAGCGCCGATATGCACCCATTGAGGGCGAAGCAGCTGCAATCGCCTGGTCATTAGACAAATGCCGCATGTTTATCATGGGATGCCCTAATGTAATAGTGGTCACAGACCACCAGCCTTTAACAGGGGTATTTGGTGATAGGGACCTTAGTAAGATTCACAACCCACGCCTATTTAAACTGAAGGAGAGGTCCCTAAGATATTTCTTTACCATTCAGCACTGCCCCGGCAAGTGGCACAAGGGTTCTGATGCCATATCCCGCAACCCAGTTGCCATAGTAGAAGCCCTTACTACTTTATTCTCAACACAACCTTCTAACCAGGACACACACCTCTCTGACGACATAGATGAAATAATCAGAGATGTTCCCCGCAAAGTTAAGGCAGGTTCACTGATGACCTTGGAACAAAATATAACTCATGCAAAAGCATTCGAGATGGCCATGAGAGACCAAGATAAGATATCTGGTACCTCAGATGTTGCAAGGATTCAAACATCTACAGTACATGGGACTCTCGGAGAAAAATTTAGTCCCCTCTAAAAAAAAAATACGTGCAGTAGGAGGGTTCTCATTGGTGTGTCAAGGTTGGATACCCATCATGTTTACAATTGGGGAGAGGACTACAAAACAGGCACTATATATATGTAAAAATATACAGGTGATATACTTTAGTAAGGCAGCCTGCATTGATGTGGGTATATTACCTCCATTCTTTCCTAAACCTATGGCAGGGCCTCCCGCCCCTGCAAGTAATTCAATAACATGCAATGCGGTATTCACGGATTCCCAGCATAACACACCAAAAGCTCCAGCCCATAAAATCCAATATCCTAAAACCCCTCCATTTCCACCAACCAATGAAAACGTAGAAAAAATTAAGCAATGGTTGTTAGACCAATTCGCTACGACAGTTTTCAACAAAAACGGAAAATTTCTTGCTTGTAGGGATAGCAACAATATCATATCACTTGACCATATTCGTGCATCTGGCCAGAATGATCAGCATTACACATCACTTTTAAAGGTGATTGAACAAGGATTTCCTTCTATACGTTCTCAGGTCGAACCAGGAATCCGCCATTTCTGGGAGGTACGTCACAGACTCACCACGGACAGAGGCTTAGCACTGATGGACGAAAGAATTATCGTACCTAGGACCCTACAAGGGAAAGTGCTACATTGCCTACATTCAGCTCATCAGGGTGTAGAGGGCATGAAAGCTCGTGCAAACGATTCAGTGTATTGGCCTGGTATGAACGCATCCATACGCAATTTCAGGAATAATTGTCGGGTGTGCACCAGTATCGCCCCATCCCAACCCCCTCGAGCCAATCACTTTAACAGCAACTCCAGATTGGCCCTTCCAACAAATAGTAATGGATATATTTTACGTTGGGCATATTGCATACCTTGTTTGCGCAGACCGACTCACGGGCTGGATCATCTTATATCACCTAAAACCTGGTCATGCACCACTAAAAGATTAATATCTATTTGTAGGAAACTCTTCCACACTTATGGTACTCCTGAAGAGCTGAGTAGTGACGGTGGCCCTCCTTTTAATTCTGAGCAATTTCATCAGTTTCTCAAGTCATGGTGTGTAAAACATAGAAAATCATCAGTAGCATACCCTCAATCCAATGGCCGAGCGGAACTCGCTGTCAAAACTGCCAAAAGGATAATCCATGGCAACACAGGCCCTCAGGGTTCACTAGACAACGATAGTGTTGCCCAAGCAATCCTCCAATACCGCAATACTCCCATTCAAGGCATCGGCCTATCCCCAGCGCAGTTGCTGCTCCACCGCCGACTCCGGGATTCGATCCCATTGAAACCTATCCTCTACAAACCACATTCTGAATGGATAGCCGCAGCACAACGTCGTGAGGAGAGTTTTCGTCAACGGAATCTCCTGCTGTCGGAAAGATACAATAGGTACACACACAGTCTTGACCCGCTACAGAATGGTGACAAAGTAGCCATTCAAACCCATCAAACCGCCGGTGGACCACTACAGGCACCGTCATTGAGGTTCTCCCACATCGGCAATACGGCTCCGAGTGGACGGATCAGGTAGGATCACACTCAGAAACCGACGCTTCCTGAAAAAGCTGACCACAAAACCCAAACCCACACCATTGCCTAGTGCTATGCTTGATCCCATTGGCTCCAACTCTAACACCCCACACCTCAACATTAGGGACCAGGCCTCACCCAATGTCACTCCGCCCCCAAAACCAAGGCCGACGAAAATACCCCGGGCATTGTCAAGATTGCTCCCCTCTAATCAGCCTGGCCGAAAGGAACTAATTTCTCCTCAAAGGCCAATACGCCTGCGCAATGGGAGAGGGGGGGGGAAGGGGAGATGTAGAATACTGATAATTGTCATTCTGTGTTACTTTCACCCTTAGCCAGGATTGAACCTGCAGTCTGGAAATGACTGTTACAGATTGTTAACTATTGGACAGTAGAACAGTCAAACACCCCCTCAGCTTAATGGACTCTTCCTGGCAGCAGTGGCAGGAATTATTTAAGCTGTTATAGTGGGCTCATTAATGAACTAGTAACTTCATGTTAGGCTTGGCCAGTCAAACCAATTGTTGACTGTCTGACTGACTTCAATAGCAAACAGTAAATGAAATTAGTGGTAGGAAAATACCTCTAGATCAAAACTAAAGGCAAACAGCCAAAAAGAAAGACTCCAAAAATGGAAAGACCACTTCCAGAAACTTCTGGGGAACACACCTAAAATCATGGTAAATAACACTCAAAAGATCATAGATAGACAACTAGACATAAAACTGGGGGATTTTACAACAGAAGAACTCCACGTAGTCTTAAATAAACTAAAAAGTAGAAGGGCGGCGGGTCTTGACGAAATACCCCCGGAGGTATGGAAAATGGGCAAGTTCAGCGACATACTGCTTAGGCTATGCAATGCAGTATATAGACAAAATAGAATAGATAAATGGACAAAAGGATGCATCCTCCGTTCCCCAAAAAGGGAGACCTAGGAATAGCTAAAAACTACAGAGGCATAACTCTTACGGCTATCGCAGCCAAGATCTATAATGCCCTTCTTCTTAATCGCATCCGACCCGAAATAGAGAAAATTCTTAGGAAAAACCAAAACGGATTCCGTAGAAACCGTTCCACAACCTCTCAGATCCTGACTATACGACGAATCATAGAAGGGATTCGAGCAAAGAATCTAGAGGCAACGCTACTATTCGTAGATTTTTCCAAGGCATTTGATTCCATACACAGAGGAAAAATGGAACAAATACTACTAGCATACGGGCTACCAGAAGAAACTGTTGCTGCTATAATGATGCTCTACAAAGATACACAAGCAATGGTACGCTCACCCGATGGCGACACAGATTTCTTCGACATCGGAACTGGAGTCCTACAAGGAGATACACTAGCACCATATATATTTATCATATGCTTAGACTATGTACTCCGAACATCATTAGATACCATAAAAGAAGAAGGCTTCACACTAAAAAGGGCAAGAAGCAGGCGATATCCCGCACAGAAAATCACAGATGCGGACTACGCTGATGACCTTGCACTCCTTGCAGATACACCACCACAGGCCGAGTCACTACTGCATAGCCTAGAGAAGGCTGCAAATAATATTGGCCTTCATGTAAACTCCGATAAAACAGAGTACATATGTTTCAAAAGGAAAGGAGACATAACCACACTCAACGGTAAGCCCCTTAAGCCAGTAGAACAATTCACATACCTAGGTGGTAATATCCTATCCACAGAAAGCGATGTAAATACACGAATAGGAAAAGCGTGGTCGGCCACAAACAAATTATCAGTAATATGGAAATCCGATCTCACTGACAAGCTAAAGCGACAATTCTTCCAGGCGGTGGTTGTATCAGTGTTGCTGTACGGATGCACCACATGGACCCTAACGAGGCGCCTTGAGAATAAGCTGGATGGGAGCTGCACAAGAATGCTGCGTGCAGTCCTGAACAAATCGTGGAAGCAGCACCCCACGATGAAACAGCTATATGGCCACTTGCCCCCCATCTCACAAACCATTCGAGTGAGACGGACAAGACATGCCGGGCACTGCTGGAGAAGCAAGGATGAGCTCATAAGTGACGTTCTCCTGTGGAAGCCAACACACGGACATGCTAGTGTGGGCCGCCCAGCAAGGACCTACATTGACCAACTAAGCAAAGACGCAGGTTGCTGCACAGAGGACCTCCCTGGGAAAATGAATGATAGGAAAGGTTGGCGAGAGATTGTCATGGATATCCGTGCTAATAGCGCGACATGATGATGATGATATATATATATAGATTTCCATCTAAAAACAGACCTAATTATTATTATGCTCTGATGATGATTTTTTTATAAATTGAAATATTGTCAATATCAGTAATGAAAAAGGATATAAAAATATATTCATTTTAACAACAAAGTGTGTTTTTCATACACTTTTATCTTTATATATAAAAAGTAAAGTAAAGTAAAGTCGTCGGGCGGCTTAAAGTCGGTATCAGCCAATCAGCGAGGGAGTCTATCCCCTTTTCACTAGCGCTAGACCAAGGAGATTGTTTTTGGCATCTGAGGTGGAGCGCCACACCTACCATCAGCTCCTTACTTTACCGCACATAACCCTGTGCTACTCATACGTTGAAATGGCGAGGACCGGAATCGAACTAAGAACCATGTGGTTTCTAGCCGAACGCTCTACCGACTGAGCTAACCCGGCCCTATTATCTTATATCTGTATATATATGTACATATAAATATATATATAAAGTGGCTTATTCCATCAATGGGAAATTTTATTATAATTTTTTTTTTGTTGCTCAAATGGTCCCGTGCTCTATAACAGATAAGGTGAAAGGTAAAAGGCAATGGGGAGCTAGCTAGACTTTGTGATGAACTGCTTATTTTATGGAGGAAACATCTTTATTGACATCTGTCAATGTTGAAGAGCTAAACAATTAGCGACTGGCTTCATAAAATATGACTCTAGAGTTTGAGATTAAAAACAAAGCAAACATTGAAATAGTATTTTAGCAAAAGGCTGACAAATAGAATTTCCAGCTCAGTTGCTAACATAAGGAATGTTAAGTGTGTTATTTCATTTGTTGTCTTTAAAATATGTTCTGTGCATGATTTATTCATGTTAGGAAGTTGTAAATATGATCAAGAGGAACAGGTTATATATATATATATATATATATATATATATATATATATCTTATTATAATGGAGATTGTGGGTTTGTATGTCTGTAACCGAAACTATATTACTATACAAGTCACAATTCCCTTTGTTATTTACATCACATTCTCCATGATTTTATTTTTATTTAAACCTCAATTATTAATAAAATTGTTTTATATCATTAAGTCTGTTGACAATATCTACATATTAATAACATGCAATTGTATTTATATATACAACAAAATAGCGGATTACAGTGTGAATGGAAAGGCTAATCTGCATATTGATATTTAAAATTTGATTTTAATAAATATGTGCTTAGTATTATTGATTTCTAATTGTTTGGTTTTATCTTATTGAATATGAGCAAAAATCTCGGGGATAAATCTTAAAAGAAATCCATTAACAAGAAGAAATAACTGTAATATTATTCTTTACTTCCTATTTTAACTAAATAGTTAAATAGGAAAATTTACCAATGAAAGACGGGAGTAAGGGAAAATGATGGAAGAGTTAGTTTAAAAGCTGTTCTATTTTTCAATCATACCCCCTCTGTTCCAAATATTTTTATCTGAATTCTTATTCGTTTCATTAGCCTTTCTAATTTAACATGATATTTTATTATATTAAAACTTAAATACTTGCACCCGGAGGGTGCATATATTTGCTAGTATATATAATATACCAAGCGTGTTGTTAAATCCTTGCGGTGAGAAAAAAACCCAGCAAATAGTTTGATTGTAAAAATATACTACCAAACATCAACCGGGGAGAAAAAAATTTTTGAAAAAAAGAAAAGACCAAGATAGTCGTACCAACAAAAAATAATCTATTAGTACAGTATTTGGCCAAAAGAAAAAACAATTTATATGTATATATATCTTATTATAATGGAGATTGTGTGTTTTTCTGTCTGTAACTGAAACTATATTCCTACTCAAGTCACAATTCTCTTAGTTATTGACATCACATTCTCCATGATTTTATTTTTATCTAAACCTCAATTATTAATAAAATTGTCTTACATTATTAATACTGTTAACTATATCTACATACAAACAACATGTGCAATTATATTTATATATACAACAAAATAGTGGTTACAGTGTGAACGGGAAGGCTAATTTGCATATTAATATTAAAAAATCGAATTTAATAAAATATGTGCTTGGTATATTGATTTCTAACTGTTTGGTTTTATTTTAATGAATATAAGCAAAAATCTCTTCAATGAATCTTAAATGAAATCCATTAACAAGATAAAATAACTGTCATTTTATTCTTACTTCCTCTTATAACTAAATACTTAAATTAGAATAAATAACAATGAAAGACGAGAGTGATGGAAGAGTAAGTTTCAGTTGTTCCATTTTTTATTATACTCCTGTTTCAAATCTTTTACTATACTCCTGTTTCAAATCTTTTTATCTGTATTTTTATTTAGTTTCATTTGCCTTTCTAATTTAATACCATATTTTATTACATTAAACTTAAATACTTTGCACCCGGAGGGTGCATATATTTGCTAGTATATATAATATACCAAGTGTGTTGGTAAATCCTTGCGGTGAGAAAAAACCCAGCAAATAGTTTGATTGTAAAATATACTACCAAACATCAACAGGGAGAAAAAAATTTTTGAAAAAAGAAAAGACCAGATAATCGTACCAACAAAAAATAATCTATTAGTACAATATTTTGACCAAAAGAAAAAAAACATTTACATGTATATATATATGTATATAAGATATATATATATTCATATAACCGGCTAGGAGAATAGCTAATAAGTAAAAAAGTGCTCAATACTAGTAGAGCAAATAATAAAGATAAATCTAATGAGTCAGACGAACCTACTATTAGTTTCGCTTAATGCTCTTCAGGGCTAAGATCTGACTCTTAGCCCTGAAGAGCATTAAGCGAAACTAATAGTAGGTTCGTCTGACTCATTAGATTTATCTTATATATATATAATATATTTATATATATATATAATATACTATCAAGGTGTGTCAAAAAGTATCGAGATTTTTGTACTTTTTGAAACACCTTGTATTCTGAAAAAAAAAAAAAAGTTCCATTCATTCTTCATTTCTATCTAGGTATTTTAAAACTTGCTCTATTTTGACACCCTTGTATTCTGAAAAGAATTAATGAATAGAACGTAATTTTTTTTTCAGTATACAGGTGTGTCAAAAGTACAAAAATCTTGATACTTTTTTGACACACCTTGTACATATATATATATATAGTCATCCACAGACACATGTTTTGACTTATCAAATCTCTTCAGTATGGCTAGACATTTTGCAAGCTACCTACAGTCGGGATAGAACTCAGATCGATTCAACAGTAGTTAGACAGCTTAATCGCTTGGCCAATCATCATCCACAGAATGTGAAGGGGATTTAACTGTTTTAATACACACGTCTGTTGTATGTAAAGGCCGCTATAGAGTGCTCCATCCCTTTTATATATATATATTCTACTAAAGCTGAGTGAATCAATGATTGTTTGCTAAGGGTCTTTTTCCTATTTAGTTTAATGACACAAAAATTCATATCAAAATATTCCTTAGTTCTAGGATTGAGTTATATTTGGAAAAATAATCATTTTTAATTGGTTTCTAATTAGTCATATATGCAATCAAGTAAAAAACTGACCTGCTCTTTTCCCCAATTTCTGCCTATCACTTTCCCCTCTCTCTATATATATCTTTGATTTAGCCTCCTTGTTATATATGTTAGTTGCTCTGTGGGAAATTTGTTTCAAAAGAGTTAAATTTGGAGGAATGAGTGTATGAAAAATATATTGATTTTTTTTTCTAAGTGGAAGATCTAAGATTAAGTTTAGGAGTCTTCTTCAAGATGCAAATGATTGAAATAAAATTAAGATTTAATGAAAGGTGTTATTTACTAAATTAATTTAATATGTTGGGAATAAACACCTGAGGTCCATTTTGCATTGACATTATAACAAAAGGTAAATAGCAGTAGTAGCAGTGAAAATAAAGATGTCTACTTTTAACAACGTGAAATGTCACAAGAAGAAATGGCAACCTCCATAATCCATGTTTTTAATGCTTATTTGATTTGGGTTTGGTTTGTTTTATGGCATATCAACCTCAGTGGGTCATTTAATACCAATAAAGTTTTGAAATGAATAAATTTTAAATGGATACACAATTTTTTCTTATAAACACATTTTCTATTTAACCCATAGATGGGACACTAACAGGTACTCACTCTGGGTCAGAGTGGACCAGGGACAATGGTGATGAGGGGATGCTCCAACATCCCCAAAATCAGAACTGGAATCTCACCATTAGATAGATTTTGTTTGGTTTGTTTTGTTTTACGGCATATCAACTCAGTGGGTCATTTAATGCCAATAAAGTTTTGAAATAAATTCATTCTTAATGGATAACAATTTTTTTTATAAACACATTTTTCTATTTAACCATAGATGGAACCCTAACAGGTACTACCACTGCTGGTTCAGAGTGAACCAGGGAGCAATGGTGATGAATGGGTGCTCACATTCCCCAAACCTCCAGAACTGGAACCTCACAATCAGATAGAGTTTAACGTCATTCCCAGGACATGTAGACCTCAGCCACCGCCTTCTAGCACCCATATGATATAAAGGGTTGGGACTTGCCTTAAAGACAATAGGGTTGGGTCAATCATATAGGTGCTAGGGCTTGATGTGTGACCAGCCGATTGATTGAGGGGCCTCTCCAACTGCCAGTGTAGCGTAAGTAAGTAAGTGGAGTGTTGTAGGTCATGGCTGCTCATCCACCAAGACTTCTGCTATAACAACGTGAAATGTAACGAGAAGAGACTGGCAACCTTTATAATCCATGTTTTAATGCTTATTTAAAATGCCAGATAAAGGTTTGAATTCAAGTCTTACTAAAGATAAGTTCTTTGTTCTATTTTCCAGTAAATTTGAACAAGAAAGAACAAGAGACAAAGTAATGAAGCAGAAAGAAAGAAGGAAATGAACTATGAAAAAGAAAGAAAAAAAGAAAGAAACGATTTATGAAAATAAATAAAAAAAGAAAGAAAGAAACAAGAGAACAAAGTATGAAGAGAAAGAAAGGAAGAAAATGAACTTATGAAAAAGAAAAAAAAAAGAAAGAAACGATTTATGAATAAAAAAAGAAGAAAGATAGAATGAGAGAAACGAAGAATGAAAAGGAGAAAAGAAGAAAGAAAGAAAGGAGGAAAGAATAAGTTGGAAAGGAAGAGAAATTTCAAAAAGAAAAATATGAAGTGACCAGAGAAAGAACACTGAACTATTGAAAGTTTATAAAGGGAGAAAAGGACTTAAAGAGTGGTGAGAGAGAGAAAGAAGAGTGGGTGAGAGAGAGAGGAGGGGAGAGAAAGAAGGGAGAGAGAGGGGAGAAAGAAGGGGGAGAGAAGGGAGATGGAGGGGGAGAGAGAGGGAGATGGAGGGGGAGAGAGAGGGAGATGAGGGGGAAGAGAGAAGGGAGAGAGAGGGAGAGAGAGAAGGGAGAAGAGGGGAGAGAGAGAAGGGAAGAGAGAGGGGAGAGAGAAGGGAGGAGAGGGGAGGAGAGAGGGAGGGAGAGGGAGAGAGAGTGGAGAGAGAGAGAGAGAGTGGAGAGAGAGAGTGGGGAGAGAGAGAGTGGAGAGAGAGAGAGTGGGAGAGAGAGGGAAGATGAGAGATCATACTGGTCCATTTGTAGATAAACTGTCATTGTGACAGGATTATACTAGTTTGTAATAAAAAATATTTTCCATCTAATCTATTTTCCAGTTATTCTGTCTTTTTTTTTTCTAACTCTTCCTCCATAATGTGGAAGTTGAATATTGCAATTAGAACAAATTGAAGTGTATATCTCTCACATATCTTATATTTTTCTTCAGGTAAAGGTTTGTGTTCAGTTTTACTAGCGATAATTTCTTGGCTTCATTTTCAAGCAATTCTATCCTTTTTTTTCTACTTATTCCTCCTTGAAAAAAAAAGGTTTGACAATGTTGGAAATATAGCAATGATATTATTTTGAAGAGATAATGATGCATGACAGACAGCAGGTTCATATCTATCAATCATCTTAGCATGTTCATATTGATTGATGAGTCATTTTAGGGCTCATGAGAGGAAAGGTTCTGGTGGTGGGGTTATAGGATTGTGAGGGAGCAGCAGTGATCTGTAAAGATTATGCTATTGCTATCTATCTCAGCGAGGTCATATCATATATATATATATATATATTATAATGCATGTAGAATTAAACACTTTATTTTTGCAATACAAATTATTTCTACCATAACCCCTAGAAAAATCAAATATCCAAATTCTAACGGTCTATTTTTAGCATTCCAAAATGTGTTCCAGTTTTTTAAAATTATATTAATATATTAAAATTATAAATTATAATTAATAAATATATATAATAATAATAATAAATTATATTAATAATAATTAATAATTAATAAGCCTCCACATTAATATAATTTAAAAAAACTGGAACCCATCACCCCTGATGATGGCACTTCGAAGTGCTGAAAGTACTCGGGACCTGAACTTTAGTGGACTTATCACAAATTCCACCCAAATATTAAAAGTTGGCCAGAAAACTTGAAAAGATCAAAATGAAATTGTAAACAGGAGATGTGTCTTTTGTTTAACTCTACATGTATAAATGAAAATGCTGCCAAATACACACACACACACATATATATATATATATATATAATATTGTTATATATCACAATATGCACAGAGTAGTGAGAAATTCTGTTGTTATACTAACACATGTCATTACTTGACTCTACTCAAAACAAAAAAGAGAGAAAAAATGTGTGGATGTGTAATTCTGTTGGGAGTGTAATACAAAAAGCTAATTCTGAAGTGCTGAGCAGCAGCCGCCTCCTCCTCTTATATGTTCCCNTACAATATCTAATTTCTCACTCTCTCATCTCTTCAACTAGAATAGATTGCACTATTAACTCTCCCTCTCCTCTCTCTCTCTCTATGCTTAGATAGATTACAATATCTAATGTCTCAGCTCTTCTCTCTCTCTTCAACTAGATAGATTAAACTATTAACCCCTCTCTCTCTCTCTTTCATCTGAACTTCCTCTTTCAGATCTTCTTTCTTCTCTCATCTATAACTAGATAGATTTCCAATATCCATAAGAATTGAACTCCCATCTGTGCATTGATCTTTTTCTCTTCATGATCCCTGATTTGCATACCCATCTTAAGTCACAACTGATACTATTGATTCTTTCTATATTAAAACATTGTGCATGTGTGTATTGAGCCACGCTTTCTATTTACACATTCCAGCCATTTCTCTCTCTCCTCATTCACTAATCCTTGATCCTTTCTTGATTTCTTCTAATGCTTTGATCTCGTAACTTCTGTCAAACTTTACGCAAAAGCTGCTTTACCCAAAACTGATCTCAGATACATCATTATTCAGATGGAATCAGGAGAAGACCTGAGTCAAAATCCTGAACGAGGCTGTGTTCAATTCAATAGCATGACTTTGGAAAAAGGCACATGGAATTGGAGGACGCTGCTTGTCAGGTGCTGTAGTACTACACATGCAGGACTACAACATCATAGTTAGGCGAGTTCCAAACCCAATTGCTCACTATTATGTTCCACTTTTAAACTAATACACATTGGGAAAGGTATACCCCACCATCAATGGGGAATTGAGATTTAGGAGGAGTCCTGTGTGAGTGGCTAACATGCAAGACTACAACATCATTATGAGTTCAAACCTCCAATTCCACTATTACCTATCAATTTATCAGAAATGGAATCAGAAGAACATGAGTTCCCGCCCTGTCAGCTGGGGCCTTAGAATACACCGACTGCACCTCTGCGCGAGAGGAGTAAGATCCCCCAATGGAGCCACCTGTTGGTCGTGGGTGGCGACCCGTGATGCTTAAGGATAGACCCAGGTGGTGAGCTAGTTCCATGACTTCAATATCCACTTAGGCTATTTCTTGGGCTAGACAGGCGGTCTGAGAGGCCCCCTCCGATCAATCGGCTGGTCACAGTCAAGCCCTAGCACCTATATGATTACCCCAACCCTATTGCCCTTAATGCAAGCCCAACCCTTTTATCATATGGGTGCTAGAAGCGGTGGCTGAGGTCTACATGTCCTGGGAATGACGTTAAACTCTATCTGATGGTGAGGTTCCAGTTTTGGAGGTTTGGGGAATGTGGAGCACCCCATTCATCACCATTGCTCCCTGGTCCACTCTGACCCGGAGTGGTAGTACCTGTTAGGTCCCATCATGGGTATAATAGAAAAATGTGATTTATAAAAAAAATTGTTTATCCATTAGAATGATTTATTTCAAAACTTTATGGCATTAAATGACCCACTGAGGTTGATATGCCGTAAAACAAAAACAAACCAAAGAACTGATTCAAAATCCTGAACAACGGTCTTTGTTCATCCACTAGTTAGCGAGTTCAAACTCCAATTGCCACTATTTATGTTTCACTTTTAAACTAATTACCATTGGGAAAGGTATGATCCCCACTCATCACCCAGCTATAGAGTTAAATAGCCACACACTATGAAAGTGTGTGCGTAATGATATATATCGCAGCGAAATGGACATAATGATAGTGTCAAAATCCTGGACAAGGCTGTTTGTATTTATGTATCTAATAGCCTTGGGACAGATATGCAATTCCAAAATTTCTCCCTCCACTATGGCGTAAATTGTTAGGCAGACTGGCTCTTTAAACCTTTGTTTAGGCCAACAGTCTAGGAGAAGAAAACTATTAATTCAATCCCACTAAACTCTGCTAAAGAAGTTGACCTTGTGTCACACCCTGCTCGTGGGAAGGGTTAATGAAATATAAAATAATAGTACCACTTTTGTTCTTCTTCAAAGATGGCTTTAGCATTAACATACCCAAAGAAAGGAGCAGATCTTATGTTAAACAACTAATTTGAATTGGATCTCCCTAGTACGAGAGTGCAGTCTAAGTATATATATATTTATATCATATTCTTATAATATATATATAATCTAGTCTATATTCAATCTATACATACTATCCAATAGTCATTTCTTATTAAAACAATTGTGAATCAGATCTCACTAGTATGAGAGAGAGAGTCAATATATAATGACTTATATATATAATTATGTTTATGCTTCTTATGAACGTTGTTTGTTTTGGTCTTTGAAGCATTGAATAAAAAACAGAAACAACAAATCAAATTTTTATACATTCAACCGTTGCTCTGTTCCTGCTTTAATCTATTACTATTTAACGATAGATTGAAATAGACTATATTACATAATATATATACATATATACATATATATACTATATATATATATATAATAGTCTAGTTTCAATCATTACATATATCCAATAGGCTCTATTTCTATTTATCCTTCATCATAGTCATTTGGGCGAGACCTAGGTCAAAACTAGTTGATGAGAACAATCAAAAAAATAAATACATGAAAGAAAATATTCCTGTTTGTCTTATGGTTTTGTAAATTTTTATGTAATATATATTATATAGTATATATATATATGTGTGTTGTATATATAATGTGTGTGTGTGGTATAATATATATGTGTGTGTGTTTTGTGTATATGTGTTGTGTGTATATATATGTGTGCTGTGTGTGTATATATATATTGTGTGTTGTGTGTGTATATATATAGTGTGTGTGTATATAATATGTGCTGTGTGTGTGTAGGTATATTGGGTGTATTATATGTGTGTGTGTGGAATGTGTGTGTATATATAGTGTGTGTGTGTGTAGTGTGTGGGTGTGTGTATATGTGGTGTATATATATGGTGTGTGTGTGTGATGTGTGTGTGTGTATTGTGTTTGTATATATCGCCTTACCACTGCACCATTGTCTGTGTGTGTGTTGTGCTGTTATATATTGTGTGTGTTGTCGTGTATATATCAGTGTGGTGCCTGTTATAATTGTGTGTGAGAGAAAGAGAAATGCGGAAGACAATATGGAAAATTAAATTGCAAATGTTTCACTATAATGATAGCTTCTTCAAAAATTAAATTTTATTTGCAGAGAAAAAAAAATCTACATATGACAAGTAGAGAAGAAATTAGGCTGCTTTTTAGATTATTTCATTCTTTTATATCATATATATATCCAGTAACCTGTTTAATTCAATAGAATCATAATGCGACAATACATTTATTTCATTTTTTCTACTCCTTCTTTTCTTGTTTCTTTTTTTTTTTTTTTTTGTTTATTTATGCCTTTTAGTTTCCCGCTTATCCCGTTTGGCCTTCATTTTGCAAAAAAAGAGAAATTTAATTTATATCTTTCATAGTGAAACATTGTCACTTTAATTTTCTCTATTGTTTTCCATTTCTCAACCATCAGATTTTAAAGCCAACCCCTTCCCCATTAACAACACTTGCAACGGCACAATATTAGATATCTCTATTTTCAATATATTTAATACTGCCGCACTTTTTTTTTTGTTTATCTTCAACATGAATAATCTGAATGGATATGTTAAAAGAGGAGAAAACGCTTCAGATTTATTGAAAGTTTGGTCATGAAAACATTATCGTGAGAATATAGCAGAGGTTTCCTAGATATATCTGTATATTCACATCTATTGTTAATTATATTTCTCAATCGAATATGAAGATAAAATCATAAGCCATTATTTATCCTTTGCTCCCTTGCACGAATATAAACCCTTGATCGACCCTAGACTTTAGGAATATACCCAACTGCATTCCACTGCCAAGGGTTAAGACTCACCCCCAAGTGTGAGCAGGATGTGACACAAGTAGTCAATTCTTAGGCAGAGTTTTTAACAGGTTGAATTCAGAGTTTTCCTTCTCCTAGACCCGTTGCCTAACCCAGGTAAAGAGCCCCAGTCTGCCCATACTATTTACCCATAGCTGGAGGCGAGAGTAGAATTATACCTTTCCCAAAGGTTTAGCCGCTAAGTGAAGATTATAGCTCAGTGTTAGTTACAACATTTTCGACCTGGCGAGATTTGGGGAAATCTCAATAGGACGATACCCTGGCAAAGTAGGACTTCACTACAACATGGACATATAGCCACACAGGACCTCTTGTAACGTTCCCGAAATCAAAACCTGTTTTTTAAACATAAACCTTGAGTTAGTTCACTACAGTCAGTAGTGTTCGTCTAGGACGCAAGTTCTAGATTCAATTACAGGCCCTCGCCAACTCAGCGTATGAATAGGCATCGAATTCTGTACGTAAAGTGAGGAGCTGATGGGTAGTGTGGCCGCTCCATCTCAGAGCCAAAAACAATCTCCTTGGTCTTAAGCTAGTGAAAGTGGATAGACTCCCTTGCTGTCAGGCCTGATACAACTTATAGGCCGCCCCAACGACTTTAACTTTACCTTACATATAAAAAGCATTACATTTCACAGAAATACCCGAAACTTTGAGATTGCTAGTGTTACATAATCTATGCGGTTGCATAAGATTATTTTCAATCCCTGTATTTACTAAAGGGGTGCGCCCTTTTCATATCACGGGGGGACTTTCCATGGAATAGTACAGAAAGCCCCAAATACGTGAAGTCACTGGGACCTGGTTGGTCCTCAGTTTCAGTTGACGTGGCAGAGAAGGATGTTCTGCCTTAACTGAAACTCACACTGCATACGCGCGCCTATGTTAGTCAGATTTTAGTTACATGAAATGATAGTCAAGGAAATAAAAGCTTAAGAAAATTACCCGGTCTTTGTGATTAATGAATGTCTTGGTAACAAGACTTATATGAAGAAGAACGAGTTAAGTTGCGACCGACCACCAAGCGAAGCCCAAACCCAGAAGAAGAGCAGCTAGAAGAACTTAAATGTCAACGACGTCAGAGAAGAAGAATAGAAGCAAGTAAGAAGGGTATGCAACACTAGGGTTAGTTTTAGGTGTAGGCTACTTGGGATTTTCGTAATCTAATACTATTTATACGTTAAAATGCAATTCTAATGTATATTATCTCTTGCCGTGCTATTTTGCATTTGTTCCCAGTATGTCTTGAATATTCAGTCTTCCCAAGCAAAAAGTTATATCAGCTGAAAAACAAAAACAAAAATCATTTGCATGCAGTGTGACATTATTGGAATGGCAATTCATAACAGATATGAACATTATAATTTATACGGGATATTATACTATTAAAGCTAATCTTCCCTAATGCAATATAAACAGTTTGTGTGCAGTGGCCAGTATTATCAGTTGATGTAGTACGAGTAAAACAGGACCAAACAAAAAAAAAACACTACTCACTATTTAAATCGTTTATTTGGATGGAAGAAATTGGAGACATGTTTCCTGATTCAAATCGTTTAACAGCTTAAAACCACACAAAAAAAAAAAAACAATGGAAAACAGAAGTTCTGCACATTTATTTACAGTAGGTGGGTTGATCGTCCTCGTGGTCGTTAGTCTGTTCTGCGTATAGGTTCAATGTTCTATTTCTTGCATATGCCCATTTTCTCTAAAGAGCATGACAATATTTCTACTGGGTTCCTTCACAGGAAAATTACACAATTCACTTTTGGATTAATACCCTTGCGGAAAAAGTATGAAACCCCTCATACCCCAACTGTTCTTCTAGAAGAATGGCTTGCATTAAATTACCCCATGAGGATGCTATTGACCATTAAAAAAAAGCAAACCAAATTAAACCAAATACAAGTTGAGATTTTGGGCTTTGGAGTCAGCGAAGGGTCACTGAAGTTAGTCTGTTAAAATTATGCCGACTCCGACCGTTCTAATTAATTTTACACTCTATATACCGCTCCTGGTTTATGTTGTCTGTAAAATTACAACTGCTGTGAGTCCTGTGGCAATAGTGCGCCTAAGTGCCTGAACTGTGACGCCATAGTAAGCAAGTTCAAACTCCAGTCATGCTATTAGTCATTCTTTGGACAAATCACTCTGTGAAAAGATATGAACCCTCTCATCCCCCAACTATGAGTTAAATAGTACCACATCGTTCTTCTACAAAATTGATATGCCATAAACAAAAGAAACCAATAAACAGATTTACTGCAAAACAATATATATATAATATATAATATCACTATATATATATATATATACTATACTATGCTAGCGGTTGTTGAAAATTGTTATATATATCTGGGAGCCGCTTAGTGTAATGGTTAGAGTCTCCACCTGTCGCCTTACAGTAGATTCTCGAATCACGCACAAAGCACTGCCCTGTCAGATTTGTTTGTCCACTTCATACTGTCGTGCTGTAAGTCACCCCCCCAAAAAGTTGCGATATTATACACTCAGTTTAAAAATAAAATGATGAAAAACTTCTAGGTAAGCCAGCTATTGTTGTTCAATGGTTAGATTCTCCGCCTTTCGGCCCAACAGCAAGGTTCGAATCATGTACAAAGCACTGCCCTGCCTCTATACTCTTGCTGATGAGAACCGAATAGGCTGTAAATGTACATACAGAGATTGCCTTTTCTCGATTGTTTACGAAACCATACAGCTTAAACCGATATGCACACCTAATTCATATTAATTATAATTACATTAACAAATTAGGAGACTTTAATAAGCACATAATTCCAAATATATAGTATATATATAATATTATATATATATAAAATGTTGTTATGGGTTCCAACGGAGAAAATTAGATATCATAAAAAAGGGTTTGCAAAAATGATGATGTTTTTAAAAAATGTATATAACTTACAATGCGACACCTGTTTCAGATTCTGTTTTCTTCTCCAGGCATTGAATAACTAAATTGATGTGATTTCTGGTATTTGATAAGGACATTGCTGTGTGTTTTTGTAACTTACTTTTGTTTATAATGGTTTGTTATATAACGGTTGAAATGCTACGCTATTTTTCTCAATCCTTGTATATATATATATATTATATATATATTATATATATTATACACACACACCATATACATAGTTTAATTACATTAACCCAAACATAGTGTGTGATTCACACTTTTATCAAAGCTTAAGGTCAAGTCATATTGAAAGCCTGGTTTCTGTTAGATCACCAGTTAAGCATGACTGAGCCAACTTCAATATATATATATAATATTAGAGAGAGAGAGAGCAGAGAGATTATATAGTTTATATATTCATAAGTAAAGTCAATATCATGAAGACAGCATGTATATCTTAAAATTAGTAGTTTAGCAAAAGCACTAATATTATATCATATATATTACGTTTTTCCGTAGTTAGGGTCTTTTCCAGTGTGTGTTTATACCAGGGCTGATGCAGGCTAGACCTATAAGGAGAGCTCAATGTGGCCTAGTACCAGTGAGTAAAAGAGACAGAGCTAAGAATTTAGTAAATGAAGAAAACAACTCTAAATTGGCTTCATTCCAATAATTTATTTCAACCGTATTAATACGGCTCTTCAGGCTAATCACAAAGAGTCATGTCTTGTGAATTACCCTGAAGATGCCGTATTAAGTACGCGTTGAAATAAATTTATTGTAATGAAGCAAGGTTTAGAGTTTTCTTCATTTATATATATATATATCGATTCTATTCTATCTATCTATCTATCTATACACTATATATATATATATAATGTAAGCAGTAGGGTGATCTTCAGCCACATTTGCCAATGCATCCCCAATGCCTTTTACCCATCATGTCTATCTATCATATCTCAGTATCATCATAATTTCTATTAAAATGAATTTGAATTATTTACATATTGATCAATCACTTCTGTCTGGATCAAAATGGTGGATGTTGTTTTCTTTCTATGGCTAATCAACCCTTTTTGGGTCATTTAATGCCAAATTAAAGTCATTTTGATATTAGGTCTTCTTATTGTTACTGCCTGTTGCCTTAAAATGGTCACCCCCTAAGCTATTGAATAGGCTCATCATTGCTTAACTTAGTGATGAACAGAATCCAGTTTTCAACGTGGCTTGGACCATTAAGCTTGCGATCCAAGAGTAGTATCTGCATTAAATGACCACTGAGGGGTGATATGCCGTTAAAACAAACACAAACCAAACCAAAGAGATAGTATCTGCACACTTAGCATTGTTAGGAATGTACTCATTTTTAGCAAAACTAAGTTACATTGCAGGTCTTACAGTCAAGTCACTGAAAGCCCCTGTTACAACCGCCCTTGTCGGCTGGAGCATTAGATTCACCGACATTGCACCTCTGCAAGACTCCCCCAAAGGACCACCAGTTGGCTGTGAGGTGGCCAACTGTAGTGATAAGAACCCAGGTGGTTGAATAATCCATTGACTTCAATTACTCCCACTTTTGCCCTCTTGGCTAGACAGGCCAGTCGGAGAGGCCCCTCGGATCACAATCGCCTGGTCACACTTCAAGTCCTATCACCTATATGATTGCCCCAACCCTATTGGCTCTTATGGCAAGACCCCAACCCTTTTTCATTTGGGTGCTAGAAGGTGGTGGCTCAAGGGTTTACATTCCTCGCGAAGCGTTAAAACTCTATACTGATGGTGAGGTTCCAGTTTGGAGGTGGTTGGGGAATGTCGAGTAACTCTTCATCACATTGCTCCCTGGTCCACTCTGACCCGGCAGTGGTAATACCTGTTAGCGGTCCCATCTATGCGTTAAATTATGACAAAAAACGTATTATAAAAAAAGATTGATATATCCATTTAAGATGACTTATTTCAAACCTTTATCAGCATTAAATAACCCACTGAGGTTGATATGCCGTAAAACCAAACAAAACAACCTTGTTAACAAAAATGATAAGGTTCTGCCCATGCACTATTCAACAGCAACTCACAACACTCTTTAAAAACTAGCTCCTTTAACCATTACTCTGTAGCAATTCACCTTTGACCTTAGATTGTTTTCAATCATCATCATATCATCATGCCATGCGGTTAGCACGATATCCATAACAATCTTCTGCCAACCCTCTCTATCACTTATTTCCCCAGGAGGTCCTCTGTGCAGCAATCAGTATCTGCACAGAGTTGGTCAATGTAGGTCCTTGCTGGGCAGCCCACATTAACATGTCCTGTGTTGGCTTCCACAGGCTCTTATGAGTTCATCCTTGCTACTCCAGCAGTGTCCAGCCATGTCCACTCGGATGGACTAGTGTGAGATAGGGGGCAGGTGGCTGTACAGCTGCTGCCTTGTGGGGTGCTGTTTCCTGAATTGTTCAAGACCACACACAGCCATTCTTGTGCAACCCCCATCTATCTTATTATAAGGCCGCCTAGTTAAGTCCACAAAATAAAATTGTTTTCAATAACCAAACTGAAGTCATTGGTATTTGACTGGTTAAAATGTCATTATTAACCTACACTATTTTCTTTTTAATTGAAAAATTATATATAATATATATATATTATATATATATATTTTAATGTTATCTATTTATTTCTCCATTCTTGTGAATGAATTTCTTCCCATTTCTAATTTGCAAAGCAAAGTTACCTGCCTTCGAGTGTGTTTTCTATTAAAAAGCTTCTAGGTATCATTTCTTAGAAAATTTTGAAAATTAAATTAACTTTTCAATTAAGCAACCAAAAACATCAAATGCTCTCCTATGCACAGGTGTTGCTGGGGAAAAATTAAATATCTTAATTAAAATGCTTGCACGTTTAATATATCCGAATATATATTAGAATTTTTCAGTTTCAAAGCTGATGTTTTGTTTGTGAACAACTTCTATACTTAAAGTACTTTTCTGTGCATTTCTATAATCAAATCTTTTTTAGTTGTTGTCTATAGTAAGATCTTCACAGTGCAATTCTAAACTAAATCTTGCCCATTTTTAATTTCTAGAAGCAAGGCGTTCAAATCCTAATGAATCTAGGCCAAAGCAACACCATTCTAGTCAAATAGTTCCAACCATTTAACTTATTTCACTGTTGCTGGGAAAATTTTCAATATCTTAATTAAATGCACGTTTAATATATCTGAATATATATTAGAATTTTTCCAGTTTCAAAGCTGATGTTATTACTATGAATGTACGAGGTTGTGTCTGAAAGGTAATGACTGTTGTCACAAAACAATTCATTTAAATCCAAACAACAAATTAAATGTTTTTTCCTCCGAAGTAGTCCCCTCTTGAATCTAATGCCACTTTCCCATTCTTCTCTGTCATATTTCTCTGCCTTGCTGGAAGGATTCTTCTGGTATGCCCTCAGCTCCTTCATTATGGACCTCTTGATGGCCTCAACATATTCAAAACAGCTCTCCTGATGAGCCCCTTCAGCTTGGAAAAAAAGAAATAAATCACAATTTGTCTTGCCACAACTATCATCTCAAGCTGAAGGGGCTCATCAAGAGGGACCCATTTTGAATGTGCTGAGGTCCATAACAATAGAGCCGAGGGACGTATCAGAAGAATCCTTCCAGCAGGGCAGAGAAGCATAACAGAAAAGGATGGAAAGTACATTAGATTCAAGCAGGGGACTACTTTGGAGGAGGAAAACATTTAGTTGTTTGGATTTTAAAATGAATTGTTTGTAAAAACAATCTCATTACTTTTCAGACATATCTCATAAAGTGAGATTGTTTTAAATATTTCCCCATTGTTTTTTTTTTTTTGTTTTCTTCATATCAGCTTACTCCCAGCAATTGAATAAGAAGTTTTCATTTTTAAAATTAGGTGTAAACAAATTTAACAGAAAATTCATCTTTAAATTACCCTGCATAAGAGACCGGTTTTAGTTCAGTTGCGCTAGTTGTATACGCCTTTCTCATACTTTACTTACTTCTTACTATTCTTCTTCTGCATCTTTGACATCTTAACGTTCTTCTTCTAACATCTTCTTCTATCATCTCTGGTGTCTTCGCACTTAACTCATTTCTTCCCTTAAATCAGTCTTGTTACCGAAGAATTTCATTAAATACAAGACAGTGTTATTTTTCTTAAACTTTTATTACTTAACTAACATTTCATGTAACTATTTATACTGACTACATAGCGCTGCGTATGCTAGTGTGAGTTCCAGTTAAAGAGCACATGTTCTCTGGCCCGACGTTTATCAAAACTGAAACTGAGACCAAACCAAGTCCCACGTGGACTTCATGTAATTGATGGCTTTCTGTACTATTTCCATGGAAAAGTTCCCGCCCTGATATGAAAAGGGCCATCCCCTTTAGAAATAACAGGGCATTGACAAATAATCTTATGCAACCGCATAGCATCATCTAGGAATCACAAGATCCAATTATACCAGTCCCCAACTTCCAGCACATAGAGTTAGCCACAGCTTGGGTTAAGCACTGAGAACTGATGATTGTGTGGTGCTCCACCTGATCAAACAATAGTCTTCCTAGTCAATAACCCTAGCAAAAAGGGGATATACTCCCTCACTGTTAGCTGAAACACCATGCGTTGTGCAAGGGTGAAGTGATGTTAGTGCAGCCTTTTTATGTGTATATTGGGAGATTATGATGGTTTTATCGGTTGTGGCAGCTGTTTTTCAAAGATGATGCCTAAATAGAGTCATTGATATCTGAAGAGTGCGGTCGTAGCCAGCTTTTTCAATGGTGCATATGGTAACTTTTGTGATGATGATAGGTGTGGTGCTCCACATGGTGGCTGAGGGTAATTCCATGTCAATCATTCAGAAAAAAGTAAAATTGTCACCCACTCCCTTCAATTTTTCTGAATTCTTTTCCAGATGTAAGTAAGTAAAGTCGGCAGGGCGGCCTAAAGTCGGTATCAGCCAGTCAGCGAGGGAGTCTATCCCCTTTGCAATAGCGCTAGACCAAGGAGATTATTTTTAGCATCTGAGGTGGAGCGCCACATCTACCATCAGCTCCTTACTTTACCGCACAGATCCCTGTGCTACTCATACGCTGAGTTGGCGAGGGCTGGAATCGAACTAGGAACCTTGTGGTTTCTAGCCGAACGCTCTACCGACTGAGCTAACCAGTCCAGATGTAGACTATGTTAATATTAGACAAAATCCAAATGATGTTCAAAAAATAATGATAGAAAAAAATCAGAAAAAGTGAAGGGGTGGGTGACATGGTCTAGATGATTTGTCATGGAATTACCTGGCTCTCACTACGACGATTAAAAGTCAAATGACGAAAAATAATGTTCTGCGCAAGAGGATTGCGCAGCCTGTAAAAAGAAAAGTTAAAATAATAAAAATATTAAATTTTTGACCAATCAGAGACATTCACGCCTAAAAAGAAGTTTATCAAATAGACCCCTTTTGGAGCCTACTTATTTCTTATAAATTACAGGATTTTCGGATACCAAGTCAGAAAGAATTTACTTGTCTAAATGAATCCACGTCTTCTTGCGTAAGATTAAATCACATTCAATTTTAGAAGGTATGAACAATTGCATATCTCTCTCTCTCTCTCTCTCTCTCTCTCTCTCTCTCTAATCAGCCATTTACGAGATCAGCAATTTATCTACGCCTGACTGTTTTGTGACTTGAAATCTTACCCTTTCTTTCTCACTTCAAAATTTATAACATCTCTTTTTTTTTTTTTTTTTTTTCTTTTTTTTTTAGAATTATCTGTGTTTTTCGGACTATTGTCCCTATCTTCATTGTTTTTTGTACAACGTTTCGGCCGATATGCCCTCCGGCCTTCTTCAGGTATTTTTTGTTGGACTCGGGAATTTTCTCAGACTCGGGAACCTTCTTTTCGAACTCGGGAACTTTTTTGTCATAATCGGGAGCCATCACAGAACTTTGAACCTAACCCTTTATTTAGTCCACTGGGGTATCCTGTTCTCATTCCGCTAACCATAGCTGGGGTAGGAGTTGTGTTAATTATTTTTCTAACTGCCTTCACTCAGGATTGAACTCAGGATCCAGAGATAACTGTCACTTAGAACTGTCTTAACCTAACTACCTTATCCCTAGGCCATGTGTCCATTTTTTTGTTCATTATAACATGTGTTATAATGAACAAAATAAATTACCTTTTTGTACAAAAGACTGATGAAAGAACTTTGCTCAGTATTCTGCATTACCTTTTTGTAAGCTTTATCTTAATACAAGTTGTTTGTTTTAAAACTGAATTTTGTTTTCTATGCCATGTGCCTACATATCTAAATTCTCTTATGGTGTGTTTTATGTTTTGAATAATATTTCATGAATTTTAACTTTAAACTGGTGACCTTTCAACTTACATCAAACAACCCTACCTTTATTGTATACCCTTCTTTACTTACTTCTATTCTTCTTCTGGCGTCTTTGATATGTTAAGTTCTTCTAGCATCTCTTCTATTCTTCTAGCGTCTGGACTTCGACTTGGTGGTCGGTCGCACTTAACTAATTCCTTCTTTTAGATCAGTCTTGTTACCAAGACATTCATTAATCACAAAACCGTGTTATTTTCTTAAGCTTTTATTTACTTAACTAAACATATCATGTAACTAAACATCTGACTAACATAGCGCGCGTATGCAGTGAGTTCTGGTTAAGGCAGGACATCTTCTCTGCCCAACGTCTAACTGAAACTGAGGACCCAACCAGGTCCCATGTGACTTCACGTATTTTGTGGGCTTTCTGTACTATTCCATGGAAAGTCCCGCCCGTGATATAAAAAAGTGCCATCCCTTTAGAAATACAGGGGATTGACAATAATCTTATGCAACCGCATAGATTATGTAACAATGGAACATTTATTAACGAATCAAATTTTGGCATTAAATAGCCCATAAGGAGTTGATATGCTGTTAAATAAACCAAACCAAGAGACCCTGTTTTGTTCCTGCATTCCAGGAAATGTCCCATTAGTTTTATCCCAGTAAGTGCACTTTCGTGGTCTAAAATCCTGGATGAGGCTGTTTGCATTTCACATAGCCCTAATACCTTTGGGAAAGGTACGAATCCAACTATTCT
Organism: Doryteuthis pealeii; assembly: GCA_023376005.1. NCBI lineage: Eukaryota > Metazoa > Mollusca > Cephalopoda > Myopsida > Loliginidae > Doryteuthis > Doryteuthis pealeii. The sequence goes on from CM042142.1 coordinate 114,448,470, forward strand.
CCCTCCAGCTATGGGTGAATAGTAGGGCAGACTGGGCACTTTAACCTTTTTGATGGTAGTTTGGTCACTTTTGTTGCATTGGCTTTGGTCAAGTGGTGATTTTATGCAGATGGGGATTTGTTGTTGTGGCGGTGATGACTTTCTGAACTTGATAGTTGGCTTGATGGTGTCTTTTTGATGATGTAGATATCTTTTTCACTGGTAGTATTGATATCAGAAATAGTAAGCAACCTGATATTTTTTATCAATCAATTATGATGCCTGACAACATTAAGAATTTGAGAACCGTCTGACACAGAATATTATATGATACTACAATCGCCATCTGCACACAGGTAAAATGTGTCATATTATTTATTGAAACTGATAAGATTATTTTGTATCAATATTTATTTCTGGTTGCTTAGTATAAAATAAGCAGTGTCTTGTATTTAATAGGAAAATATATATTAACAAAAAGTCAACATTAGTTGAACATACAGATATTGTTGCAAGATGGGTATATTCCTGACTTTTGTGAGCTAGGACTACTAATGGAAGGAGGAGGAAGAAATGATGAAGGTTTAAAACAGGATGAACGATGGTTTGACCGTAGCGTGACCCCGAACGAAGAATTGAGTGGCAAGCGGAAGTCGGGTGTTGACCGCAAGCGGAAGCTGGGTGTTGACCGGAAGTCACGTGGTCACGTGGGACAAAAAAGAAAAGGGTTCGCGCTCTTTTTGCCGGCGGCGGTCGTAGGGTATGGACCTCATGAGAGCCCAGTAATCTAGTAGTGTTCTCTCTCTCTCTTTCTCTCTGCCTTTCCTCCTCTCTGGTAGGAGCCCACTATACGAGCACGATAATAAAGGCTGGCAGTTGTGATGACATGTTTCTCGTGTTATGATTTTTTTAAAACGGCACCATTTCAGCACGGTGACTTTTGGAGTTTTAGTACCAAGAAAGAAAAAAGGACTACGGTACATGTATCGTTTTAGTGCCGTGAATATTACAACGTAACAATATTCCAGGGGGCACTCATTGTGTAATGGTTATCATTGGAATTTTGGTATATAAGGCATGTGGTAAATGCCTACTTGTACTTATATACTCACCGACTAACATGTGACCAGCCTGTTGTCCAATCACCGGCAGTGCTCTGCTGTTGTTGTTATTTATACTGGCTGATTCTAATCTTAGCTCATTACTACTTGGATTCTTCTTGGACGATGGACCTAAAGGATTCTATATCACAGGACTTATTCACTTAACAAAGGATTCTATAACTCGGACTTACTTACTTATTTACTTTAAGTTCTTTTACAACTGGCCAAGGATGGCGGACAGATACTTAACAGAAGGAATGGACATGTTGACATTAGTTCAAATCCTGGATGAGGTTGGTTACATTTCACATAGTTCCAGAAACCTTTAAGCTGGGTCTTTATCTAATATGAAAATATATATTCTAAAAAAGTCAACATTTGTACAGTGATTGTCTTGCTAGTTTTTTAATGAAAACAAAAATCGTCTCTCTCGTCGAATTCAATACATGAGGATTCATCCAATGAACAACATACACAGTGTTTTGTTTGTGTGGTGAAGGCTTGTGTTGCACCATCCGCACTTTTTGGCACAATCAATAGGAAAGAATTGGTGCACAAGGAATGCCACAAACCCAATCAATGACTGACCTCAAGATTTTCGATTCAGTTTTCCTTTACCTAGACTGGTTACCTATCCAAGGTTAAAGAGCCCAGTCTGCCCTACTATTTTACCCATAGCTGGAGAGAGAATATATGGATTCATACCTTTCCCAAGGGTATTAGCTCTATGTGAAATGCAAAGAGCCTTTTTTAATAAACGCTAATTGAACATACAGATATTCCAGGAGGCACTCATTGTGTAATGGTTATCATCAGAAGAAAAGTACATGGTGACATAAGTTCATATCCTGGATGGGGCTGGTTACATTACATATAGTACCAATACTCTTGGGAAGGTATATGTCCATCTATTCTCCCCACAGCTATGGGTAAATAGTAGGGCAGACTGGGCTCTTTAACTATGGTATGTGTTGTAACTGGGTTATCAAAAACAACATAAAATCCGTAATGGGTTTAGGTGGGTCGGTAGAGCGTCAAACTAGTAACTACAACGCAGTGTATGAGTAGCACAGGTATATGTGTGGTAAAGTGAGGAGCTGATGGTAGGTGTGGCGCATTGCCTCAGATGCCAAAAAAACAATCTCCTTGGTCTAGCACTAGTGAAAAGGGGATAGACTCCTTTGTTGTCTGGCTGATACCGATTTTAGGCCACCCCAACGGCTTTACTTTTTTTTTTTTTACCTTTTGCATAGGGAAATATAATAAGAATAGGAATCATATTCTCCAAAGCAGTAGGTGTGGCACTCCGCCACAGATACCAGAAAACAATCTCCTTGGTTTAGAATAGGAAAACAAACAGACAGTTCTTCAAAGCAGCAACGGCTAATCTGTTTTTAGCAAGATTAGCTATGAATCCCTTGGGTAGTCTGTATCTTGCTACTTATGCCTTTCATCAGATAAGTAAAACTTTTTGTAGGGAAATTATTCTCCTTCACAACAATATGGATTAAATCGAACTTAACAGACCTAAATTCCACCATCGTATGTCACCCCGCAAAAAAAAAAAAAAAAAATCCCGGAATTACCCGAATTTAATGAAATTTCCAGTGTTGATATATTAATGAATAAAAGATATAAGTTATTTCATTTAAAAACTTTTACATTTTTCGGGTCAGTTAATTTTGAACCACATATTTTTGAGGCATAACACAGATTTTCAAAGATACGTGGTCCAAAGTTAACTGACCTGAAAAAATGTAAAGGTTTTTAAATAAAATAATTGGTGTATTATATCTTTTATTAATTAATATATCAACACTGAAAATTTCATTAAACTCGATGAATTCCCTGATTTTATTGTATCAATTGCATTCCCTACTGAGGAATACCGTCACAGGTGTGTGTATGTGTGTTTATATATATATATATATATATATATATATATATATGTGTGTCTGTGTGTGTTTTGGTCAGCATTCTTTCATTTATACATATAGAATTAAACAAAAACAGATGTCTCCTGTTTAATGAGGTTATTAACGATCTTTCAAGCTTTCTGGCCAACTATTTGTATCTGGATGAAATCCGTGGATTAGTCCACCAAAGGTTTTGTCCCAAGTACTAACTTGAAAAAATTGAAACACAAACACATCACGCCTGAAGATGGGACTTCGAAGTGCCGAAAATACTTGGGACAAAAACCTTGGTGGACTAAAATATCGTTAATAAACTCGTTAAACAGGAAACAGCTGTTTTGTTTAATCACACACACACACACACACACACACATATATATATATATATATATATATATATATATATATATATATATAGTCATCCACATGTTTCGACTTATCAAGTCTCCTCAGTGTGCCTAGACATTTTGTGAAGCTACCTACATATATATATATATATATATATATATATATATATATAGGAACTACACAAGGATGATGTGTGCTGTTTTAAACAAAGCTTGGAAGTAGAAGCCCCCAAAACAACAGCTGTACGACCACTTGCCTCCCATCACACAAACCATCCAAGTGCTGGAGAAGCAGAGATGAACTCATAAGTGACGTTCTCCTGTGGACTCCCACACATGGGCACACCAATATTAGCAGACCAGCAAAGACTTACATTCATCAGTTCTGTGCATAACTAGATACCGTCTAGAGGATCTATCAAGAGCGATGGTGGATAGATACAGATGGCAAGAGTTAAAGGAATCCATGTTATCAACACAATTTGATGATATATCATCATCATCATCATCATCATCATGTCGCGGTGTTGGCACGGATATCCATGACAATCTCTCTCTGTCCGTCCCTATCGCTCATCATTCTCGGGAGGTCCTCCGTGCAGCAATCTGTATCCGCACAGAGCTGATCAATGTATGTCTTTGCCGCTCAGCCCACACTGGCGTACCCATGTGCAGGCTTCCACAGGAGGACGTCGCTTATGAGTTCGTCCTTGCTTCTCCAGCAGTGTCCTGCGTGTCTTGTCCGTCTTACTCGGATGGTTTGGGTGATATGTGTCAAGTGGCCATACAACTGCTTTCTCGTATGGTGCTGTTTCCACGTCGTTCAGGATCACCCGCAGCATTCTTGTGCAGCTCCTATCTAGTTTATTCTCTAGTCACTTCGTTAGGGTCCAGGTGGTGCAGCTATACGGCAGCACTGATACGACAACGGCCTTGAAGAACTGTCTCTTTAACTTGTCTGTGAGATTGGATTTTCATATGACCAATAATTTATTTATAGCGACCCATGCCTTTCCTATACGTGCATTAACGTCGTTTTCTGTGGAGGAGATGTTACTGCCTAAGTATCTAAATTGTTCTACCGAGTTTAGGAGTTTGCCATCGATGGTGGAGATGTCGCTTTTGTTTTTGAAAGACATGAACTCAGTTTTATCAGAGTTTACGTATAGGCCGACATTTCGTGCTGCCTTTTCTAGGCTGATAAAGAAAAAAAAAAAAACTAAACATACCATGAACAGAAAATAATTATTTTGATATTCTACTATTTTTAGAATTTGAAAATATGAAAATCTCATTTATGCTGCTAAAAAAAAAAAAAAAAAATAACATCCGTGCCACTTAAAAGAAAAGGCTTTCATCAGATGAAGATTCTTGGTTATGGCATTTCTTTAGAGCCAAACCATCATTATCAATAAGTCAGAGCCCCCCTAGCAATACCTTGCATTATCAACAGACTGTTGGTTTTCCATCAGATTAATGGAAATACCAGCAGAAAAAGCAGCTGAATCAATACATATTTTATTATTAATTATATATATATATATATATATATATATAATATATATATATATACATATATATAATATATATATATATATATATGTATATGGGCAGCATGTTTTCATCATTTCATCATGTTTGGTTAAAAGACATGGAATAATCTATCAATTCTTTAAAATGTTTTTCTATCTTTATGAACATGAACAAAATAAATGCAGATTGAATGAATGTTCTGCATTTCAAATAGATCAACCCTTTCCAATGGTTTCAGTTGTCTCTAGCCATTTTCTAGAATCGTACAATTTGTTTTAGAGAATTTAGATGAGGTTAAATTCCATCGTCTCAAGACGTGTAAAGAATGTTTTAGAACTGGTTGTTTTTTTGGGGGTTTTTTGGGGGGTTTTTTTTTAGTTTTTTTTTGGGGGGGAGTCTTTTTTTAGGTTTTCTTTTTGTCTTTTTTATAGTTTTTTTAGCTTTTTTTTAAATTTACATATGTGTTTCTAAACGAAGCATTGGTTGACGTCATGCAATTAATGCTGAAAATTCTGAGTCTTTTGTACAATTTCAACAATAATTTGATTCAAATTTATGTTCCCTTGTTTGTAAAGAAGTGTTTTTTTTTGTGAGTTCAACTGGAGAAAATTGAATATTAAAAGAAAAAAAGGTTGGCAAAATGAATTATGTTTTTCAAAATATATTTTTATTTTACTGAAAACACGTGTTTTTGGATCTTCTAGTATCTTCTTCAGGCTTCGTTTAAACACTCTTGTGTGTATATATATAATATAATATATATATATATATATATATATATATATATACAAGGTGTGTCAAAAGATATTGAGATTTTTTGTACTTTTTGACACACCTTGTATTGTGAAAAAATTAACGGTCCATCTGGTGTTCATTTCTATCTTGGTAAATACAGCTTCAATCTCGATACTTTTATGACACACTTTGTATGGTGAAACTGTACACATTATGATACTAAATCCGCTCTAATTATGTATTGAGTACTTTATATTTGTTATAATGCTGACTTCTCCGAGTAACACTTATACCAACCAAATATTGAGACCAACCCAATATTTTTACCGGTAAATCATTCCCTTTTTACACACACACACACACACACATTATATATATATATATATATATATATATATATATATAAAGTGTGTGTCTGATTTGCCTCTGTTTTGGTATGTACATGTCGACTCAAGACTCAGAAAAGATATTTCATTAGGCATTAAAATTGCGCATACACTTGTATGTTTATTTAAAGAAAAGTACAAAATTTAGTTTTTGATTTTTACTGAATAAGTGTATTTTATAAATTTATTTTAATAATTCTCGGACAAATATTTGGAACTTGCCAATCTTTTTACTATTTAAATTTTTTTTTTTTCATTGTCACTT
>CM042142.1:114464733-114490945 GCA_023376005.1 Doryteuthis pealeii
TTATTTAGTTTTATTAGCCTTTCTAATTCAACATGATATTTTATTATATTAAAACTTAAAAACTTGCATCCGTAGGGTTCATAAATTTGCTAGTACCTATAATTTTGTGTAGAATTGATGTGTAAAATATTCAAAATAATTTTATTTCTCTGAATGTTTGAGATGAGGCTTGAAGATTAGTATTATTAGTGTTGGATACATGGCCGAGTGGATTAGGCAGTTGGGTTAAAAGACAGTTCTAAGTGACAGTTATTTCTGGTTCCCGAGTTCAATCCTGAGTGAAAGCAGTTAGAAAAATAATTAATCAGCACAACTCCTACCCCAGCTATGGTTATCGGAATGAGAACAGGATACCCCCGTGGAATGAATAAAGGGTTAGGTTCAAAGTTCCGTGATGGCTCCCGAATACGACAAGAAGGTTCCCGAGTCCAAGAACGTTCCCGAGTCCGACAAGAAATACCCGAAGAAGGCCGAAGGGTATATCGGCCGAAACAATGAAGATGGGGACAATAGTCCGAATAACACTAATAATTCAAAATAATTTATTTATTGATAATTAATAGATGCACGCTATATTTTATTTTAGGGGGACAGAACTAAGTTCCCATTTCAAATTGTTTTTTTTTTGTTGTTGTTTTTTTTACCTATTTATGATACAAACCCTCTGATATTGAATTTTTGGACCATATGACCTTTAGGCACCCCTTTTGCGATCTCGATTCATAAGCACTTGTTTTTTATTTACACCGTCAAAATCTGGTTGTTTGTTAGGGGTTAGGGTTATAATTTTTTTTAAAAACCTCAAAAATCGTCTGTTAATAAACAACCGCATTTTGACGGTGTAAATGAAAAACGTGCTTATGAATGGAGATCGCAAAAGGGGTGCCTAAAGGTCATTTGGTCCAAAAATTTATTATCAAAGGGTATTATCATAAATAGGTAATAAAAAAAATAAACCAATTTTTCATTACCTCCCTCTGGCAATATCATTCAAAAATTAATTTTTACATCGCCCCGAGGTTGTTTTTTTGTTGTTGTTGTTTTTATATTTTTTATTTTTTTGCTAGTTCTAATAATTTCAGTAAATGTTTCAGGAAACAGTCTTTCAGAATTGTTCGTTTATTCATGCATAAAGTTATTTATTTATTTAATCACCTGTATTTGTTTTTGTTTTTCTTTTCCATTTTCAGTGCTGCCAAATTTAGTTCCTTGGTAAAGAATGTTATGAAGCAACGGCCAGATGATGATAACAGAAACGCTATCGACGAGAGTGACACAGGTGAGAGAACACTCTTAGCACCTGACATCTTTGTGGGTCACGTGCTCTTGCTTTTTCACTTCTTCCATTCTATTCGCCTTTCTTGGCACTGAAAATTGCAATTAAATGTTTAATTCAGTTAGGTTTATTTCGAGTCAGTCTGGGTCACCCAAGTTTAACTAGGAGCAATAATCGGTCTGGCGTTGTGAGGGCATTGCTTCTTAAAGTGATAAATGAAATGGAGTTACGAGTGAAAATGGAAGGTGAATAAAATATAAAGTATTAATATATATTGTTATATTTATGTGCTTCCTTAGTTTTAAAAAGAAAAAGTCATTTCTGTGGTAAACATTATGCGAGAGGCTCTGAGTGTAAAGACTTCTATTTCATTTCAACGAAAACAACAGATGCCGGGAGAAATATAACACCATTGAATAGAGCAATGTTTCAGCTCCAAAACACTATTTCCCACATATTTAGAAGGGTGAGTAAAAAAAAAAGTAATGCCATTTTGTTTAGGACAGGTATAATTACCAACACAGGAACATGTATCTTACATCAAAATGAAGCTGGTCCTCTGTGGATCACATCCCTATTTCTCCAAATAGTCACCGTTTCTCTCAAAAAACAATGTTCCATCTTCGAATGCGAACATGTATCCCCGCCCCGTAAAATTCTGTTGACTGTTCTTTGAGCCGCTTCTTCACTACAGATTTAATTTCCTCGTCACTGGAATAATGCTTGCCTTTCAAACCCTCTTTCATGGGGCCGAAGAGATGATAGTCTGAAGGCAAACAGTATTCCAGTGACAAGGAAGTGAAATCTGTAGTGAAGTGGCTCAAAGAACTGTAAACAGAATTTTACGGGATACATGCTCTTATTCGAAGGTGGAACATTGCTATTGAGAGAAATGGTGACTGTGGAGAAATAGGGATGTGATCCTCAGAGGACCAACTTCATTTTGATGTATGGTATTATATATGTTCCTGTGTTAGTAATTATTCCTGTCCTAAACAAAATGGCATTACTTTTTACTCACCCTCGTACAATCATAGGCTATGTATTTTTACTAACAATGAACGATAATCTGGATATTGAATTGAATTAAATGTTGTTTGAATACAGACCTGGCCGTTGGAGCAGGTGGATTGATTGATGTTTAATGGCCTCAATCTGACCCTACTTACGCAAACAGTGGGAATAGAAGGCTTTTAGTCAACTAGTCGACTGCTAGACCTCATGATGTAAAGACGGGTCGGCTAGGCTCCCGCGCGGTTGAGAATCCTATGGTTAAGTTTAATAAAATGTGATCACAAAAACTATATGCCTTGAGTTTGTCCCTAAGAACTACGACAACCTTGGCATATCTTGAGACACCAGTTAAAAGAAGAATCAAAAACCGCCCGTAACAAGAGATCAGACCAGGCCCTGAAGCTGAAAGTAGAATACCAGCCCAGATACTTACAAGAAAGATAAGAGCTACACAAGATACAGAAGAAGCCATGAAGATAGCCCAAGAAAAATAAGTTGCAATACCAGCTTAGCTACTCATAAAGTAAGTACAGAGGAAATAGATTATTAAATATGATGGCACAACCACGGGGACCCTTGTACGACAAAAATAGAATCCAAACGGGTCCCTCTACATGGCGTATGTACTGTTTAAGACGACTATATAACACTGTAGAACTTGGACCGAAAAAGCTACATGAAAAATGTGCAAGAATTCTGCCTGCAATCTTGAACCAATCCTGGAAGCATCATCCCACAAAAGAGCCACTATACTGCTACTTGCCTCCTATCACACAAACTATCCGATCATGATGGGCACTGCTAGTGAAGCAGGGAGAAGCACAGGAGTGATGTTCTGTGGCTATCTATACATGTGCACAGCAGTATAGGTCAGCAAGCAAAAACCTACAACAATCAGCTCTGGGTGGATACTGGATGCTGTGCAGAGGACCTTCCAGGGGTGATTGCCGATAGGAATGAGTGGCAAGAAAGTCATGGATATCCTTGCTATCGCTACAATCTGATAATGATAGACTTATTTTTAATGCTATTGTCAAAATCAAAGATAATTTCAAAATTTACTTGACGCCGTTATCAGCTGATTAAATTTGTTTAACTCTATTTTCAGTGGATTATCACCCTGTCGTCGGGGCTTAGAATACGCTTACTGTAATCACCTGCAAATGGATAAGACCCGTCCACTACCAAAAATGGGGTGTCCTGGGCATGATACTGTTAAACAGTATTGACGCGGGTTACTGCCAACAGCATTTCAGCGACAAGGAGGTAGCGAGTTTAAATATCCGTGGCCACTCGCCACACTCCTCCTCCTCGCACAGGCCAAACATATCCGGATGCGCTTTGGTCGTGTGGGTTGGGAATCTGCTCGTCCACAGTTCTGTCTTTCAATTTCGCTACAAAAAGTCAATTATGAAAGACCAAAAAAAATCAGTGGATCTGCGATACTAACTTTTAAATCATCCCTCTTTACCCAGGCAACGCCGGATAGCCACTTCTAGTATTCTATATTTGTATTCACATGTCTAGTGTAGAGTCCAGTCTTTTGAGATATATAGTTTTTATGTTTTTAGAAAATCCAGATTTACACTAAGGCGTTGTTGCAAACAGTAATAGAATTCGAATTGCCCGTTCATATAAAATCCGGATATTCGTGAAACACGTCGTACAAGATATCTGGCACCGGAAGTCCTCCAAACTTAGCCCTGGACTAATCTAATTCTAAATAAGTTTTCTTAATCCACTGCCAGAAATTCTGTCGGTTCTTCTTTAACTTCAAAATGGATTTTTGTAGCTAATAATAATTATCTTCGTTCTTTAAATTTGGGAAATGATCAGAGATTGTTAAAAATGTTTTTTAATCTCATTGGGGAAATCAGCTTCTAAATCCAGTTCACATTCTTGAAGAAAGTCTTTAGAAATTGAAAAGCAGTCAAAAATATGTATTCTACAGCGGAGACCTAATACTGCAAATTGGCGTGTTAAAAGAGGGCACTTTATCTTTTTAACTTAAAATAGTCACTTTTTCCTTACAGAGATAAACATGGTTCATTTGATTTTATAAAGAATTATTTTGAAAATGATGAAACTTTTTATAAAATACATTTTTTTTTAAAACTTTATCAAAAGACGATTTACATAACATCATTATATATATTATGTATTCCTTCCTTAACTGTACAGCTATGTTAGATTATATATATATATATATAGAGAGAGAGAGAGAGAGAAACTGTCAGTTACCAAGCACCGTTGACTTCATGTATTCGCTACCCTAACATATATTTAAATGTTTGGATTGTGAAAGCATATATATATATATATATATATATATATATATATATATATAAGGATAGCGAATGCATGAAGTCAACGGTGCGTGGTAATCATTTTAAACAGGTAAACACTCCATACTTCGTTTCAACGTGTTAAGAGTCATATATGAATGTTATATTAATCCCTTTTTTTAAAATGATTTTGAACTACAGTATGCATTGGCTGTTAAAACATTTATATTGCAGTTTTAGCTCTTAAAACGTCAATATTGCAATGAAGTATGGAGTGTTTCCCTGTTTAAAATGATTTTGTACAAAATGATGCATTGACTCTTAAAACATTTCTATTGCAGCTATTAAAACCCTACCCATTTAAAATGATCGTGAAGATGAATTTTTGCACCCTATAGTTGAAGACAATAAATGTCAAACTGACTTAGGCATAAATCAAAAAGCTCGACCATAGTTGTCATGCTGTAAAACCAAACAACGACATGATTGCTTGTAAATTATTGATTCTAGCAAATATATGCACCCTCCGGGTGCAAGTATTTAAGTTTTAATGTAATAGAATATCGTATTAAATTAGAAAGGCTAATGAAACTAAATAAGAATGCAGATAAAAAGATTTGAAACAGAGGTAGTATAATCGAAAAATAGAACAACTGAAACTTACTCTTTCATCACTCTCGTCTTTCATTGTTATTTTTTCTAATTTAAGTATTTAGTTAAAATAGGAAGTAAAGAATAAAATGACAGTTATTTTTTCTTGTTAATGGATTTCATTTAAGATTCATTGAAGAGACTTTTGCTTATATTCATTAGAATAAAACCCAACAGTTAGAAATCAATAATACTAAGCACATATTTATTAAAATCAAATTTTTAATATCAATATGCAAATTAAACTTCCCGTTCACATTGTAAACCGCTATTTTGTTGTATATATAAATATAATTGCATGTTGTTAGTATGTAGATAAGGTTAACAGTATTAATATTGTAAAACAATTTTATTAATAATTGAGGTTTAAATAAAAATAAAATCATGGAGAATGTGATGTAAATAACTTAAGGGAATTGTGACTTGAGTAGTGATGTAGTTTCGGATACAGACAGAAAAACACACAATCTTCATTATAATAAGATATTAATACCTTTTTTAAAATGATTTTGAACTACAGTATGCATTGGCTGTTAAAACATTTATATTGCAGTTTTAGCTCTTAAAACGTCAATATTGCAATGAAGTATGGAGTGTTTCCCTGTTTAAAATGATTTTGTACAAAATGATGCATTGACTCTTAAAACATTTCTATTGCAGCTATTAAAACCCTACCTATTTCAAATGATCGTGAAGATGAATTTTTGCACCCTATAGTTGAAGACAATAAATGTCAAACTGACTTAGGCATAAATCAAAAAGCTCGACCATAGTTGTCATGCTGTAAAACCAAACAACGACATGATTGCTTGTAAATTATTGATTCTAGCAAATATATGCACCCTCCGGGTGCAAGTATTTAAGTTTTAATGTAATAGAATATCGTATTAAATTAGAAAGGCTAATGAAACTAAATAAGAATGCAGATAAAAAGATTTGAAACAGAGGTAGTATAATCGAAAAATAGAACAACTGAAACTTACTCTTTCATCACTCTCGTCTTTCATTGTTATTTTTTCTAATTTAAGTATTTAGTTAAAATAGGAAGTAAAGAATAAAATGACAGTTATTTTTTCTTGTTAATGGATTTCATTTAAGATTCATTGAAGAGACTTTTGCTTATATTCATTAGAATAAAACCAAACAGTTAGAAATCAATAATACTAAGCACATATTTATTAAAATCAAATTTTTAATATCAATATGCAAATTAAACTTCCCGTTCACATTGTAAACCGCTATTTTGTTGTATATATAAATATAATTGCATGTTGTTAGTATGTAGATAAGGTTAACAGTATTAATATTGTAAAACAATTTTATTAATAATTGAGGTTTAAATAAAAATAAAATCATGGAGAATGTGATGTAAATAACTTAAGGGAATTGTGACTTGAGTAGTGATGTAGTTTCGGATACAGACAGAAAAACACACAATCTCCATTATAATAAGATATTAATACCTTTTTTAAAATGATTTTGAACTACAGTATGCATTGGCTGTTAAAACATTTATATTGCAGTTTTAGCTCTTAAAACGTCAATATTGCAATGAAGTATGGAGTGTTTCCCTGTTTAAAATGATTTTGTACAAAATGATGCATTGACTCTTAAAACATTTCTATTGCAGCTATTAAAACCCTACCCATTTAAAATGATCGTGAAGATGAATTTTTGCACCCTATAGTTGAAGACAATAAATGTCAAACTGACTTAGGCATAAATCAAAAAGCTCGACCATAGTTGTCATGCTGTAAAACCAAACAACGACATGATTGCTTGTAAATTATTGATATTAGATCGGAATACATGAAGTCATGTAAATACAAATTATTTGCATTAAGAAAAGTTAGTTGGACTTATGTTTGCTTGAAAATGATTATCATATAGGAAATTACTTCCAACTAAATAATTGCTAGCAAAAAAAAAAAAACTGACTTCAGCATTAGATAATACAAAGCTCAGTCGGTAGAGCGTTCGGCTAGAAACCACAAGGTTCCTAGTTCGATCCTGGTCCTTGTTAAGTATCTGGCAGCCATCCTTCGTTCCAGATGTAATGAATAAGTAAGCAGGCCAATAAGAATCCGGTGTTAACGTATTCCTTGTAAGTCCGTCGTCCAAGGGAATCCATATGTCAATGAAATAATCTCAGAATGGGGTCTCTATTAATACAGCAGAAGCAGCAGCAGCAGTGCCAGTGATTGGACAATAAGAATCCTTCTCAGGTCACGTGTTTATAGTCGAGTCTATAAGTAGAAGTGACCATTTACCTTATGCCTTATATATCAACAAAATCCAACAGTCCTCGCCAACTCAGCGTATGAGTAGCACAGGGATCTGTGCGGTAAAGTAAGGAGCTGGTGGTAGGTGTGGCGCTCCACCTTAGACGTTAATAACAATTTCCTTGGTCTGGCGCTAGTGAAAAGAGGATAGACTCCCTCGCTGATTGGCTGATACCGACATTAGACCGCCCCGACGACTTTACTTACTTACAGTTGACATACCTTTATAAGATTTAGGAGGTATTAGTTTCAAACCAATATTAAGTCCTTATAATATATTCTGGCTTCTATGGATAACCTAACGCTGAATATTCGGTAAAGAAAGACAGACAATTAACTCATATTAACAATGCACATAAGTATGTTTAATTAACATTAGATGGACTAACAAATACATAATACAAAAATCCCAAACATGCACAGTGTAGAAAGAATATAAATAAAGAATATAATAAATCCTTACAGGTCTTCCACGGTTATTCGGTGGCGTGCAATAAAGATCTGCTCTATGAACAAAGCTGGGATAAAATGTCCTATTCGCTCAATGAGCGAGGACCGAAACGGGATAGGTCTTGTCCCTTCAAAAAATGCATATGAAAGATAAAGACTCAAGAGGTTGAATTGTCACGTGAACAACGGGCACGTGACGCCTACAATCCAATGGAAGACAATAATGTTTCTCCCTATACATTAACACCAACTAACCAACACGCTTGATCGGATATTCCATCACTCCTCCTCCTCCTCCAATGCCTGGCATTGCACATTATGAACATCATCACATTTCTTACATCAAAAAGGTTTTGTGTTTAATCCATGTCTGTTTATTGTGTATTTTACCCGTTTGATATTTCAGGATCTCGATCCCTAGAGGGAAAGAGTGCTAAAATGGCCTCTTCTATATTGTCAGCATTCGGCAACGATTCCAATTACACAGACGATGACCAACACAGTGAGAGCCAAGGATCAACCATTATGACGCCAACGCGAGCGCGAAGGTGAGAGACTTTTATTTCTATGTCGTTGTCTTTATTTCTAAGATATTGTCCTTTTTTGTTGTTGTTGTTGTTGAGTTTCCCTCTTCTTAGATCAGTGTTCAAATTGAGGGGACTTTTGGGTGGGAGTTGGCTAAATGTATTCTAGCCTCCACAGTTCGGGCAAACCGATTCCATTTCCTACGACGATAATCGATATATTAAGCGTGTTTCCACCGGCTGCCTTGTTTTACTTATACCAAAGCCAGATTCGCCCTGTGGTTTGATAGATTTATCCTATCTGGCAGAATTACAGTGTGACCCCCCCAAAAAAAATTAAACAGAATCCAAATTCTGTTTTTTTGTTTGTTTTTTGTTTTGTTTTGTTTTTTAGGGGGGTCATCCTGTATATATACTATTACAGACTCCCAGCACAAAAAAAAACAGAACTCAAATTATGTTGTTTTTTTGGGGGGTGGGGGGTCACCCTGTATCACAACTTATTTTGTCTACTTTGGATAGGGTACAGGACCGGCTATGTGACATTGTTGGAAAGGATAACTCAACCATTTTCCAATCACAGGAATGTGGCGCTTCTGTCCACCTGTCGACTGGGGTGATAGAATACGTCGACTGCACCTCTGCAAAGGAGTAAGACCATCCCAATCGAGACCAACTCTAAGCCGTGTGGGGCGACCCATAATAATGCTTAAGGATGTATTCCTGGTGACTGAGTGGTCAATGACATGTAACACAACACTTTGGCCCTTACTTAGCATTGTCGAGTGGTCAAAGAGGCCCCCTCTCCGATCATTACGTCTTGATCAATTATGATCGTATTCTAAAGAGATTGATCTACCATTATTAACTGCACCTCACAGACTGGTTTATTTTGAAGTCAGTCAGTCAGTCAACAATTGGTTTGAACAATGTGACTGGCCAATCACAACTGAACCAGTGTCAAGAAAACTGGTACTTATGGGAATTCAGAACAGCCCACTCATGCATTTGAGTGATTCCATTCCCTGAGTCCTGATTGGCTGCTTGGTTTGTATGATCCTCTGAGGCTCCATAAATCCTGCCACTTCGCAGTGGTATTTACAACATACCAGAATCGTATTGGGTTACGACTGCTTGCTGTCTTGTCTTGCCAATTCGACGGTAATTGGACTTAGTATGATTATTCTACAGTTTAAAATGTGGGGGGAGGGGTATTTCTGTCGTAACCCGTACAACAGATAGAAGGAACACAATAACACCGTTGGATAGAGCAAGTTTTCTGTGTCATTTGATCGAAAGATCCCAATACCGTTTTCAGATGTTGGTTAAGCAGCATTTTCGTCGGCATGTCTGTTGCACTCGTACGAGGATCAGTCGTTGGGTGTTTCAAAAAAGGATTTTGTGCAACTGAATAATAATTTATTACGAATTAAAAAAAATTTGGACTATATGACCTTTAGGCACCCCTTTTGCGATCTCGATTCATAAGGACATTTTCTTTCATTTACACCGTCAAAACCCGGTTGTTTGTTAGGGGTTAGGGTTAGCCGTTAGTTTTATAATTAAAAAAGCCCTCTAAAAATCGTCTGTTAACAAACAACCGGATTTTGACGATGTAAATGAAAAACATGTCCTTATGAATCGAGATCGCAAAAGGGGTGCCTAAAGGTCATATGGTCCAAAAAGTTCATAACATTTGAACACTGATCTTTCCTTGCTTCTCAAGTTTCACTTTCTTGCTTCTTTTCCATTTTTGCTTGAAAAATGAAAAGAATGTCCTTATGAATCGAGATCGCAAAAGGGGTGCCTAAAGGTCATATGGCCCCAAAAGTTCATAACATTTGAACACTGATCTTTCCTTGCTTCTCAAGTTTCACTTTCTTCCTTCTTTTCCATTGTTGCATGTCAATCTTCCTTTTTTTTAAAGTCCTTCTTTTATTGAACAGTCCATAACATGCAACACTCTATTTTGGTCTTTACTTAGGCTAGACGGGCGGTCGGAGAGGCCCTCTCCGATCAATCAACTGGCCACGTCAATTCCCATCACCTATATGATTGTCCCAACCCTATTACCCTTATAGCAAGCCCGAACCCTTTTCTTCATATGAGTGCTAGAAGGTGGTGGCTGAGGGTCTTCATGTCATGGGTATGACGTTAAATTCTCTCTGATGGTGAGGTTCCAGTTCTGGAGGTCTGGGGAATATGGAGCACCCCTTCATCACCATTGCTCCCTAGTCCACTCTGACCCGGAGTGGGAGTACCTGTTAACATTCCATCTATGGGTTAAATAGAAAAATCTGTTTTAAAAAATTGAGTATCCATTGAGAATGAATTTATTTCAAAACTTTGTCGGCATTAAATGACCCACCGAGTTTGATATGCCATAAAACAAACCAAACCTTCTTTTATCACTTTATCATTTCTATTTCTTTCCTTTGTTGTCTTTACCTTTTTTTATTACTGACTTATCTATACATATATAAAAGGCAGTTGTGTATGTGTGTTCGGAGGAAACTACGAAAACAAAATAACTGCAAAGTAAATATATATACACATTCACTATCACCAGATCTTACTTTTTGAGCAAAAATAATGAAAATTTTATTAATATTCATGAAGATGATTTTTTTAAATTTAAATAGTAACATCATGGATGTTTTTTGTTTTTTTTTTCATTTAGTATTTTAAATAGGAGACAAAAGTTTGTTTTCTTTTATTTCTTTTTAGAAGAAAAATTGGTATTATATGAAAAGTATTTTCGTTCGGTTGATTTTTTTTTTATTTGTTAAAAAACAAAAAAAGAAGAAAAATAAACATTGAAAGATCAAAACTCATTCAAATTTATTTAGAATATTTCTCTGCATTCGGAAAATCCACAGAAATTCAGCTAATTATAGAAAATTAATAAAATTTTCAGTACACATTAAATCGATGAGCTAATTTTTTTTTTTTGATTAAAAAAAAATATACAGAAAATATTTTACTTTAAATATCCCTTTTCATTTTTGCTAAATTTGCGAGGGTCATTCAAAAAAATCTAAGCCCCACCCAGATACATCATGACTTCTTGGGTGTTTGTCCACTTTTAGATTTGTTGCACACCACTCGCATTTGTATGAGCCTCACCTGTACAGAAATTAAGATAGAAATCTGGATTAGTTTTTTTTTCCTGTTTTTATGTGTCGTTTCTTTCTGGGTGAGTCATAACTTTTTGAATGATCCTCGTTACCTTGGGTCTGAAGTGCCCTAAATCGGAAAATTTGATAACTTTGAAAAAAAAAAGCAATTCTTTTCGTGTGTGTGTGTGTGTGTGTGTGTGTGTGTGTGTGTGTGTGTGTGCACTTTTTTTCTGACGCCCGGGCCGGATTAACGAAAGGTCATTTTTTCATAGGGATTTTAATGGGGCGTCCTGCAAGGATCCCACTCACAATTAAGTAATAATGAATCTGCGAGTCGAAAAAGGAAGAGACAAAGACAAAAGGTGGTCTTATGATTTAGGTTTTATTCACCGGTCATAGCCACCACATGACAAGGGGATTTCTCCCTGTCCTGTAGTAGTACCTTGTCCGAGTTAAGGCCTAAGTCCTAATGACCGAGAGATTCTCTTCGAGGTCGGAAGTGGGTCCTTTTTCCTGTATATGCACAGAGGGTTCTTCCGGTAAAGGCTTATGGGAGTTTGTTATTTTTTAAATTTAAATTTTATTTTAATCCCCACACGTTCACTGTATCTTGTGTAGTAAACCGATTCCTTACCTAAAATACTCGTTGTGCTTTTCTTCCTAATTTCTCTGTAACACGGATACAACAGTAACAATAATTCCCCTTCTACTTTTCGTTCCATGTATTGTTTGTTTTTTTTGTGGGGGTTTTTTTTGTTTTTTTTTTTGGGGGGGTTGCTTGCATCCTTCATTGTTCTATATCTATCTTTTACTCTCTCTCTCTCTCTCTCTCTCTCTCTCTCTCTCTCTCTCTCTCGTCGGCGGGGATTAGAATACGCTGATTATATCCCTTGCAGAGAGGCAAGACCTCCCCCTCTAAAATGTGGTGTCCTGCATATGACATTGAACTCTCATCTGAGAGATCTGGGGTGTGGGAATTAATGAAAATTACTTCAACTAATTCATCAATACACCTGAAATTAAACAAATCATATACTAGGTGTGTCAAAAAAAATATCGATATTTTTTGTACTTTTTGACAAACCTTGTATTCTGAAAAAAAAAATTAACGTTCCATTCATTTCTCATTTCTATCTTGGTAAATACAGCTTAAATCTCGATACTTTTATTACACACCTTGTATTGTGAAAAAATAAAGTTCCATATATTGCTCATTTCTGTATTAGTAAATACAGCTTCAATCTCGGCACTTTTATGACACACCTTGTACATGAAAAAAAAAACAATATTTGGTATTAAATAACCCACAAGAGTTGAAATTCCATTAGACATTAAACAATCAACCAATTTGTATTTTCTTTATTTTTTCCTTATTTTTCTTTTCTTTTTTTCTTTTTTTTTTTTTTTTTTTTTCTTTTTTTTCTTCCTTTTCTTTTCGACTTTGTATTTTCCTTATCTTTTTACCATCTTTCTTTCTTTTTCTTTTCTTTTTATTCTTTTCCTTTTGATTTTTTAAAGAATCTTCTCTCTTCTTTCTTTCGATTTTTCATATTACCTTTCCTTTCCGTTTCCTTTCAAAGTCCTTAACCAATGACACACTCTTATTTCTCTCAGACCATAAGTGTTTCCAATCAATATCACTTGTTTTCAGTCTGCTTCAGACAAAGATAAGAGAGAGAGAGAAAAGATTATTTTATGTCTTTGATAAACAGCAAATATTGGAAAATAATAACATTGGCCTAAACAAAAGAGATCTCAAGAATGGTCAAAAAATAAAACAAAACAAAGAACCGGCTCCAGAAGTACCGGAATAAAATGTGGTTTTGCAACAAGATTACCAAGTCTAAAAACAGAATCAATTCTTGCAGAAGAATGCAATCATTGGAATATAATTACAAGTAGTCATCTTACCGTTTTTTATTCACCTGTAATTATAAAGGTGACTAAATGAAATATTATTATAATGGAGATTGTGTGTTTGTCTGTAACCGAAACTATATCGCTATTCAAGTCACAATTCCTTTTCGTTATTTACGTTACATTCTCCGTGATTGTGTGTTTGTCTGTAACCGAAACTATATCACTATTCAAGTCACAATTCCTTTTCGTTATTTACGTTACATTCTCCGTGATTGTGTGTTTGTCTGTAACCGAAACTATATCACTATTCAAGTTACAATTCCTTTTCGTTATTTACGTTACATTCTCCGTGATTGTGTGTTTGTCTGTAACCGAAACTATATCACTATTCAAGTCACAATTCCTTTTCGTTATTTACGTTACATTCTCCGTGATTGTGTGTTTGTCTGTAACCGAAACTATATCACTATTCAAGTCACAATTCCTTTTCGTTATTTACGTTACATTCTCCGTGACTTTATGCTTATTTGAACCTCAATTATTAATAAAATTGCTTTACATTAGTAATGCTGTTTGCCAGATCTACATACTAATAACATGCAAGTGCATTTGTACAGTCAGCAAAATAGCGGTTTACAGTGTGAACGGGAAGGCTAATTTGGATATTGATATTAAAAACTTTATTTTAATAAATATTTGCTTGGCATTATTGATTTCTAATTGTTTTGTTTTATCTTAATGAATATGAGTAAAAATCTCGGGGGTAAATCTTAAAAGAAATCCATTAACAAGAAGAAATAACTGTAATTTTATTCTTTAATTTCTAATTTAACTAAATTGTTAAATTAGAAAAAAAATAGCAATGAAAGACGGGAGTGATGGAAAATGATGGAAGACTGGGTTTCAAAGTTGTTCTATTTTTCGATTATACCCCCTCTGTTTCAAATCATTGTATTGGTATTCTTATTTATCATATATGGGCTAGAAGGCAGTGGCTGAGGATCTTAATGTCCTTGATATGACGTTAAACTGTATCTGATGATGAGGTTCCAATTCTGAAGCTGTGGGGAATGTGGAGTACCCCTTCATCAACCTTTACTCCCAGGTCCAGTCTGACCGCAGTGGAAGTACCAGTTAGGGTCCCATCTATGGGTTAAATAGAAGAAAAAGATGAGTTTTAAAAATGTGTTTTTTAAAAATTGAGTTTTTAAGAGTATTTACGGTTTTCGAAGGAGCTCTTATTTCTCCGTAGTTGTAGGCAAATTGTCGGACAAAGAAGGAACAAACACGAAAGTAAATGCAGACACTTGTATTGACAAAAATTACATAAAATTGTTGCAAATTTTAATGGTATTTGCTACAAGACTTATCTGAGTTAATAATTTTCTTGGAGTAATGGTGATAACAGAGTATTCTTTTCGTCGGTAGGAAATGTTGATAAGACGCTTCGTCTCGGTAGTTTCTCGTCCTTCAGTAAGTGTGATATCGTACCTGCCTTTTAACGTATGCAGATACAATGCCTTAGAAGTGAGCTGGTTGTAGAGTTCTGTGATAAGTGGGCCCTGTTTTGGGCTTGGTAATGAGAGCTTTTAGTTTTTACATCTCTCCTCCAATACTGCTTTTTGATAAGTAAAGTTTTTGGTATTTGGCGCCAACATACGATGTTGGCGACCCGCCCCCTAGCGACAGGGGGAGATAATTGGTTATGGAATTTCCAATATTTTCGTCAAGAATAAAACAAGTGATCTTTGGCATAAAATAACCCAATGGGTTGATATGCCGTAAAATCCAACCAACGCATTTTTAGGCCAAATAGATTTGTTCAAAAATGATTTATATTCAGCAGGACCGTCTGAAAAAAAAAGGTTTATGAAGCAACCACACAAAAAATGTAAGTATGAACGTCGGATAAAAATTTTGAATGAGAGTGTTCATCATGTTTGAACACACGGTTTCATTTGTGATGCTTAAGGATAGAACCCAGGTGGATGAGCAATTCATGACATGCAATACTCCACTTTGGCCCTATCTCGGGCTAGACGGGCGGTCGGAGAGGCCCCCTCCGATCAATCGGCAGGTCACGTCAAGCCCTAGCACCTATATGATTTTCCCAACCCTATTGCCCTTATGGCAAGCCCCAACCCCTTTTTATCATATGGGTGCTAGAAGGCGGTGTCTGCGGGTCTACATGTCCTGGGAATGACGTTAAACTCTATCTGATGGTGAGGTTCCAGTTTTGGAGGTTTGGGGAATGTGGAGCACCCCTTCATCACCATTGCTCCCTGGTCCACTCTGACCCGGAGTGGTAGTACCTGTTAGGGTCCCATCTATGGGTTAAATAGAACAAATTTATTTATAAAAAAATTGTATTATCCATTAAGAATTGATTTATTTCAAAACTTTATCGGCATTAAATGACCCACTGAGGTTGATATGCCGTAAAACAAAACAAACACACAGTTTCATTCAAAATTTTCATTGATCTCAGAAAACATCTTCTGGACTGCATGGTTGTACCCGCATTCTGTCAAAGGACGGATGAAGCTGTCAGAGAGAGAGAGAGAGAGAGAGAGAGAGAGAGAGAGAGACGGACGAAACTGTTGGAGAGAAAAAAAATGTGAGCTAGTTAAAGACGAAAAGATAAAGATGAAAATACTTCTATCAATTAGCAAAAAAGATTTTTACAGCATTTTCTGGATCATGCATCCAACATGTTCCTGGGATCTTGGACTATTTAGTCCTAGGAAAGAAGATGGAATTAATATATTGACTCAGCGAAGCAGCCAGGAAGAATTATGGAGTGGATCCATGATATTTTCTGGATCACTGACGCACAATATTTTCTCGATTTCCTATCCACAATATTTAATGGATTTTTGATCTGCTGAGGGTCATTGACATCTAGAACATTTGGGCGGAATAAGCTTCAAAGAAGGAATATCCAATAAAAGATCCCAATCCCAAAGCGGATCAGGATTTTTTTAAACCCTCTACTATGAGCAGGATACGACCCAAGGTCAATGTTTTAGCAGAGTAAAACTGGTCTGTATTCAGAGTTTTCCTTTTTTGCTTAACCAAAACTAAAGAACCCAGTTTTCCCTACTATTTACCCATAGCTGGAGGGAGGTTCAAATGGATTCATGCCTTTTTGTCCAGGATTTGAACTCTGGTTGCCAATTACATTTTCTATCATGATAAACTGTTATAACGCGCTTAGCGAATAATGACACGTGTAGTCCAGTTGACGTTAACTTCCGCCTTTTATTTGCAATAAAACAAGATGGCTGAAACAGTACTTCCGTTTCATACAAACAATGGTAGAACCGGTACTTCCGGTTCTTAGTATACCACAATAACCATTATTCTAAGCTTAAGATATTTTCATTCTGAACATAACACAACGTTTACAGATCTTTAAAAATTCTTCTGAAAAGTGAGTATGAAATGACAAACATGAAAGAAAAAATCCCATTGCTTTATCACTGAATACTTGCTATTGTTATATATACTCATTCAACATCAGGTATATAAATGATGAGAGACAGATATATAGACAGATAGATGATGGTGTAAGATTCGAAGTTAATAATTGAATAACAGCTCCGACACGTTGTGAGACAAGACATTTAATAGGTGTACAGCACATGGTAACGATAAGATACATAAAGTACATAGATACATAAGATACAAATAAGATATAAGAGTAGAGATAAAAGGACACATTCATGAATGGTAAATACAAGATACAATATTTAGGTAGAAACGAGATACCCGAATGTACATAAAATATAAACTAAACCTAAGATATCATTTTTTTAGGGGAAGGGGCATCATTTTATGGAAATAAATAGGGGGCATTACTTCTAGAGCACTCTTCAAAATTCAAATCCAATAAACTAAACCATCGTTTTCTTATTAATTAGAAAGAATATTCCAGTAAGAATCTCTACTGAGAATAGACCTTTCTTAATTGGAATCACATATTGACTTTTAAATTGAATTAATTAAAAGTGACCTAAATATGTCCTCAGCTCTAGAAGAGGAACAGTGCTAAATGAAAAATGCTAAAAAAAAAAATCATACTCAAACTGTATATAAAATTAACATCATCTTGTAACCATACAGTAGTACTGACACAGTTACAGACAGGAAGAATTCTCTTTTTATCAGAGAAATTGGGTTTCCATATGATAAATAACCTGTTAATAGCAGTCCATGCATTTTTTATGCATATGTTGACATTATTTTTAATATATGAGATATATATTTAACCCCTCTGTAAAAGCAGGATACAACACAAGGTCAATTTCTTAAGTGGAGTGTAACAGTTTTGAATTCAAAGTTTTCCTTCTCCTAGATTGGTTACCTAGCCATGGTTAAAGAGCCCAGCCTGCCCTGCTATTTACCCATAGCTGGAAGAAGAATTGGATGTGTACCTTTCCCAAGAGTACTAGCGCCATGTGAAATGCAAATAGCTTAGTCCCGGAACTGAACTCTGGTTGACGAGTCTATTTCCTACAACTCTAACCATTAGACCACGTGCCTCCATTAATGGTATGTGAGCTGGTCTACTAATTTCAGAGGTTTTCTATTTAATGTGGAGATGGAGTTAATTTGGTGAGTAAGGAAGGGTTAGCGTTTTACCCAAAGACATGTAAAAAAAATATGAATATATTTTGAAACTAACAAAATCTCTAGTATTATCTGATTCCTTTCCTTAATAATAATTAAAAGTTCCGTGATGGCTCCCGATTATGACAAGAAGGTTCCCGATTATGACAAGAAATACCTGAAGAAGGCCGGAGGGCACATCAGCCAAAACGTTGTACAGATAAAAATGAAGATGATGACAATAGTCCGAATAACACAGATAATACTAATCATCAAGCCTCATCTCAAACATTCAGAGAAATAACAAAATCTCTACTGAGCAAAGACCTTTCTTAATCTGAAGTATGAATCGTCTTTTAAATTGAAAGGATTAAGTGTGATGTAAATATGTTCTTGGCTCTAAAACAGAAAGAGTGCTAATTGACAAATATTTTTAAAAAATCATACCCAAGCTATACATAGAATTAATTTAATTAACATCATCTTGGGGGGAAAAAGTCCCTATGGTATAGTGCAGGGTTTCCAAATGAAGACCATATGGCTCCCTTTGGGGCCATTAGATTTGGGGGGAAGGAGGCACAAAGCCAAATTTTTCAAATGTGGGGGCAACAAGGAACCAAGACAGGGCCACAGAAAATTTAAGAACCACAAAATATATAAGTAGTAACAAAGTCGTCGGGGTGGCCTGAAGTCGGTATTAGCCAGTCAGCAAGGAGTCTATCCCCTTTTCACTAGCGCTAGACCAAGGAAAATATTTTGCCGTCTGAGGTGGATCTCCACACCTACCATCAGCTCCTCACTTTACCACACACTTCCCTGTGCTACTCTTACATTGAGTGGGCGAGAGCCGGTATTGAACCCAGAACCTTGTGGTTTCTAGTCTGACACTCTACCAACTGAACTAAATCGACCCTTTAAATAAAATATATATATATGGAGTATTTTGTAATAATAAGAGAAAAAAAGAGACGCTTTATGTGTCTCTGTGATGACAGTCAAGCCAAATATTGACAATTTGGCTGCCCTGTACCAGTCACAGGGATTTCATTGAAGCCATGTATAAATTAATACTCTTGTTCCTTAATCTTCTGACTGTTATCATCTTGCAACACCCTCTGGTTAAAAATGAAACGGTCCAAATCATCCAAGATGAAAAACAAAAATGTAAATCCTGATTATCTAGTGTTGCTTATCCGCTGAACTTTTATTTCTTATGAGTGTCATTACCTCAGCAAAACAATGGACCATTCCATTTTTACTACAAAGAAAGAAAGGGAAGAAAAAAGACGAGCTACAACTGGAGTTAGTGTTTTGCTGTCATAGTAGTATTCAAACTACAATCTTTGATATTCCTACTTCCCTTAATGTATTAAGTTGACAGGCAGAACACAAGGGGGGGGGGGAATTTTTTTAAATCAAGTTAGCGTTGGTGGGCACAAAGAACTTGCATTGGGTTTAAGGGGGCCACAAAGAACTTGCATTGGGTTTAAGGGGGCCACAACCAAAAAAAGGTTGAGAAACAATGGTATAGTGGCTAACAGGCTAGACTGTGACATTGTTGTGAGTTTTAATTCCAGTTGTGCTATTGCATTCACTTTCATATATAAATTATCTTAGATAAATATGAGTAATCTCAATAGATAGATAGATATAGATTATCTTGATAGAGAGATATGGATATTCTTTTTGAGAGATAGACATGAATAGTACTAATAGATAGATAGATATGAGGTGAGGTAAAAGGAAGAGTGAACAAAATAATGACTCAAACAAGTCCAAGTAGGACCAAAAAACTTCCTCAGTCTCAGTTTGACTATTTATATATATATATACGTACATTTGTATTTTGCTTTGAATAAAGTCAGACTGAGGAAGTTCTTCGCATCAGAAGGACGAAATATTTCTCTCCTACTTGCACTTGTTTGAGTCATTATTTTGTTCACTGTTCCTTTTACCTCACCTCATACTGTCGGATTTTACTCCAATCCTCCTATCTTCATAGATAGATATGTATAGTCTTGATAGATATATAGATATCTAATAGTCTTGATAGATATATAGATATCTAATAGTCTTGATAGACAGATAGATAGGGATAATCTCAATAAATAGATGCATAGATAAAAAGTAGAAGAATATACCTATGATTTAATCATGGATATCTCATCATGGTGTAATGGTTAGCAAGCTAGTCTCACAGATCCATTACTACTGAGTTTGATCCTCACTGGATGCCTCATACTTGTGTTCTTGTGTCACATTCTACTCTTGATGATAGGTTGACTAAATACCTCCCTGTGATTTAATCTGTTCTTGGCGCCAAAGTACATTTTGGGGTTTCTCAACTTCTCTAGAGGAAGGAAAAAAAACCATCGGCTTTAAACATGGTCATTCTAGGAGGAACAGTAAGTAAAGTAAAGGGTCGTTATCAGCCATGCAGCGAGGGAGTCTATCTCCTTTTCACTAGCACTGGACCAAGGAGATTATTTTAGCATCTGAGGTGGAGCGCCACACCTACCATCAGCTCTTTACTTTACCGCACCGATCCTTGTGCTACTCATACGCTGAGTTGGCGAGGGCGGGTATCGAACTAGGAACCTTTTGGTTTCTAGCCGAACGCTCTACCAACTGAGCTAACCCGGCCCAGTACTAACCATAAATAAATCAGTTAACCCCAGTGGTGGTAGGTATCTTAACCTGCTTGGATCAGATGGGATTAATGGATGAATCTTCAGATACTACCTTGTGTTGTGGTCAACGGTACTTAAAATAAGAAGCATTGCACATGGTCATTTTAGGAGGACTGATACTTACTGCTTGGACAAGACAATGTAATGGAAGAAGCTGTGGACATCTTGTGCTGTTATAATGTTAGCTATAATAAAGATGTTATTATATAAGTATACTTTAATTTATATTTACTAAGTAAACAGAGATACGATATCAACCGGTGCATCTATGGCCCATGTATGCTCAAAGTGTGTCTGTATCTATGTGTGTCAGTTCACATTGTATTCCTACGCTACAGATTTGTACTGGGTGCACATAGGGAAGTAGTTCTCATACTACTGTTACAGAATCTTCAGATACTACATTGTTTACACAAGATATTTGTGGTGGTCAACTGTATTCAAAATAAGTAGCATTAAACATGGTCATTTTTAGAGGACCTATACTAACCGTAATTAAACCAGTTGACCCCAGGGGTGGTAGGTATCTTAACCTACTTGACAAGACAACATAATGGACGAATCTTCAGATACTACCTTGTTTACACAAGATATTTGTTGTGGTCAACCATACTCCTAATAATTAGTATTAAATATGGTCATTTTAGAAGAACCAGGACAAACCATAAATAAACCAGTTAACCCCAGGGGTGGTAGGTATCTTAACCTGCATGCACAAGACAACAAAGTGTGCAGTGTCTTATAGGTGACTCACATTGGAAGCATGTGGTGTAATGGTTAAAGTCATGGGAAATGGACTTGTCGCCCCGAGTTCAAATCCTGGACGTGGTAATTGCATTTCACTTAGCACTAATATCCTTGGGAAAGGTATGAATCCTACTCCCTCCAGCTATGGATAAATAGTAGGGCAGACTGGGCTCTTTAACCTTGGTTAGGCAACCGGTCTAGGAGAAGGAAAACTCTGAATTCAAACCTGTTGAACTCTGCTTAAGAAATTTAAGAAATTGACCTTGTGTCGCATCCTGCTCGTGCGGAGGGGGTTGGTAAATATATATAGGTGACTCACATCTACATTCAGTTCAATTATCGCTTTTGGTGCAATATATACAAACAAGATGAAGGAAATAAAATTACAGACATTGATTAATGGATTGGAGACTTGGTTGCTCAAGAAACCATTTGCAGTCATCAGCCGATGGAGATTTATCTGGCGTCTTTTAGTGATTTCCAATAATTCACTTATTAACAACGTCTTCTTCTCAGCTGCTTCTACTTTTACCTTTGAAGATGGGGTATCACCTTTTGATCATCAGAGTCTTTGATTCGAGGCAAGTGCTAAGGTCTCGTGGTCCCTCACCTAAATCTATAATATGGGACCTCCATTCTACATGTCAATTTTTATAATGTACTATTCATATATGCGCGTGGTGTAATGGTTAAAGTCATAGGAAAAGGACTCGTCGCCCCGAGTTCAAATCCTGGACGTGCAGTGTCTTATAGCTGACTCGCATCGGAAGCGCGTGGTGTAATGGTTAAAGGTTGCATGCAAAAGACATTGACAGTCACCAAGCACCATTCACTCTGTGTCTATTCTATTCAAACTTAGATCTTCATGTCTCCTAGCACTGATATTCAGCTCTCTTTATGAATATAGCAAACCATATAACTATATTGTATGGAAGCGCATGGTGTAATGGTTAAAATCATGGGAAATGGACTCGTCGCCCCGAGTTCAAATCCTGGACGTGGTAATTGCATTTCACTTAGCGCTAATACCCTTGGGAATGGTATGAATTCTACTCTCCCTCCAGCTATGGGAAAATAGTAGGGCAGACTGGGCTCTTTAACCTTGGTTGGGCAACCGGTCTAGGAGAAGGAAAACTCTGAATTCAAACCTGTTAAACTCCGCTTAAGAAATTGACCTTGTGTCACATCCTGCTCGTGCGGAGGGGTCGGTAAATATATATAGAATATATGACCCTCCCCAAACTCTACTACATGCCAATTTTTATAAACTAGTATTGATAGAAATATGTATACTATTTCCAAATCTCCAAACAAGGTACCCCAGAAGGGTGGGTCTCATATATGAAATTTCTAATATCCTGTTAGAAAAACCTTGCAGTAAGAAAAAAAAAACCCGGGCAATTAATTTGCTAGTCAAAATATACTACCAAACTTCAAGTATCACTATAAATGAGTTTGAGCCATAAAAAACCTTTTAGAGAGATCAGGGATATTATGATATTAACAGAATTGCCAGCTTAGCTCAGTCGGTAGAGCGTTCGACTAGAAACTGCAAGATTCCTGGTTCGATACCGGCCCTCGCCAACTCAGTGTATGAGTAGCACAAGGATCTGTGCGGTAAAGTGAGGAGCTGATGGTAGGTGTGGCACTCCACCTCAGATGCTTAAACAATCTCCTTGGTCTAGTGCTATTGAAAAGGGGATAGACTCCCTCACTGCCTGGCTGATACCGATTTTAGGCCACCCCGACAACTTTACTTACTTACTTTCAATTAATTTGCACAATTAATATCTTGCAACTTATCTGTTATTAGTTTATTTACTGCTAAATAAAAAAAAATAAGGTAAATCTCTTCTAAGTATACTAATTCAATAATTTTTGCTTCCCGGTCGGAGAGGGTCGGCACCCAATCAGTCGGCCTTTAGTCCATGGTGACGTCTGACATTGGTTTCATTACCCTAGAGTCATACAGTGCTAAGATATAAAGGTGTCTCAATCCCTTCCCCTCTGACCCTACCTACCGCTATTCCATGGCACTGGCTTCCCAGTCAGAGAGGGTCGGCACCATCAGTCGGCATTTGGTCCATGGTGACATCTGACATTGGTTTCATAACCCTAGTCATCCAAGCGAAGATATAGAGGTGTCTCAATTAGCCCTCCGACCCTACACTACCGCTATTCCGTAGCACTGGCTTCCCAGTCGGAGAGAGTCGGCACCCAATCAGTCGGCCTTTAGTCCATGGTGACGTCTAACATTAGTTTCATAACCCTAGAGTCATCCAAAGCGAAGATATAGAGGGGTCTCAATTAGCCCCTCCAAACCCTACGCTACCACTATTCCGTGGCACTGGCTTCCCAGTCGGAGAGGGTCGGCATCCTATCAGTCGGCATTTGGTCCATGGTGACGTCTGACATTGGTTTCATAACCCTAGAGTCATACAGTGCTAAGATATAGAGGTGTCTCAATTTCCCCCCCTCTGACCCTACACTACCGCTATTCCGTGGCACTGGCTTCCCAGTAGCGACCGACGGGTTATACCAGGAGTAGAATTCTTATACTGTTGAGTATATTGATTAGAATTTTGAAAAAAACAACTGGAAAATATAACCATTGTTAAAATATTAAATTTGATTCTTATGGCATTGGTGGCTGTATTGATTTCAATAAATTTAGCAAATTGAGAATGGTAGTAAATGGAAAGAGTTAATGCCAGTGTTGTGTTTAACTCAGATGAAGTGATGGCAGCAAAAGAAGATGAATTTAAAAACTGGAATTGATAATGGAATATTTGATGAAGTAGAAAATCAATGTCAAAATGCAATAACTCTGAGATTCAAAAAAAAGAAAAGAAAAGATGATACAATTATTATTATTATTATGCAAAATTCTAGAAAGAGGTTACAAGAGAGATAGAACCAATAGCTGAAAAGGTTCTCCAACTTGTTCCAAAGCCCTGTTGGCAGGGCATAGAATATGCTACTCCTCCCTGAAGAGGGGTAAGACCACCAACAAAAAAGGGATGTCCTGAGTATGGTACTTAACTGTATCTGGTATATCTGGTAGTGAGGCTCTTGTTCTGGAGCTTTGAGGAGTGTGGAGTACCTCTTCATTGCCACTACTCTCTTGTCCACTCTGACTTGGAGTGGTTTTACTAGTAAGGGTCCTATCTATGACTGAGCAGTCCATGACATGCAACACTTCCCTTAGATCCTTACTTAGGCTAGATGGAGAGACCCCCTCCAAACAATTGGCTAGTCACATCAAGCCTTAGCAACTATATGACTGCCCCAACCCTATTTTAGTTGGCAGGGCATAGAATATGCTGACTGCATCCTCTGCAATGGGATAAGACCATCCACAAAAAAATAAGACCTGGGTATGGCATTAAACTGTATCTGGTGGTGAGGCTCTAGTTCTGGAGCTCTGAGGAGTGTGAATTACCCCTTCATTAATATTACTCTCCAGTCCACTCAGATCCAAAGCAGTAGGGGCTAACAGTTCAAGTAACGTTGAAAGCTACAGTTCCAGCTTAGATGTGAAAATTAAACAGATGAGTCTATTGGAAAATTATTACTATTAGATAGAAATACTTTACAGCATATAACTGTGAAATTATTTAGATGGTGTATAAATTATACTATTAGATAGAATACTTGCACTATAACTGTGAAAATTAGTTTAGAGTGGTATAAATTATTACTATTAGATAGAAATACTTGGCACATATAACTGTGAAAATTATTTAGATGTGTATAAATTAATACTATTAGATAGAATACTTGGCACTATATAACTGTGAAAATTATTTTAGATGTTGTATAAATTATTACTATTAGATAAAATACTTGGACATATAACTGTGAAAATTATTTAGATGTGTATAAATTATTACTATTAGATAGAAATACTTGCAACACATATAACTGTGAAAATTATTTGTGTGTATAAATTATTACTATTAGATAGAAATACTTACACATATAACTGTGAAAATTATTTAGATGTGTGTAAATTATTTCTATTAGATAGAAATACTTTAATAACTATTTAGATATGTGTTTTTTTTTAAAATAATACACAGCATATAACTGTGAAAATTATTTAGATGTGTGTTAAATTATTCTATTAGATAGAAATACTTTACACATATACTGTGAATTATTTAGAGGTGTATAAATTATTACTATTAGATAGAAATACTTTACAGCATATAACTGTAAAAATTATAGATGTTGTATAAATATTACTATTAGATAGAAATACTTTACAGCATATAACTGGGAAAATTATTTAGAATGTTGATAAATTTTACATTATATAGAAATACTTTACAGCATATAACTGTGAAAATTATTAGATTGTTATAAATTATTACTATTAGATAGAAATACTTTACAAGCATATAACTGTGAAAATTTTAGATGTGTTATAAATTCATTTACTATTAGATAGAAATACTTTACAGCATATACTGTGAAAATTATTAGATGTGTGTATAAATTATACTATAGATAGAAATACTTTACAGCATATAACTGTGAAAATTATTTAGATGTGTGTATATTATTACATTAATAGAAATACTTTACAGCATATAACTGTGAAAATTATTAAGATGTGTATAAATTATTACGATTCAGATAGAAATACTTTACAGCATATAACTGTGAAAATTATTTAGATGTGTGTATTAAATTATTAC
>CM042142.1:114491045-114669003 GCA_023376005.1 Doryteuthis pealeii
CACGCACGATGATGTGTGACACCAATACCTTACCTATCTCAGATACGAAATACTTTCTCACAGCATATTCACACATGTCTTAAAATTATTTAGATGTTGTGTATAAATTATATACTATTAGATAGAAATACTTTACAGCATATAACTGAAAATTATTTAGATGTGTGTATAAATATATTACTATTAGATAGAAATACTTTACAGCATATAACTGAAAATTATTTAGATGTGTGTATAAATTATTACTATTAGATAGAAATACTTTACAGCATATAACTGAAAATTATTTAGATGTGTGTATAAATTATTACTATTAAGATAGAAATACTTTACAGGCATATAACTGAAAATTATTTAGATGTGTGTATAAATTATTACTATTAGATAGAAATACTTTACAGCATATAACTGAAAATTATTTAGATGTGTGTATAAATTATTACTATTAGATAGAAATACTTGACAGTAAAGAAGGCGCTATGCAACAAATCATTCCTGACTTCAGAAAACTTAACAAGCCATTTAAATTTTTTTTTTTCTTTCAGATCAAAAACGCAGCAACATATGGAGCATGCATCATTGCGAGCACAAGATTTCCAGGTAACCATTTTTTTTTTGTTATTATTGCTTTTTAGTTTATTTTGTGTAATCCAAAAGAAGAAATTATGGCAATATTTAAGTAATTTTGCATTGTACTTATAAAATTCTAATTTCTTTTTTTTTTCATTTCTTTTTCTGTTTATATTCAATTGTACTAATTGAATATTAAATGTAATTTGTAACATTGAAAAATAATAGAAAAGTTTTTGAACAAGCATTTTTAGTTATTTGGTTTGGCAAGGACAATAAAATCAAATCTCTCACCTTCTCATATATATAATGTATGTGTGGCAGTGTCTATATGTGTATGTCTCTCTCTCTCTCTCTCTCTCTATATATATATATATATATATATATATATATATATATATATATATATATATATATATTGGTTAGGAGGTTGATTTAGAAGGCCATCACAATGCAGTTTGGAATAAATAAAAAATAATAATACGGTAACAATGGTGTTGTGTGTTGACCTGTATTTTTTTTTTTATTATTTCTTGAATTTTCGAGGTAATACTGCACAGGATCATTATCACTGTTGGATTTCCGACTTAAGGTATTAAACAAGGGAGAAATCCACACCGACTTCTATAGAAAATCGGCCAGCAGAGACTTGTTCGTCCACCACAAATCAGCACTCCCCCTTGGGGCAAAGACTGGATACATAAAGAACGAACTTGCCCGTATCCGAAACAAATGCAGCAAGAAGCAGGACCAGATCACACACACCAGACAATTTATATCCACACTAAAAGACAATGGTTACCCCACTTCAATCACAAAACGACTCAAGCAAACAGAATCCACAAAACACCATCTCACATCCAATGCCTGTTTTTTAAGGTTACCACATTTCAACGAAAATATAACCACAGCAATACGTAGGGCGATACGGAAGGAGGGCCTGGATATACAACTTGCCCATTACGGACCATCACTCAGGAGAAACTCTCCAAAAGCCGCCATAAGGAGGCCACTAGTTGTACACTAGCGAACTGCCCCATCCGCGACACAGGTATGTGCCACGAAGTGAATGTGGTATACCGCACAAAATGTAATATATGTAACCAATTTTACATAGGTAGCACCACAAGACCACTACACATTAGAATCAAAGAACACTTACACACACAAGCATCCACTTTCCGTAAACACTTAGTTAAATGCAACAACACAGAAAGAAATATAACAGTCAATATAGAGGCTCGAGAGAGAAATTTGGGTAATCTCAGAATTAAAGAGGCCTTGCTAATCGCTAGATTACACCCAGAGATCAATAACAGGAGTGAACTCAGCGCAGAGTTCATCATACAATAAACCCACAACCAACGCACACATGTAACAGTATATGCACACACACACAAAACACATACCCACATGCACAATGGAGAATTACTAACGAAACAAATCTACAACGAGAAGAATAATACGAAACACGCACTCAAATCTATAGCCCAACATCTCGCCCACACATACAAACACACAAGCCATTGCACACTAGTTGTTAAGGGAAAAAAATTAAATAAATAAATTAAATATATATATATATATATATATATATATATTTAAAAATATTATAAAAAGATAAATTGAATTAGATATAAATAAGTAAATAAGCAAATAAATATGATAATATTAATATAATAATAATAATAATATTAATAATATTAAATGATTAAATTGATGTAAAATCCAACAGGAAACGTCACAAAACACAAATACACTTTTTCATTCGCACATACCCACGTACAAAATCCCGCGCTAGGATACAGTCTTAACGTCACAGCCAACACGCATTTTCAATGTCACGCGCATTACAACATACGCACACGTACAAAAAAAAAAAAAAAATAAAAATAAACGCATTCACGCTCACACGGGAATACAGTTATTTCAAAAATAACGTCATTTTCAAAAAAAAAAAAAAAAAAAAATTCATTTAGGAAGAAATGCCATAGCTGTACTGCTTCAGTTCAATTCTTTTGATAAAGAGGTATTACCTCGAAAATTCAAGAAATAATAAAAAAAAAAATACAGGTCAACACACAACACCATTGTTACCGTATTATTATTTTTTATTTATTCCAAACTGCATTGTGATGGCCTTCTAAATCAACCTCCTAACCAATGCATACACAATGCTTCAAGCAAATTATGAAACTCTCTATATATATATATATATATATATATATATAAAGAGAGAGAGAGAGAAAGACATACACACATATAGACACTGCCACACATACATTATACTCTATCTATCTATCTATCTATCTATATATATATATATATATATATATATATATAGATAGATAGATATAAAGAGAGAGAGAGTGTATATTTGTGTGTGTATATACATATAAAACGTATGTATATGTGTATGTATATATGTATGTATGAGTATATATATATATATATATATATATATATATGTGTTCGTGTATGTATGTATGAGTATATATATAATATATATATATATGTGTTCGTGTATGTATGTATGAGTATATATATATATATATATATATATATGTGTTCGTGTATGTATGTATGAGTATATATATATATATATATATATATGTGTTCGTGTATGTATGTATGAGTATATATATATATATATATATATATATGTGTTCGTGTATGTATGTATGAGTATATATATATATATATATATATATGTGTGTTCGTGTATGTATGTATGAGTATATATATATATATATATATATATGTGTGTTCGTGTATGTATGTATGAGTATATATATATATATATATATGTGTGTTCGTGTATGTATGTATGAGTATATATATATATATATATATATGTGTGTTCGTGTATGTATGTATGAGTATATATATATATATATATATATATATATGTGTTCGTGTATGTATGTATGAGTATATATATATATATATAATATATATATGTGTTCGTGTATGTATGTATGAGTATATATATATATATATATATATATATATGTGTTCGTGTATGTATGTATGAGTATATATATATATATATATATATATGTATGTATGTATAGTATATATATATATATATATATATATGTGTTCGTGTATGTATGTATGAGTATATATATATATATATATATATGTGTTCGTGTATGTATGTATGAGTATATATATATATATATATATATGTGTTCGTGTATGTATGTATGATATATATATATATATATATATATATGTGTTCGTGTATGTATGTATGAGTATATATATATATATATATATATATATGTGTTCGTGTATGTATGTATGAGTATATATATATATATATATATATATGTGTTCGTGTATTATGTATGAGTATATATATATATATATATATATGTGTTCGTGTATGTATGTATGAGTATATATATATATATATATATATGTTTCGTGTATGTATGTATATATATATATATATATATATTGTGTTCGTGTATGTATGTATGAGTATATATATATATATGTCTGTGTGTATGCATCTGTATACATGTTTGTGTGTGTGTATGCATATATATATATATATATATATATATATATATATATATATATATGTGTTTGTGTGTATGCATCTGTATATATGTTTATGTTTGTGTGTATGCATCTGTATATATGTTTGTGTGTGTGTGTATGCATATATGTATATATATGTTTGTGTGTATGCATCTGTGTGTGTATATATATATGTTTGTGTATATGCATATATGTTAGTGTGTATATGCATGTATATACATGTGTGTGTTTGTGTGTCGTTTTTTGTACAATGCTCAATATCTATGATTGGCTCTGAGGATTGCATACAAAAGACACTGACAGTCACCAAGCACCATTCACTCTGTGTCTATTCTATTCAAACTTAGATCTTCATGTCTTTTAGCACTGATATTCAGCTCTCTTTATGAATATAGCAAACCATATAACTATTTTGTATGGAAGCGCATGGTGTAATGGTTAAAGTCATGGGAAACGGACTCGTCGCCCTGAGTTCAAATCCTGGATGTGGTAATTGCATTTCACTTAGCACTAATACCCTTGGGAAATGTATGAATCCTGCTCTCCCTCCAGCTATGGATAAATAGTAGGGCAGACTGGGCTCTTTAACCTTGGTTAGGCAACCAGTCTAGGAGAAGAAAAACTCTGAATTCAAACCTGTTAAACTCCGCTTAAAAAAAAATTGACCTTGTGTCACATCCTACTCGTGTGGAGGGGTTGGTAAATATATATATATATAACTATATTGTTTATATAAATGTTTGCTCAAAACAATCCACAGTGCACATATGCTATATTTTATCTAAGCAGAGTTTGAATTTGGTTCTATTTTTCTTTGATAGCATTTTACATTGCAATTAACTTATATATATATAAACTTTCAAAGAAAGAAAAACTTAACAAACCATCATTAGACTATAATAAATTTATTTCGACCAGAGACTCAAAATGAGTCTAGCCTCTTCAGATAGATTTTACAAAATCGAATAGAACAATCATTCACCAGAATTAAGTCTTCTCATACACCCCCATAAGGAAACAGTTTATATGACAACAACAAATTTGAATTCTGGGGCAGGACATGCCAAAAGGATATAATTCCTTCCTGTTGGTCAGACTTTGTCTCAACCGAATAAATAAAAAAATAATTTACTTACTAGTCAATTGGATTATCTTACATTTATATATATATATATATATATATATATATATATATGTGTGTATATATATTGGTTTGGTGGTTGGTTTTGAAAGCTATCACAATGCAAGTGTAAAGAAAAAATAAGCTAACAATGGTGTTGTTTGTTAACCTGTGATTTATTCTGCAGAAGAGATTTTTATCTCAAAATATCAAGAATAAATCACAGGTTAACAAACAACACCATTGTTACCTTGTTTTTCTTTACACCTGCATTGTGACAGCCTTCAAAATCAACCTCCAAACCAATATAAACACAATGCTTCAAGCAAATTATAAAACCCTTTTATATATATATATATATATATATATATATATATATATATTTTTTTGGGGGGGGAGATTATGTGCTTAATTAAAGTCATACCTAATTTGATAATTAATCAATTATAATTAAATGAATTAGGCATGCATATCGGCTTAAATGTAAAGCGTTAACAAATCGAGAAAAAGTCAATCTCTGTATGTACATTTTAGCCTCATCAGCAGAGCTATAGACAGGGCAGTGCTTTGTGCGTGATTCGAACCCTACCTGTCAGGCTGACCATTACACTAGCTGGCTTCCCCAGAATTTCTCGTTTATTTTAAACTGATGTGTATATCGCACTTTTTGGGTGACTTATGGCATTGCAGTATGAAGTGGACAAACAATCTGTTTGAGATGGCGATAGCTGACAATTTTTTTGGAGATTATGTGCTTAATATATATATATGTATAATAGAAGATTAAGAAAAATTCGACTAAATGAGAGGAAATATATTAGAAAGGTGAATAATGAACACAAACAATTAATTCAATTAATATTTTGTCTGTTGATTTCAGAAACTTCATCAGAATTATTAGTTTATACAGATTGGTATATAAATGAGGATAAGGCAAATGGGTGAGGGGGGAGGAGAGATGCAGGTAGAGGGGGAGGAGAGAAAGGTAGAGTTCTAGTGAAGGAGGGTGTACAGGTGATCTCCAGTGTGATTTTTGGATAGTGTGGTGAAAAAGGGGGGGTAGACCCAAGGAAATGTTTATGTCCATAATTCACCTTTCCAATATATTTTCTCACACACACAAATTCCACTCCATGACCCCACAAACAACATCACCGTGGCAACACCTCATAAAATTTCTTTTTTTAAATTCCTACTACTATGCTAAACATTTACAGTAGGCATCAACAGCTGAGCATCCCCTTCCCAATCACGACCGCAAGACTCTCATTAGAATGAGAACGGAATCTTACAATGCAAGAACTCAGTCCATGTCCTGAAGAAGGTCTGATAGACGAAAACATTATAACATCGACATCACTACCTATAATAAACATCCATCCAGTACAATATCCCGTGTTTGTCTACTTTTCTCCACATACTGTCGGATTTATTTCCTCTTTTTACCTCCATATGTACATATTGTGTATTTGGTTATTTCCTATAAGTTTAACATGATCAAAGGGGAACCACTCTTGAATGGTAAATTATTTATTTATTTATTGATCTACTAGGGAAAAAAAGACAGGATTGGGGTTTAGGGTTAGTTTAATGGGAAAATAAATAAATAGTTTATCAGTCAAGAGTGGTTCCCCTTTGATCATGTTAGACTGTTACGAAATTACCATGTATTTTATATATAAATATATGATTTGTGATATTTCTTTTCTCTAGGTGTGTGTGACAATCATTGAAGCCAGACAATTGGCTGGATTGAACATGGACCCTGTCGTGTGTGTCACAGTTGGAGACCAAAAACGATACACCAGTGTGAAAGAATCAACAAACTGCCCATATTACAATGAAGTAAGTTTTCCTATTTTTTCTTCATTTGAATGTCTTCCTTTAACCTTGTTCTCCCTATTGGCTGAGGCATTAGAATATACTGACTCTGCAGAGGGATAAGACTCCCCCAATGGGGCCACCTGTTGGCCATGGGTGGTGACCCGTGATGCTTAAGGATGGAACCCAGCTGGCTGAGCAGTCCATGACATGCTAAATGCCACTTACACCCTTACCTAGACAAGACAAGCTGTCAGAGAGGCCCCTCCAATCAATCGTCTGGTCATATCAAGCCCTAGCAGCTATATGACTGCCCCAACCCCATTGCCCTTATGGCAAGCTCCAACCCTTTTTATCATATGGGTGCTAGAAGGTGGTGGCTGAGGTTCTTTATGTCCTGGGAATGACATTAAACTCTGATGGTGTGGTTCCAGTTCTCGAGGTTTGGGGAATGTGGAGAACCATTTCATCACCATTGCACCCTGGTCCACTCTGACTCAGAGTGGTAGTACTTGTTAGGGTCCCATCTATGGGTTAAATAGAAAAACATGAGTTTATAAACAAAATTGTATTATCCATTAAGAATTAATTTATTTCACAACTTTGTCGTCATTAAATGACCCACCGAGGTTGATATGCCGTAAAACAAAACAAACCAAACCAAACCCAAAAGACGCCCAGGTATATACCTAAGCCGTTCACCACGGGTAGATTGTGACACTAAGTCACAAGTATGGACACTCTACCCAGGATAGAATTTACTATTCAGTACTAATAGATCTGCGAGACTATGTTGCTAACTCTTACTCCATGGTAGGATGCCCAGGTATTAACCCAAACCGTTCTCCACGTGTAGTGTTTCATAATTATTGGAACCCTAATACTTTTATAAGGTATTGTAGAAATCATCTATGGGTTAAATAGAAAATTAATTATTAAAAAAAAATTAGTATCTATTA
This sequence comes from Doryteuthis pealeii, assembly GCA_023376005.1. NCBI lineage: Eukaryota > Metazoa > Mollusca > Cephalopoda > Myopsida > Loliginidae > Doryteuthis > Doryteuthis pealeii. The sequence goes on from CM042142.1 coordinate 114,499,068, forward strand.
AGAATTAATTTATTTCAAAACTTGATCAACATTAAATGACCCACTGAGGTTGATATGTCATAAAACAAACCAAACCTTTAACCTTGTGGCCTAATGGTTAAAACTTGAAATGAGTTGGTCCATTAAAAACAGGGTGTCAGTTCAAATAGCTGAATCAGGAAAGGTAGAAAGAAAGAAAGGATAGAAAGAAAGAAAGAAAGAAAGAATAGCTAGATGCAAGGGGAAATATAAAGATGTCACAAATTGGAAAATTAAAGGACTAAAGAAGGAATGAAAAAATAGAAAGAAGAAAAGAGTGAAGTTAAAGAAAAATGAAGGTAAGAAAATAAGATGGAAACGAAAAAAAGATGGAAGCAATGGGGGTAAATGAAGGAACGAAGAACTGAGATAAGGAAAGTTGAGAAATGATGAAGGAAAGAAAAGAAAGGTGTTAAAGATAGAAGGAAGGCAGGGAGTATAAAAAGGGAAGGGGGAGGAGAAAACCTTTCATTCAACCCATCATTTCCTTTTTGATATCATTCTAATCTTTCCTTCTTTTCTTTCTTTCATCGTTTTTCAACTTCGGTCATTCTTTATCACAGCTCTTTCTTTCCTTTCTTCAATATTTTATTTCCATACATTTATTCTTCCTTTATATCATTCCTGTCTGTCCCCATTCTCTTTTCTTCTTTTCTCACCCCGAACAATTTCTTATATTTCTTCTTTCTTCTATTCTTTTATTAACTCTTTCCTCCCCTCTTTCTATCGTCCTTTTTATAATTCCTGTCATTCCTCCTTTTCTGGCGGTCATTCTTCTCACCACAATCTTTCATCGTAGCCCCACATTGTTTGATCTCTGCCCTGTCTGCTGTGGATATACTGTGTTACATAATTCATAGGCAGCGTATGAATAATGTACATAGTGAGAATATTTGAATTAAAGTTCATTCGCATCCAGGGTCGCCACCCACGGCCAACAGGTGGCCCCATTGGGGGGATTTTACCCCTCAGCAGTGGTGCAGTTGTTGTATACCCAGCCAGAGAGTGAGGGAGTCTATCCACTTTTCACTAGCACTAGACGAAGGTGATTGTTTTTGTGTCTGAGGTGGAGAGCCACACCTACCACCAACTCCCACCACAGAGATCTCTGTGCTACTCATACGCTGAGTTGGCGAGGGCTGATATTGAACCAGAAACCTTGTGGTTCCTAGTTTGACACTCTACCAACTAAGCCAAACCGGCCCTTTTGGTATTATCTAGCCAAAGGGAAACAACTTGGTTTATATCTTGTTTTATTATCTTTGTCTTTGTATATTACTCTAATTTATTCGTTTTTATTAACAGTCCATGACACCATTAAAGCATATTTTGTGTTTTATTCATAAGATTTTACAGCTAGTTTAAACCCATTATATCACTGAAGTGAGCTCGTTGAAATATCTATTTTGTACATGAAATGGATTTTTCTTTCCCTCCACTCGTCAAACATTAATAATATCACTAATGAGTTTTGCAATAATTGCTGGTTAGTTCTAATTGCCCACCTCTGGTTAAAGATTCGAGATGCATGACTGCCAGACCTTTGCTTTATATAGCCTTGATCTCACTATTTATGTGGTTTTTGGTTACTTTTTGAATATGGACTAATTTTGGACTACTAATGAAACGAAAGTCACTGATTAGTTATCTATATCTTATTATAATGGAGATTGTGTGTTTTTCTGTCTGTAACCGAAACTATATTACTACTCAAGTCACAATTCCCTTAATTGTTTACGTCAAATTCTCCATGATTTCATTCTTTTAAACCTTCAGTTATTAAGAAAAATTGTTTAACATTATTAAGACTGTTGACCATATCTACGTACTAATAACATGCAATTGTATTATATATACAAAATAGCAGTTTACAGTTTGAACGAGAAGGCTAATTTGCATATTGATATTTAAAATTTTATTTTAATAAATATGTGCTTGGTATTATTGATTTCTAATTGTTTGGTTTTATCTTAAGAAATATAAACAAAAATCTCGTGGATAAATCTTAAAAGAAATTTATTTACAAGAAGAAATAACTGTAATATTATCCTTTACTTCCTATTTTAACTAAATAGTTAAATTAGGAAAATTTACCAATGAAAGAGGGGAGTAATGGAAAATGATGGAATAGTTAGTTTCAAAGTTGTTCTATTTTTCGATTATACCACCTCTGTTGCAAATCTTTTTTATCGGCATTCTTAGTCAGTTTCATTAGCCTTTCTAATTTAATATGATATTTTATTATATCAAAACTTAAAACTTAAATACTTGCACCCGGAGGGTGCATATATTTGCTAGTGTTTATAATGTAATAAAATTGTTTTCTGAAAGCACATAAAATATATATTGATAAGTTATCTCATATAAGTTATATTATGATATACTGATAATTATCAATATATCATATATAATTATCATATATTTTTATATTATTCATATATTTTTATTATTATTTAAATTCCCTTTTTTTAAATTATTTAAAAAATTTGTTAATATTTTTTTTATATATATATTTTTTAATATCTTTTATTATATATTTTTATATATATATTATATTATATTTTATTATATTATATTTATATTATATCATATTATATTTATAATATAGTTATATACTATATATTATATTTTATATTATATATTATATTTATTATTATATATATATATATATATATATATATATATATATTTTATAATATTATCATATATTGATAAGTTATCTTATATAAGTTATATTATCCCTTCAGGTCTCCAGAACTCTTCTGAGTTTGATATATGATCTCAATAATGGTGTAGTCTTTATGGTCTCGATTCTTCTTCTGATTTATAAATCCTCCTGTCTCCTATCCAAACATTTGCAGAGATGCTGATAGGTACGCGTCCAGTGTCCCTGACGCACAAAAATCTTTTAAAAATGCAGTAAAATCGTATCCATGCATTCCAGTGTTGTTGTTTTTTAATGTTTTTTAAAATTTTTTTTAATGTTTTTTTTTTATGTTATTGATGTCAATAACATCAAAGCGTTAGTGCTAAGAAAAAAATGGTTTTAATCGTGTTATGGATTGTAAATTCTAATTTTCAGATACTTTCATTAAACCTTTCCTTTCTCCTTTTCTTTCCACAGTACTTTGTATTCGATTTTCATATGGCACCTGCTATGCTATTTGACCAAATAATTACCATCACTGTAAGTAAAAGACTTTTCTCCCCTCCTTATATTTTCCAAAATTTTAAAAAGAAAGAAAGAAACGGTTACATATTCCAGTCACAGTTTCTTCTTCTTTTGATTCTACAAAATATTTTTATAATGACATTAAATTGTTTACCAGCCACCATGTTTTAAATTAATGTCTTCTTCTCTTCAAATGTTGCCATCAAAATAATTTCTCTTAATTTTCATATTGTTATTGTCATATCTGAAAATTAACATTCTGAACCCTGACCATATCAATTTTTGTAAACTAGAGTTATCTCCCCTACCAGATCAATTTGGCAAATTGAGTTATCTCCCCTTATCTTAATTTTTTTTAAATATTTCCTATTCAATAATTCATTGTGGATGATATTTTTGTTTTATAAATTAAAAATACTATCAGTACTTACCCATATATTACATACAGGTTTTAAGATAGTCTATAATACTTATAAAGTACTTCGTATATTATATATCTATATATCTATCTCTCGCTCTCTCTCTCTCTCTCTCATATATATATATATATATATATATATATATAATGAAAGCTAAAAATGGATATTGAATCCGACAATATGTAAGAAAGTTTTATAGAAAAAACAAGATGTTCAAAATTTTTGCTGACAGAAATCTGTTTCGACATTATGAATATGTCTTTATCAAAGCAACATTGTAAGCGGAAAAAAGAAATGAATATATCATTAATTACGATTAATTATAATTAATATACCATTAATAACTTTCTTACATATATATATATATATATATATATATATATTGGGAGAATATGTGCTTAATTGAAGTCATACCTAATTTGAAAATTAGTCAGTTGATAATTAATGAATTAGGCGAATATATCTGTTCAAATGTAAGGCGTAAACAAATCGAGAAAAAGTCAATCTCTGTATGTACATTTCAGAGAACGACTTTTTCTCAATTTATTTACGCCTTACATTTGAACAGATATATTCGCCTAATTCATTAATCATCAACTAATTAATTTCCAAATTAGGCATGACTTCAATTAAGCACATATTCTCTCAAAAATTGTCGGTTATCACCATCTCAAAATAAACAAACTGTTTGTTTACTCTCATATATATATATATATATATATATATATATATAAAAGAAAGTCCGCAAAATGAATTGTTTTTTAAAAAATTATTTTTATCTTACATTTAAAGAAACAAATGTAAGATAAAGATAAAAAAAATAAAAAATAAATTTTGAAAATTCTTTTAAAAACATAATCCATTTTGCGGACCTTCTTTTTTATAAAATATTTCATTTTCTCCCGTTGGACCCATAACAACACTTTTTATATACATATGTATATATATGTTTAGGGCAATTATTACAAATTCATGAAATTCTAATAATCGAACAAAATGGTGAGACTTATATATTAACAAATATATTACTAATCATCAGTTGAGAAACTATCTTCCTAATTAATTTCGTGGCTGTGATTTTAAAAGATTTTGAAAACACTTTGATTCTAATATTTAAAGAAAATGGTGGGTCTTATATGCCAGCAAATATTTTACGGCCTATAGGTTGAGAGACTATCTTTCTAGTTCATTTTGTCACTGTAAATTTAAAATATTTTATAAAACACTTAAATTCTAATATTTGAAGAAAATGGTGCGTCTGATATGCTAAGAAATATGGGTTATTTCCTATAAATCTAACATGATCAAAGGGGAACCACTCTTGACTGATAAATTATTTATTTATTTTCCCATTAAACTAACCCTAAACCCTAACTCTAATTCTAACCCTAAACCCTAACCCTAACCCCATCTTCTTTTTTCCTAGTAGATCAATAAATAAATAAATAATTTATCAGTCAAGAGTGGTTCCCCTTTGATTATGTTAGACTTATAGGAAATAACCCAAATATGTTACTCATAGGTTAAGAACCTATTTCATTCCTACTTGAATTTTGTGACAGTAAATTTTTCAAAGATTTTGAAAGCACCTGAGTTTTTCAGCTGTAGATAATAAAAGCTAATTAAATAACTGTATATGATTGTACTATATTTTTGCTATATTTGATGGCATATGAGACCTTCCTTCCTTTTTCAGCAAGGAATATTGAGAAAATATTGTTGGATGATACAGCAAATATTCTTGAAAAGTCATCCATGTTCCCTATGTAGCCCACATCAAAATATGATGTTGTTTTTTTATTTTTTTTTATTTGTTTTTTTTTTTTTTTTTGTTTTGTTTTTTTTGCTTTTTCTCAATTAACTACAAATGTATTAAATTCTAATATGTTGCTTGTAAGTGGATCAGATGTGATTTTCTCATCTTCAGAAGTTATTCCAAATTTTAAATTCAGAATTGAGCAACCTACAAACATTAGTATTATCTGCGTTATTCGGACTATTGTCCCCATCTTTATTTGTTATTTGTACAACGTTTCGGCCGATATGTCCTCTGGCCTTCTTCAGGTATTTCTTCTCGGACTCAGGAACCTTCTCGGACTCTGGAACTTTCTAAGAAATAGCTGAAGAAGGCTGGAGGGACAATAGTCCGAATAACGCAGATAATACTAATCTTCAAGCCTCATCTCAAACATTCAGAGAAATACTACAAACATTAATAATTACAAAATATCTATAATCCTATACTTACCTACTATATTTGATGATATAGAAGATCCCCCTTCCAACCCCATTTCTGCAGGGAGTATCAATTTAATCTCCATATGAAATAAATCAGATATCATCATCATCATCATCATTGCAGTATTTAAATGTACTAATCTTATGAATTGCTTATTTGAATATGCATATCATTTTTATATTAAAACATTTTTGTTTATATTTTGTGTTTTAAAATTTTTAATCAGTTTTTCTTGGATTAGGAAGTGGATAAGGTTTTTAGTTTCTGGTAGGTGCTTTTTCAGGGTCATCAATTTGTTTTGTTTTTTGAGGGAATATAGGAATGTTTATCAATGTTTAAAAATAGATACTTGTGTAGTTCCCATCTAGTTTTTTTTCCAAGTGCTTTATTAAAGTCTGCATGGTGCTGCCATACAATAGTACTGACACAAATATAATTTTCACAGAGATCAGATTTCATACATCACCTTAATAATCATCTGCAAGCATAAGAGTAAGGCTGCTGATAATTAGCATTTGTGGACTCCTACACATGGACACACCAGTGTTGGCTGACCAGCAAAAATCTTATATTCATAAGCTCAGTGCAGATTCTGGATGATGAAAGAGAAGATGCAAAATGTTTTCTTTAAGTGAAAGTAATCTACATCATTCCGACATAGCATGACCTGTGCATGAAACACTGTTACGTTATTAGAGAGGCCTTGGATAATTAAAGTTTTTAAAAAAAGGATCAGTTTTAGTAAAAAAATAGAATATGAGTGAAGAAGAAGGAAAGAAATATTTTGAAAAAAAGAATTGATTTGGAATGTTAAAATATTTGTTGAAATTCCATCAGAGAATTGCTGGGGTTGAATATTCTCAGGAGAATTATAAACACTGGCCAGAGGAATGTCGGATTGTTTTGGCTAAAATTCCAGTGTAGCAATTTGACAATATACAATGGAATTAAAATATGATGTAAGAAAATAATCAGTTGATTATCAGTAAATTATAAAAGAAGGGATGAATAGTCAAAGGTGAGGAGAGCGAGCAAACTCGGACCACAAATGGTCTGTTAAGGAGACATGCGATGCCTGCTGAATGAGCCTATAGAAAAAAAAATTCCTTTCTTTCTTCTTCTCCCATGCTGACAGCAGAGTGCGATGTTCACCATCTTAGCGTATCTAATTTAAGCAATTCTGTTAATATAACATTCTTTCTATCTCTCTCTGTGGCAATGGCTGGACTTGTTTTTATTCAACATGGGTTGCCACAGACTTAGTTGAAGGGACATTTTCACACAAGAAGCAACAGGTCCACACAAAAAAAGAAATGAAGACCCAAAGCTTTCTCTTTAGCAATTAGAGATACACTAATTTAAACAAAAAAAAACATTTTAACAGCAAGCACACAGGAAAAAGATAAAGGAAAAGAAAAACAACATATGCTGAGATTGCTAAAATCTACGATAAGAAAGAATCATCTGTCACATGACTTTAAATTAGGGTTCGGTGCATTTTGGCGTTGACTATTTAGCACCGCCATTTTGACAGAAACTGGCAGCAAGCTAACAGCTCCAGACCTTCAGAAATCTTCTGACGAAGAGATCTTTATCTCAAAATATTAAGGATAAATCAAAGGTAGACAAACAACATCATAGTTACCTCATTTTTCATTACACTTACATTGTGATAACCTTCAAAACCAACCACCAAACCAATATAAACGCAATGCTCCAAGGAAATTATAAAGCCCTTATATATATCGCACACATAAACACACACACACACACACACACACAGACAAAGAGTTTGGAAGGCATGAGACAGAACCAAATAGACAGCCACTAGCAACAACTTCAGTTCCGGAGATCTTCTGTAGAAGAGATTTTTATCTCGAAATATTAAGAATAAATCACAGGTTAACAAACAACACCATAGTTACCTTCTTTTTCTTTACACTTGCATTGTAAATTCAATGTAAAAATTAATTACAATGTAATTGTATAGTAAAATCATTATCAAATACATTTATATTATGTAGATAATATATTCTATAATAGAATTATTGGCAACGTAACTGTATAGTAAAGTTAGTGTGTTTCCACTGCATGGACTGTCTCGTAGTGGCAAATCCAGTTTATGGTGACATCATAGAAAAAAATTATGCTTAGAAGGCAAGCCAGATCTGGAAAAATAATCAAAAACCGAACAGGCACACAAGCCTAACCACACACACACACACACATAAACAAACACCCAGACACACAAACACAAACAGAGAGTTTCGAAGGCATGAGACAGAACCAAATGAACAGCCACTTCAGTTCCGGATATCTTCTGTTGAAGAGATTTTTTATCTCGAAATATCAAGAATAAATCACAGGTTAACAAACAACACCATAGTTACCTTATTTCTCTTTATACCTGCATTGTGATAGCCTTTAAAACCAACCACCAAACCAATATAAACACAACGCTTCAAGCATAATTATAAAACACTTTTAATTCTTTTCATGTTATCCAAAATGTGCTCATCAATTGGGTTTCAAACGACTTTTGCCAGGAGATCTACAATACAAACAAATCATGTTACACGACTTTAAATTAGGGTCCACTACATTTTGGTGCCATTGTTATGTCATTGGCTATTTGGCACCACCATTTTGGCATGGAACTCTTTTAGTACTCAACTATTTTGCTGCCTTTGGCATATCTTAAATAAATTGATAAGATTGTTAGGAATGGCCAAATATTGATAATTAAAAAAGAATTGGATTTATTTCTTACAATAATTTTCCACACATTCATATACATGGGTAAATATGAATGTACAGTATAACCCATAAATAAGTACATCCCTAACAATTCTTTTTATAAAAAGTTGATTTTCTTCTAAACCAAAAATACCAGAATTTTCTGATTTATAGAGGAGCATTAAAAAATATATTAATAGCTATTATCTATAACCAAACTCTCCAGCATTGAAACTCTATAATGAAAACTATGAATATAGAGAAGCCCGAAATTAAGTACAATAATTATTCATACAATTTTATTTTTAGTTGCAGAATTTCAGTTTTCCAGAGTTTGGTAATGAATAATACCTAATACTATCTGTTTTTTAATGCTCCTCTATAGGTAATAAAATTCCGGTATCATTGGTTTAGAATAAAATTTATTTTGATAAAAAGAACTGTTTGTGTGTTTTTATTATGGATGTAACTAATGTGTATATATATATATATATATATAATAGTAATTGGTAATTTGCTTGAAGCATTGTTAAGTATGTTATATATTAATGATTAGATATTAATATATATATTATATATATATATATATATATATATATATATATATAAAGGTAGCCCAAATGACTGGTAAGTAAGGGATGATTCTATTTGGGATCATCAAAATCTCACTCTATAAACATACTGTATGTTCTTGTAGGTGCAAATATATATATACTCATACAAGGATTTTCATAAATTCCTAAAAAGAGCTCAATGTATAATAATCAACAAATTAAATTATATATATATAAAATTCAAAGAAAGAAAAAACTTGACCAATCATTATCCCACTATATTTATAATTTGTTATTGTTGTCATCATGAAAAATTTTTTTTTTTTTTTTTTTTGTGTGAACAATTAGAAAATTTTCTGGTGATATAATTTCTTTTTTTGGAGGATGCCTGTATTTTGTTAAACCCGTCTGATGAGGCTAGAACTCTTTTTTTTACTTTCTGGTTGAAAAAGAAATATAATGGGATGACGGTTTGTTAAGTTTTTCTTTCTTTGAAAGTTAAATATATATAGTGTGTGTACATATATGTAAATAGATTTTTTAAAAATGAGTAGATAATATCATCCTATGATTATTTGATAAATAATGACTGTATATAATGTACATTCTAGGAATAGTTTATATATATATATATATATATATATATATATATATTTTTTTAGTTTGTTTTTTTTATTCTTTACTAATTTTATTTTATTTTTGTTGTTTAAAAAAAAAGACGAACAATCCTAAGAATTTATTAACTTTTATTTTCTGTTATTTTCTTTTTGTCTTTCTTTATTTGTTCATTTGTAGGTAATGCATTCACGCAAATTTCTCCGGTCAGGTACTATTGTCGGAAGTTTCAAGCTAGATGTTGCCACAGTTTACTTATCAACTGGTATATATATATACACCTACATATAAATATATATATATGAATATATGAGTTGAAATACTCTTCCTTGGTTTTTTTTTTTTTTGTTTTTTTTTTTTTTGAATCTTAAAATGCCTTCTTGAATTTTGTCTCAATGGAAAATTGTAAAATGCCTTGCCTCGTTCTCTAATGCCTCATCGATACATTTTTGCTTTTCATTTGATCTTGAAAGAAGCGGAAATGTTTCGACCAACTTGATAGCTGAAACTTGGACACTTTACCTGTGCATCTTCCTAAGATCTTTGGAAAATTCCCTGCATATTTCATAATGGCTGCTTCAACTACTTCATCATATACGAGAGAGACTGTTTTTTTTTTATGTTCTTGCTGAAAATTGGATTTTCTTCAAAGTCACAAAAACTTACAACTGGTTTAGTTTAGTATGATCCATACAGAAATTACTCATCAAGGCCAAATATACATTATCTGAAAGAAAATATATATATATATATATATATATATATATATATTTTTTTTTTTTTAATTTAAATTTTTCTTTTTAATTTAGAAAATGCGTATTCTGTTTTGAAAATAAAATAAAATATATTAAATCAGAAGCATTATAGTCCACAAAGAAAACTCAAAAGAGTTTGATGTAAATGTGTATAAAAATGTAAAAGAAAGTATCAAAAAGTTCAAAAATCCCAGCACTGTAGACCACGGTGTTCACCGGATAAGATGTAGAAATCCTGGTATTTTTGTTTTTTCAAAAGACAATATGAAAACCCTGAAGATACGTGCAATGGCAAGAAACTGCAGTTGGAAATTTTAAGCTATTCATTTTTAAACGTGTATTTAGCTCTTTATATAGAGCACTTTTAAATGTTTTTTTTAAATAAAATCCAGAAGTAAATATATTTGTTTGCTTGGTGGATTTAAAAGTAACTGTGATATATATATATATATATATATATATATATATATATATATATATATATAATCAGAGAAAACGAAGTATTCCAAAAAGATAGATTCATTTTAGATGGTGAAGTTTACATTATGACATTTCATTATTTTTTAAAACATAACAGATTTTTTTTCTCTAATACTTTTTCATCTCTTGTTTCATTTAGAAAATATTCCCATCACTGTTTAGACAACACATTATTCATCCTTATGAAGGTTTTATATAAAAAAAAAAAAATGAAACCTAGAATTCACCATCTAAAATACATTTGTCATTGGAACACTGGTTTTTCTAATTTCTACATATGGTCTGATTTATATCCATATTTTACCACCTATATATATATATATATATATAACCTACCTTAAAATTATACAGAATAAGCAATACCATTTAATATACATTTAATAGTCCTATTATTACGTAGTGCCTTTTCTTTGACAGTACCAAATATCTATATGTTATATACTTCTCTTACTTCGTATTCTGGCCGGCTTTGCTTCTTCTACAGGTCTGGTCTTTCTTATATGGGGATTCCGGGTCTGGTCTCTGTCGCTAGGGATTTCTTGTTATCAGAAGCCTTGTGCCATTGTTAGCTTTTAGTAATAACCACAAGACTTCGATTTACGATGATGTTACTTTATTCGTAGATCCCCCAGACCAGACAATCACGCAGTGAGACTCACATCTTGCTAGCTTCGCTTCTAAGTTCTAACTCTAACTGACTGAGTTGCTTACCCCTTAAACCGGAAGGGGCTTCTATCGGGGTTCCATTCTCACGATTCTCCCCAGAACGCAAGGTGAGATCGAGGTCAAGCGCTGTCACTCACTCTCAAGGCCATCAGCTGCACTAATATGATTTCTACACTATTGTCATAATCATTAGGTATCTAATGATTATGTAACACTATTATATGGAGATACTCATGGTGTAATGGTTATTGTCAGAGAAAGTGGACTTGGCTACCTGAGTTCAAATCCTGAACAAGATTGTTTGTAATAAACATAATGCTAATACCTTTGGGAAAGGTATGAATCCCTCTATCCAAAAGCAGATCCATAGTCTTTTGATCCTGACAGATGCTATGAACAAAAAAATTGAATAATTAAGACCTTTCAGAAAAATTTACCCTCCTATTGCAAAAGTTTCTATGTGGAAGTTGTGTATATTCACCCACGTTAGGAAACTTTTCTAAGGCCTCTAAACATATTATAAAAAGTGGTTTTAGCTACTGCAGTCAAAACCACATTTAATTCGTATAGATGCTATAAACAAAAAAGCTTTTCAAAGGCCTCCAAATGTATTATAAGAAGTGGTTTTAGCTACTGCACTCAAAACCACATTTAATTCTATAGATGCTATAAACAAAAAAGCTTTTCAAAGGCCTCCAAATGTATTATAAGAAGTGGTTTTAGCTACTGTACTCAAAACCATATTTAATTCTATAGATGCTATAAACAAAAAAGCTTTTCAAAGACCTCCAAATGTATTATAAGAAGTGGTTTTAGCTACTGCACTCAAAACCACATTTAATTCGTATAGACGCTCTAAACAAAACAAAAAAATTAATAATTAAGACCTCTCATAATAATTTACTTTTCCATTGCAAAGGTTTTTCTGTGGATATAATGAAAAAGTTGAAGCTGTCATTTTTTTATTCTGTGCAATCAATCGTAACATGGATGGCTTTGTGTGATTTTTCAAGTATTGTTTTTTGATTTCATATGGTTATTGTTAATTCTTACTGACTTGGAATTTTGAAACAAAAAAAATAATAATTAAAAAAATGAAAAATAAAACACTGGATTAATGGTTTGTAATATTTTCAAATATTTTTCTTTGTTATTCTTTACTGCTATTGTTTCCTTGATTCTCTTTTTCTTTTTCTTTTTTTTTGCCTCTGTTTTCAATATAAGATTTACAAAAAAAGAAAAAATGGTTTTGCCTTGAGACATTGATAAATATGGATGCTTCTTTACTTACAAAGAAGATATATCTTTTTGCGTGTGTGTGTTTTAAATATGGCAAAAGAAAAATAATTGTTTATGTTTCATCGATTCATAATGTTTTTTTAGGTTTTTTTTTTTAATATGCTTTGTAAAATATCTGAAATATGAGCAGACAAGTTATAAACAAGATAAAAAGATTTTTTTTAAATAATCTGATTTTTTTTTTTTTCAGAGAAATCTGATTTACAACCAAAAATAAAACTAATATGAGATGAGATGTTGAAATGCAATATAAGATAAATCATTGATTTTCTTTGATTAACTGTGATAATAGATAAAAAGAATTCTCAACTGGAAATACATAGACTACAACAGTAGACATAACTAAGTCGTATTGTATTGTAACACAAGAAGCAGAGTTAACAGAGAAATAATAGGAAGAAACATGAGTTTTAAGGCTAGGGAAAAAGGTTTACTAAGCAAAGGTAAAAAGAATTCTCAACTTGAGATACATAAACTACAACAGTAGACATAACTAAGTCATACTGTTTTGTAACTCGAGTATCAGAGAAATAATAGGAAGCAGAGTTAACAGAGAAATAATAGAAAGAAACATTACCATTTAGGATAGCGTAAGAGTAAAAGGTTTACTAAGCAAAGATAAAATAATTCTCAGTAATTTATGAGGAAGTGCGTCCCGGTCTCCTGCCTCAGAAATTGCTAGCCGGTGACTATTAAAATAACGTCCCCAGCTATGTCGTCTTGGCAGTGTTACTTGAAAGAAAACAACCAACTTAGGGCATTAAATGTATTTTAGAGGGGGTGGGGCTTCTCTTTTTTGATATGAACAAATGGAGATGGGTGGATAGATATATATAAGCAAAGTAATAAATGAACAAATTGAGGTAGATAGATAGATAGACATCCATCTTCATATCTAAACAAGAATTACGACAAATTTCTATAAATAAATTTCTAAACAAATTACGATAAATAAATAAGAATTACGACAAAAAAATACATTTAACACCCTAAGTTTGTTGTTTTCTTTCAAGTAACACCACCGAGACAACATAGCTGGGGACGTTATTTTAATAGTCACCGGGTAGCAATTTCTGAGGCAGGAGACCGGGATGCACTTCCTCATAAATTACCTAATTCTCAACTGGAAATACATAGACTACAACAGTAAACATAATAAAGTCATATTGTGTTGTAACTCAAGTTTCAGTGAAATAATAAGAAGCAAAGTTAACAGAGAAATAATAGGAAGAAACACAGATATTTAGGATAGAGTAAGAGTAAAAGGTTTACTAAGCAAAGATTAAAAGATTTACCACTGGAAATAAATAAACTATAACAGTAGACATGACTAAGTCATATTGTATTGTAACTCGAGTATCAGAGAAGCCGAGTTAACAGAGAAATAATAGGAAGAAACACGAGTTTTAAGGATAGGGAAAAAGGTTTACTAAGCAAAGGTAAAAAGAGTTCTCACTAATTCAACACTAACATTTATATTTTAACATGTATATTAATATTTTATATGTTCTGTGTAAAGACTTTTTTCTTTTAAAAGGTTGATGTGAAAAGATGGTAAAGAGGGAGATGCCTATGGAGGTATAAGAAACAAATAATAATATTGCAATAGAAATAAAGGACCAAGTCACCAATAGGCACCCCAGCCCAGATCAGTTTTGAAAGGAACTGAATTTTGCTTTTCACCAGTTGTTAGTAAACAAAACAGCTGGCCGATAAAAACCAGTAACATTTTTATACTAAAATAGTTTTTGATTTTAATTAAAAAAAAAAACATTTATTTCATGTTGTTGTTGTTGTTGTTAGCATATGTGAAAAAATTAGATAAACTAATATTGTTATTTATTTTTATTTTGTATTCCATGTGCCTCTACGGATAGAAAATATTAAAAAGTATTTATTTAAAAAAAGATTTTGCTGGGGTTAGGGTTATTATTTTAAGATTATAATATACTTTTTATAGCTTTAACTATTCCCGTGTTAAACGTGTCTAACGTTAAAAGTTTTATAATTAAAAAAGAATTTCTATTGAATTAACAACAACAACAACATGAAATAAGTAAAAAAAAGTGTCTTTAATATAAAAACATGCCTTTCGTTTATAGTTTTATAATTTAAAAAAAAAGTGCTTCTAAAAATCGTCTGTTAACAAACAACCGGATTTTTAGATGGTGAAAAGGAAAACATGTCCTTTTGAATCTAGGTCTCACCTGGGGTGCTTATTGGTGTCTTGGTCCGAAATAAAAATTTCTCTTTTTATGATATCAAATATTTCTTAACACTAAGTGCAAGGAAGATAAATTTTTTTACCATAAAAGGGTTAGTTTAATGGGAAAATAAATAAATAATTTATCAGTTAAGAGTGGTTCCCCTTTGTTTATGTTGGAGTTATGGGAAATAATCGATTTTTTTTTTTACCATAAAAGCTACCTCTAAGCCTATTGTTCTTATTGTAATCCCACAAGATTAATCTGACAGACCCTATTGCTCAACCTTTCCTTGTTTCTGAATATTAAACTAAGAGAAAAATTCAGATAACAATTGATCCTCTGCCTCCATCTTTCATCCTTTTATCTGGAACATAAGCTTATCTTTGATAAAACATATATATACAAGAAAGCTTGATACTTATATGAGGATCATCCAATAAATAAGGAAATTATCTTTAGAAATAGATAAATATTTTTTTTTTTCAGAATTTTTCTATAAATGTAAAACTCTGCATGGTTTGGAATTGGTTTACAGCAAAAATGATTTCAGTTTCTCAAAAATATTTGTTTTGAGGCAATTTAAAATGGCAGAAAGTCAGAGTTCTTCCAACTTGAACAGCATGGTGGTGTACTGGTTAGAGTCGTAGGAAATGGACTCGTTAACCCAAGTTCAAATCCTGGATGAAGCCACAGTTCACATAGCGCTAATATCCTTGGGAAAGGTATGAATCCAACTATTCTCCCTCCAGCTATGGGTAAGTAGTAGGGAAAGCTGGGCTCTTTTACCTTGGTTAGGCAACCAGGCTAGGAGAAGGAAAACTGTGAATTCAAGCCACTTAAATCTCCACTTGGGGTGGTCATTACTAGAATAGGCTCAGGCCTAATTAAAATTCAATTCAGAACAGAGGACTGTCATCAAATTTTTGGTGGTTGGGAAGTGTAAACCATGTGAAATTTATTGAAGAATGTATGATGTATATGGAAAACTATTAGTCAAAAGAAGGTTTATTAATGGCTAAACATGGGTTTGTTACTATGAGGCTGAGTCAAAAAGACAGGGGAAAAACACTAACTCTCCAATAAAGAAAAGGTTCAGTAAAGAAGGTCATGCTGAGAGTCTTCTGAGACATTAATCAACCCATCTCTCTTGATTTCCTTGAAAAAGGTCCAACTGTAAACAGTGCTTCCTATGTCCAATTCCTTAGGCAAATTTAACCTTATTTATTAGATGAACCTTGTGTCACTGCATACAACCACTTGCCAAGGAAATAAAGTCCTACATACATGATATGACAGACAAACAAAATTAATAACATCAAAACAATACCACAGGAAGCAATTCTAGTTAGAATGGATATCAGATTCCTATACTCTAACATCAATCACAACCTTGGACAAATACCTCAGCAAGACAACAACAAAAATACCCACCCACGGAAGTAATAACAACACTAATGCAACAAATTCTAATATATATATGATGTAGAAGTTTAGGGGAATGACTCAATGGAACAAAAAGAAAAAGGAATATGTCACAATTTTGACTAGGAAAAAAGAAACCAAAAAGGTCAGAATTCAGAATAATAAATATTGGAAAGTGCTCAATATATAATTGTACAACTGGTTTAGGGAACTGAAATGGTTAACTATCCAGGTTTCACCGAGAAGGATCTTCAGGATAATTCTAACAGTTATATACAAGGTGTGTCATAAAAGTGCTGAGTTTGAAGCTATATTTACCAAGATAAAAATGAACAATGAATGGAACATTCATTTTTTCAGAAACACAAGGTGTGTCAAAAAGTTTAAAAAATCTCAATACTTTTGACACACTTTGTGTGTGTGTATATATATATATATATATATATATATATATATAATTTGATACAAGGCAACACATCATACATAATAATAAATAGTATGACTTTTTCTGTATGCTTCTTTATTTTTCTAGCCATGACATTTCTCTAGTCCAATAAATAGCTATATAAATTCAACAAGTAAATCTTGTCTTTATTAAAATGTTGGCTTTTGCACTAAGACCTTGCCTGACCCCAGAGTCATAATCTGATCAAGGCTTCATTGGCCACACAGCTGTTGTTTTGTTGGAGGGTTTTTTTGTTGTTTTTTGTTTTTTTGAGCAGCACGTGTACATGATATTAAATTAACAAGTGAATCCTATCTTGGTTCAAACGTCCAAATCAAAATTCTTATCTCTTCTGCTTGATTACCGCTCGTGGGACATAAAATGAATCTGTCCATTATGAACGAAATCACACAAGGAAAATTAAAAGAGAAGTTTGTAAAAACAAAATAATAAAAACAATTTTAGTTAAGAAATTAAGATGGCTCAAAACTTTGAATAAATATCTAAAATAAAAAAAATTAGAAATATTTAAAACTAAATAAGATAAAATAAAATTTAAAATCTAAAAAGATGGATAAAATAAAATGAATAAAATAAAATTAAAAATGTCTAAATGAATAAAACAGAATAAAAGGAAATAAACAAAATAAAATTAGAAATATCAAAAAATTTAAGAGCATTACAATATCTTTCCTTTCCCCCCCCCTTCTCTCTCTCTCTCTCTCTCTCTCTCTCCCAGATAAATTAACATATATAACAAGGAGGTAATCAAGATATACATAGAGAGGAAGAAAGTGATAGGCAGAATGTAAAGTAAGAGATTGGTCAGTCTTTGACTTAATTGTAAATTACGACTAATTAGAACCAATTAAGATGAATTTTTTTCCAAACATAACTCAATCCTAAAAGTAAGGAACAATTTAGTATCATTTTCGTGTCATTAAACTAAACAGTAAAAAAGACTTTAGGAGACAAAAGTTGATTCTCTCACCTTTGTATAATAATATATATATATATATATATATATATATATAAATTCCTTTGAGAATCAAAAATCGTCAACCAGTGTAGAACTTTATGATATAAATTCTCAATGGTTGAACTTGAATTTTAATTCAAATTATATTAAATTGTTTGGAAAATAATGGTCGATTTTTACATTTAAAAGTGAAACAAAATTTGTTCATTATTTCCCCAAACATCCTTATGTTCATCCATATACTTAGAACTTTGAACTTCATATTTATTTATTTCTCAAGGCAATTACCTCCCCTTGAATTTCTTTTTTTTTTTCTTTCTTTTTCCCCCTTTACTTATGTGACTTGCTTTTCAGCTGCATGCCCATCTTTATCTAACTGTTGTCAGCTTCATGTAAACTTTGCATTTTTCCCATCTCTTTCTTGTCTCTTGTTCTATCTTTCTTTCTATCTCTACTTTTTCTCTCTTTTGCATGCTTCATCTTGCTCTTTATCAGGTGTGTCAGGCCGGCAGGCTTCTCAGGTCCAACAAGCCTTTGGGAAGTTTTAAACTTGATGTTGCCACTGTCTTTGCAAACACAGGTATTTGACATCTACCTTCATGAATACAATTAACTCATAGCACTTATTATTATTATTAATATCTTTATTATAATTATTATTAAAAAAACTTTTGGCATGTTTTAACCACAAATTAATAAGGGTTGTGGAAAATTTGTCAAAGTATCTCTGTCTCTCACAGAATCTAGTTTAATGGTCAGATTAAGTGCAAACCATTTGCTCTCACCCCAATTAACAAAAAAAAAAAACAAACAAGAAAGTTAATAAAAAAAATCAATTTTTAGTATTATTAGCGTTAATCGGACTATTGTCCCCATCTTCATTGTTATTTGTACAACATTTCGGACGATATACCCTCCGGCCTTCTTCAGGTATTTCTTGTCGGACTCGGGAACCTTCTCGGACTCGGGAACCTTCTTTTCAAGGTTCCTGAGTCCGACAAGAAATACCTGAAGAAGGCCGGAGGGTATATCGGCCGAAACGTTGTATAAATAACAATGAAGATGGGGACAATAGTCCGATTAACGCTAATAATATAAATCTTCAAGCCTCATCTCAAACATTCAGAGAAATCAATTTTTGTTTAAAAAATTCACTTCTTTTTATAGTTAAAAATCTAATGTATAAAAACATTAAAAAATCAGTTTGATTTTTCCTCTCACTGTTGTTTTTTAAGCTAAAATACGAAAGGTACCAATATAAAAAAAATCTCAAATCCAAACAAATAATTGAGGGTGGGGGACACTCAGCTGTTATATGAAACAAGAAAACAAAAATTATGGGATATCAGCAGGAAGGTTCAATCTCTACTATCATACCACTAACATGAAAAATAATTTCAATTTTAACTCTAACTAAAGTTTTAAATCTAAAATCTGAAAGGCATCAATATAAAAAAAAAGCCAAACCTAAACAGATAATTTTAATGGGGTTGGTGTCATTCAGTTGCTATAATGTAACAGTTATAAAAATCATGGGCTATTGATAGAAAGGTTCAACTTCTACTATCATACCACTAACTTAAAAAAATAAAGTTTTTAAGCTAAAATCTGAAAGGTATCAATATAAAAAAATCTAAATCCAAACAGATAATTTTAATGGGGTTGGTGTCATTCAGTTGCTATAATGTAACAGTTAAAAGATCATGAGCTATTGACAGAAAAGTTCAACTTCTACTATCATACCACTAACATAAAAAACTAAAGTTTTTAAGCTAAAATCTGAAAGGCATCAAATAAAAAAATTTTTTAAATCCAAACAGATAATTTTTGGGGGATGGGGTGGGGCCATTCAGCTGCTATAAGTAACAAAGAAACAAAGCTCATAGCCTATTGACAAGAAGCCTCAATCTTGTTACTGATACCATAATGCCATCAATGGTGTGGAACGGCTACAGACATCTTCCACAAGGAGTCTGCAAGAAGTCTAAAGAAGGAAGGAACAAACATGTATGTATTTTTTACATATCACCTGATATGTTATATAAATACTTGATATAATTACAAATGAAAGGCTGGTCATGTCAAGCCCTAGCACCTATATGATTGCCCCAACCCTATTGCCTTTATGGCAAGCCCCAACCCCTTTTTATCATATGGATGCTAGAAGGCAGTGGCTGAGGGTCTTTTCATGTCCTGGGAATGATTTTAAACTCTATCTGATGGTGAGGTTCCAGTTCTGTAGATTTGGGGAATGTGGAGCACCCTTCATCACCATTGCTCCATGGACCACTCTGGCTCAGAGTGGTAGTACCTGTTAAGGTACCATCTATGGATTCAATAGAAAAATGTGTTCATAAGAAAAATTGAGTATCTATTAAGTATGAATTTATTTTGAAACTTTGTCGGCATTAAATGACCCACTGAGGTTGATATGCCGTAATATAAAATAAACCAAAACCTTTCATGCAATAAATCTATGTGTATTAACAAGGGAGATAATTCTTCTTCTAAACCAAATAAATGAAAGCATGTGCTATAAAAAATAAAGCAGATTTTTTTTTCTTTCTTTTTTAATGAATGTTTTTCTGTTATGCGTTCGGACTGGAACTGAATATTTTTCTTTGATCTGCAATCAATGCAATGCAAACCAGAAGACCAACAAAAAAAATAAAAAATGCATGGCCATTTTTTTTTATGATTAATTCCGTGCTATGAAAGATTCTTGCTGAGATGCATGTGATTAAATCTTAGACACAAAATTTTCTCTAAATTTTTGTAATGTTTGTAATGGTAAGTTTTATATTATTCAAATCCTTTAAAAACAATATTTTCCTCTTAATCATTAACTATAACAATAAGACAATATAATATAAAAAATGAAAATTATTCCCTTCAAACTTTGCTTTTCTACCCTGGATAACACTATATAACATAAATTTTTCCTTGATCTTATAATGCTATTTCTTAATTGCTTATGTTGTAAAAGTATAGAAAAGGCTGGTTAAATCAAACTTAATGGACCTAAATTCTACCATCATATGTCACCCAGCCAAAAGAAAAAAAAATACCAAAAATCAGGGAATTAACCGAATTTAATGAAATTTTCAGTGTTGATATATTAATGAATAAATAATATAATGCATCAGTTATTTTATCTAAAAACTTTTACATTTTTTCAGGTCATTTAACTTTGAACCACGCATCTTTGAGGCATAACACAGATGTTCAAAGATACATGGTTCAAAGTTAACTGACCTGAAAAAATGTAAAAGTTTTAAAATAAAATAAGTAGTGCATTATATCTTTTATTCATTAATATGTCAACATTGAACATTTCATTAAATTCGGTTAATTCCCTGATTGTTGGTATTTTTTTTCTTTCGGCAAGGTGACATACGATGGTGGAATTTAGGTCCGTTAAGTTTGATTTAACCAAAAAGGCCATTATTCCACAATTAAACATTGCTTTTGTGCCCAGGATAACTCTATATTACACAAATTTTGTTCCTGGATAGTATAATGCTATTTCTTAATTGTTTATAATGCAAAAGTATATAAAATGGCAATTATTCCCTTCAAACTTTTCTGCCCTGGATAACACAATGTTGTTCCTGGTTAGTAGTGTTATTTCTTATCAGTTGTAAAATCCTAGAAAATGGCCATTATTCCCTTTAAACATTGTTTTTCTGCCTTGGATAACAATATATAACACAAATTGTGTTTCTGGATAGTATGAGTTATTTAATTGTTTATGTTGTTGACAACATAAAACAATTAAGAAATAACACATATTATAGTATAGAAAATGTCCATTATTAACCCCATGTTTTGTGCCCTGAATAATGAAATTTAAAAATTAACCTATTTTCTATTAATAAAAAAGTGGCAAGACTTTCAGACCACTCTGGACATTGTATAAAATATGGAGAGATTTAAACCTGGATTATAATGGCCTTCTTTGGCGGCATTTAAGTGAAATTTTTTTTTTTTTTTTTTTTAAAGAATATAGTATAGCATTACTAAATCACAGTTTTAACATTTAAGATTAACTTATAAATTATTAGTTTTCAGGGGAAAAAAATCAAATGAAAATCTTAATCACCTGATTATTTATTTGCAAATAATCATGAAATTGTGTAAATAGGAAGATATTTAAACCTGAGCTTAATGGCCTTCTCTGGCAGCTTTTAAGTGAAATGTTTATTAAACAAAATATATTAACTGTAATAAGTAATTGAGAGTTACCTCCCTATTTTATCATTACCTCCCCTTTGGAGAACTCTCTAGCAAATACTAGACTATTTAAACTCTCAATAACTGTACCAATTACTCTAAGTAGGATAAAGTTTTCCCAAGTCTATCGATGTTACGTTTGTCATTATATTAACATAACAAAATTTAGTGCATTTTGTAGTTAATTAAAATCCTCAAAATTTCTTTTTTTAAAACTGATTTTGTGAGAGCAATAACAACTTTGTTTAAGTAAAAAAAAAAGTAAAAAAAACAACAAAAAAAAGACAAAAAAACAAACATTCAAATCAAATTTGAATTTTACAATTTTTTCTGATTTGACAAATTCAACCACACCATTTCCTTTTGCACAATTGCATGAAACAAAACCAGCTCGATTCTGAAGATTAAAAAAAAAAAGAGTATTTTATTCTATTCTACACATCACTGTTAGACAAATGGCCGACAGACATTTTACTGAAATTTGACAAATAAACAAATAAGGAATAATCTTTTGCTTCAGTTATAATAATAATTAAATTTATTGCGTACAGTGCTCAGGTGCACCACAACTCATCAAAGTCTCATATATAGTACATAGAAAAATGTACTAATGTCAGGAACATGAATAATGTACAGTAATAATATACATGTATGTGTGCACATGCGTGCATGCATATGTATGTGGAGGAGGGTATCAGTTATAGTGTTGGTGAATTACAGGAAGCATGGAGGCTTTGAAAGATGCAGTGTTTCGGCAGCCTTACAACGGATGCAGGCAGTTTATTCCATGCCTCAGCAACTCTGAGCATGAAAAAATGTTTCTGAAAGTCATGTGGGCAATGTTGTTTTCTGACTTTGTAGGCATGCCCACATGTGTTAGAAACATGGAGATCAAAAAGGTGTTCAAGGTTGCTGTTGGTAAGACGATTAATGACCTTATGAGCATTTACCAAGTCAGTTGCCAGACACCGGAGTTCAACGAATCTATTCCAAGGTCAGCAAGACATTATCAAATGTCCTAGTAAAAAAAAAGAAAAAGTTAAGTCATTGGGGTGGCCTAAAGTTGGTATAAGCCAGACAGTGAGGGAGTGTATCCCCTTTTCACTAGTGCTAGACCAAGGAGATTGTTTGAGCATCTGAGGCCGACCGCTACCCCTACTATCAGCCCTTCACTTTACTGCAAACATCCCGGTGCTACTCATACACTGAGTTGGCGAAGGCCTGTATCAAGCCAGGAACCTTGTGGCTTTAATCAAATGCACTATTGACTGAGCTAAATACCCTAGTAATGCAAAGTTATTTCCTTTTATTACATCCCTCGAGGCAGTGACCGGTGTTTGGCATTGCCTATCTACTCTTCAAGCAACATATCTCATGGTGTACAAGCAGCAAGAAATAATCTTAGGCTAGAGCTATCAAACGCCCTAGATAGACTGCCTCTATGACTTCCTTGCTATTTCCTCCAAGTCGGAAGGGATAAGTAGATTCATGCCTTTCCCAAGGGCATCAGCATAAAGTTTTTGAATATTATAAAGCCTTTTGACCAGACAAAATGGCTGACTGACATTTCACTGAACAAACATGTGACTGATAAACTTTTCACTGAAATTTGACCTTTGGAAAATTAATTCATTTTTTTTTTTTTTAACCATAAAAAGAGTTTTGATATTTTTTTATATGCTTGGGGGGGGACATGTCTGTCCAGTAAAATGTCAGTTTGGCCAATTGCTGATTGGTGTGAAATGTCTGATGGCCATTGGTCTGGGATCCTCTACACATACAGAATCTTATTTTTCATTCATTCCTGTTATACACACAAACACACACATATTTTTTATGACAAAAAACTCAACACTGGATGCTTCCTGTTCTTCCTTTAAAGTACTTAGATCATATCTCACTTCAATGTACAATAGGGTAGGTGGATTTTTCACTTTTTTAAAAATATCAAATTGTCCATCTATGCAAAAGTTGTGTGTTTGTATACTGAATACTGATACCAAAAATTAGATCTTTCACTTACACCATTGTTTGAGGAAATAGCATCAAAGATGGTCTACTAAAATACACTAAAAATCCTCATTTTCTAAAGGTTCAATTTTGCGAAAATGTGGATTTTTAGTGTATTTTAGTAGATTATCTTTGATGCTATTTCCTCAAACAATGGTGCAAGTAAAAGATCTAAATTTTGGTACCAGTATTGAGCATACTAACACACAACTTTCACATAGATGGACAATTTGATATTTTTTTAAAGTGAAAAATCAACCTACCCTAATGTACAATAATTTGCATAATCTATGTGGTGACATAGATTATTGGCAACACCCTGTTGTTCTGCAGGATGGTCTTTTTCATGTCACTGGCAGCGGTTTTCCATGGAAAGATACAGACCATTGAGGACCTTTGACCCGAGACGCGGGAAAGCCGAGAATCACGTGAAGTCACATGAGAGCTAGTGAAATCATCAGTACCTGCTAAGACGTCAGATGAGAAGCATGAGCTCACTTGCACATGCGTGCTGTGTTTAGTTAGTTTAGTTAAGTAAATAAAAGTTTAAAGAAATAATATGGTGTTGTTGGTTGATGCATGTCTTAGCAAAAAGACTAACCGAGAAGAAGAAATGAATCAAAGACGAACAACCAACAAAATAGAAAGAAACTAGACATCACACAAATGACCAGACGAAGAGACAGAGAAAGTAATGCAAATATGCATCTCATCTCTCTGTCTACCTGTCTATCTCTCTCCCCTCTCTACTAAGAGAACATTGTGTATATACCCGCAACATGACCATGTGGGTATGTAACAAATAAACAATTGTTTCTACTCAAAGCAATCAAATCAACTAAACTTATTGCAAATAAGAAATTGAGAATAAGCAAATATTAAGATGTTTGACAAGGGAGATAATCAGTTTAATAACATGGCTGAAGTCTAATGATAAAATTGCTAACTAAAAGAATTGACTCAACTACATGATAGACTGTTTAAAAAATGGAGAGATGATAGAATAATGTTTACTTTTAAGGTAAAACTTGCAAATCATACTCAAAATCCCATGACCCAGAAAAAACAAAACCCACAAATTTTGTTATAAAACTGTTAATTCAAGCTAGTGGGGGTTAAGGTTTGGGGTTTAGTGTTAGTTTGATGTGAAAATAAATAATTTGGGTTCTGTTTTTTTCTGGGTCCCCCTGTATACAGTGTTACCCCGAAAAAATAGAACCCACAAATGTTGTAATAAAACTGTTAATTTAACTAGGGGGGGGGGGTAGGGTAAGGGTTAGTTTGATGTGAAAATAAATAAATAATTTGGGTTCTGTTTTTTCTGGGTCCCCCTTGTATACAGTGTGACCCAGAAAAAATAGAACCCACAAATTTTGTAATAAAACTGTTAATTTTAACTAGGTGGGTTTAGGGTAAGTGTTGGGGTTTAGGGTTAGTTTAATGGGAAAATAAATAAATAATTTGGGTTCTGTTTTTTCTGGGTCACCCTATAATATCATAGGATTTTAAGTATGATTTACAAGTTTCACCACTTAAATAATTGTCCTGTGAAGAATTTTTGTGTTAGTAGTCTCTTGAACTGGTAAAGCGCTCAGTCTTTTCATGTTGTAAAAGAGGTGCAATAAAATAAATTGTTCTTTTGCATCAGTCGAGTTCTGTTGAATTTCTACCAGAAGATACATCAAGGAGATGTAGAAGTTATCCCCAGACATCATAGAAACAATACAATACTCACCGTCGCAGTGGGATTCTAACTACCGTCAAGTTAGCAGACAAGAACAACATGCAAGCTGTAACTTAAATATAGTCCTTGCATGCTGCTGGCATAGTGCAGACTGATTGTTTTCAGGGTGAGTAAAGATATGGATAAGTACCCACTCTTCAGCCATCAGTCTGCACTATGCCAGCTGCATGCAAGGACTGTATTTAAGTTACAGCTTGCATGTTGTTCTTGTCTGCTAACTTGACGGTAGTTAGAATCCCACTGCAACAGTGAGTATTGTATTGTTTCTATGATATCTGGGGGATAACTTCTATAGGAGCCACTATACTATTCAATAACTATTAGGTCATAGGGGCCAGGCCAAGTAATTCCCCATTTATTACATCTCTCAGGGCAGTGATTGGTGTTTGGCAGGCCTATCTACTCTTCAAGTAACATGTGACACCAGCAGCAAGGCATAAGCTTTGGCTTGATCTATCATATGTCCAAGATAGACAGCCTTTTATAAGGCTAAAATACTCCAACTTCCATGCTATTTCTTCCTAGCTGGAAGGGATAAGTAGATTCATGCCTTTTCAAAGGGCATCAGTATAAAGAGAATGCATTCTGTTCTAGCTGAAGTTTAAAATCTGTTTGACCTGACCCAAAGTGGTAGTACTGTTAGGGTCCTATCTACGGGTCAAAAAGATATGTTTCAAGATTATTGAAACCATATAAGTATATACATTATTAATATTAGATAGAAATACTTGATACCATAAAACTTCATCCTGTCGGCAGGGACTGTAGAATACACCGACTGCACCTCTGTAGAGGGGTAAGAACCCCCCCCCCAAATGAAGCTACCTGTTGGCAGTGGGAGGTGACCCATGATCCTTAAGGATGGAATCCTGGTAGATGAGCAGTCCAAGAATGCAACACTCCACTTAAGCCCTTACTTAGGCTAGACAGTCAGTTGGATAGGCCTCCTACGATCAATCAGCTGATCATATCGAGCCCTAGCACCTATATGATTGTCCCGCTCTTATGGCAAGCCCCAACCCATTTTTATCATATATGTGCTAGAAGACAGTGGCTGAGGGTTTACATGTCCTGGGAATGACTTTAAACTCTATCTGATGGTTAGGTTCCAGGTCTGGAGAATCTGGATCACCCCTTCATCACCATTGCTTCCTGGTCATCCACTTTGACCCAGAGTAGTAGTACCTGTTAGGGTTCTACCTATGGGTTAAATAGAAAAATGTGTTTATAAAAAAAATTGAGTATCCATTTAAAATTAATTTATTTCAAAATTTTGTCAGCATTAAATGATCCACCAAGGTTGATATGCCATAAAACAAACAAAACCAAACAACTCTGTGCAAACAAATGGTTATTTTCGTCAAATAAAAAAATGTGCAATTAAAAAAAATGATTGCCATGGAATATCAAAAATGCAGTTATGATCCTAATCAAACATTTAAATATGAAGTAAATTTTGGCATTAGATAACCCATAAGGGGTTGTTATGTCATTGAATAAACCAAACCAAACCAAGTTTGGTAAATGACAACTCAGTTCAGATTCATCTGAATTATGGAATAATAATTTTTCTCATATCATTTTTTATAATAATTTTTCTATAATAATTTATTTATGTATAATAATTTTTGGCATTTCTGTATCGATAATAGAATAATATGCTTTATTTATTCTATAATAAATCAATTTCTATATAATAATTTTTTGGGCATTTTTTATAATAATTTTCTATAATAATTTTTCTCCTATCATCTTTTATTTTGCTTTCATGAATGTGTTTCCTTTGAGCTGGTTTAATTTTCACCATTAATTTCAATTTTTATTCAATATTTACTGTTATTAACCTTTCACAGACCAAAAGTGTCTCTACATACCCCAGCATGTTCAGTAAATGATGCCATTTTATTTCACTGTTTTTTGTTTTGTTTTTTTCAATTTTTCATAATTTTTATTGCAGACGGTTAAATTATGCTCATAAAAAAATTGAGCCCAAACTTTTTAACTATATAAATGTAATAGTGCAGAAGTGGTGGTGGAGGGGGGGGGCACATGGACCCCCACACCACCCCACCCCACCTGCTGATTTCCATGACACAAATTTCATTGTCTTTTTCATTTTTCATGTATTTTTTGTATTTTTAAGAATATATTGATATGTACAAATCATTTAACTTGTTTTCTGTCAATTTAATTATTATTTTATACTTAATGATATATATATATATATATATATATAAAAGGGTTTTATAATTTGCTTGAAGCATTGTGTATATATTGGTTTGGAGGTTGGTTTTGAAGGCTATCACAATGCAGTGTAAAGAAAAAGAAGGTAACTATGGTGTTGTTTGGTAACCTGTGATTTATTCTTAATATTAAGAATAAATCACAGGTTAACAAACAACACTATTGTTACCTTATTTATTCTTTGCACCTGCATTGTGATAGCCTTCAAAACCAACCTCCAAACCAATATATATATATATACACACACACAGGGATGCTGACAGCTTTTTGATTTGGTGCATCCTGGGATGCACATATTTGCTTTGAATGAGCCCCAGAAAATTTATTAAAGCAGTCTAACTCCTACCTTGTAACCTATTCTGTGTAATTCGTTTCTAAGAAACTATTGTAATGTAATTACAGTTAGCTCGAAATGGTGAGGGAAGAAAAAAGAAAAACACTGGGATGAATGGATCTGATTTTACTGCATCCTTTTAAATGCATGATGCATACCTATCAACATCTCTGTATGTATGTATATATATAAATATGTATATATATATATATATATATATATTTATCCCAGTCTGAAGTAGCCTACCTTGTCTTTAGATAGCAAAGACATAAAGCTAATACCACTTGGTAAACTGTTAGTTTCTAACCAAGAGATTTTCAAACAAAATTTTGACTAATATTATCCTTCATCTTTCTAATTCTCATTGTTTTTAGTATCATCTCATTTAGTGTCCTGTATATGATACTAAAGAGCCTCTGATGGTGAGGCTCCAGTTCTGGAGCTCTGGGGAATGTGGAATACCCTTCCATTGCCATTACTCCCAGATTCATCCTGACTCAGAGTGATAGTACCTGTAAGGGTGTCATCCATGGGTCAAATAGCTATTACGCTCACTTTCGGACTAATACTCTTGGGAAAGGTATTAACCCCCAGCTATGGATTAAATAGTACCACTGCTATTCTTCTACCAGGATGGTTTTGGCATTATGCCATTAAAACAAAGAAACCAAACCAAAAAAAATAAGAAAGCAATATAGTTATTTACTAAGCTTAGCTTAGATGTGGCACAAGGCCAGATTATGGGGCGCCCAGTGAGAATCGAACTCACTAACAATGGTCTGCGAATCTAGCTTGCTAACCATTACACCATATGAGGTGCCCTATAAGAAAGCAATATATGCTTCAAGTCCTCCATGCATATGGTTGTAACCAACAGGATCCTGCAAAACTTTCTGAGTAATTGGGGCCCAGTCAACCTTTGAAGGGTTTTAACATTAAATTTCATATCTTTTATTGGGCTGAACTTGCACAAAGGTGTCAAAATTAGAGTGACCCAGAAAAAAACAGAACCCACAAATTTTGTAATAAAACTGTTAATTTTAACTATGGGATTCTAGGGTTAGGGTTTAGGGTTTAGGGGTAGGGCTAGAGTTAGGGTTACAGTTAGGGTTGGGGTTTAGAGTTAGTTTAATGGGAAAATGAATAAATAATTTGGGTTCTGTTTTTTCTGGGTCACCCTGTATACCGGTAACCCAGAAAAAACAGAACCCACAAATTTTGTAATAAAATTGTTAATTTTAACTAGGGGGGGGGTAGGGGTAGGCTTAGGGGTTGGGGTTTAAGGTTAGTTTAATCAGAAAATAAATAAATAATTTGGGTTCTGTTTTTTATGGGTCACCCTAATTTTGACACCTTTGTGCAAGTTCAGCCCATTTATTTATGAACACCCTTTTGATAATTCAGAAATGGATGTTTTAGTAAAAAAAAAAGAAGTTTTAAGCCCCACCCACTCAAAAAGGGGGTGTCCTGGATAGGAAACTAAGCTTTCATCTGATGGTAAAGGTCCAGTTCTAGATGGAGGGTGGAAGTATCCCTCATTGCCATAACTCCCAGGTCCACTCTGACCAGGAGTGGTAGTACCTGTTAGGCTCTCATCTATGGTCCAAATAGACCTGTTTAAAAATTGTTCATGTTCGATAGGAATACTTGATGCCATATGACTGTAAATCATTTGTATTAAAAATAGCAAGTTACTTGAAACCATATTGCTATGTGCAAATAATTATTATTAATTAGAATGATTACTTGAAACTATATAATTATTATTATTAGATAGAAATACTTGAAGCCATACAACTGTTTTAAATAAATAATGGGGAAATATAAAGCTGGAAAAAGGTGAGAAATAATTACTAAAATCCATTTATTTTTAACTTAATTTCAAGAGCAGTTAATAAAAGGGGTGTCCTGGGTATGACATTAAACTGCATCTGATGATGAGCCCTCAGTTCGAGAGCACTGAGGAGTGTAGATTACCCCTTTAATCCCATTACTCACATGGTCATTCTGACATGGAGTAGTAGTCCTTGTTAAGGTTCCACTTATGGATCAAACATATCTGTTTAACTCTCTGCCTACTTTAAGCCGCTTACAGTGGCTCTTCCACCACATCCAAACAAAGTACACAAACTAGTACTTAATCTATTATAATTGAGTAGATAGGAATATTTGATACCGTAAAACTGTGAACAAAAAAACTCTAAAGAAACAACTACACAGAATATATAAATACAAATATACAATGAATACAATTCCCTAACCTCTAGGCATAAAATAACCTTTGACTGGTTGACATGCCATTAATTATCAGTATATATATTGATTTTGTCTTTGTTTATTGGCCTTGTAGAACTTGTATGAATTCCTATTGTCTTTATTTTGTTAATTATAACTACAGGGTGGTCCGAAAGTCTTGTCACGCCCACATATTGTTTTAACTTTCATTATTTTTTGCTTTGATAATATAATATCATTAATCAAAATATATAATAATAATATAATTTTCTATTTCCTTTCGAGTGACTTATTTCATGTAAAGGTCACTTAGCTTAGGTGGTAGAGCATTTACCTTGGAATCACGAGGTTCCGGGTTTGATGCCAGTCCTGACCAATTCAGCGCATGAGTAAGCACAACTTGGGTAATCTGATCTGTGCAGTAAAACATCTGAGAGCTGACGGTAGGTGTGGCGCACCACCACACCAAAACAAACTCCCTGGTTTAGCGCTAGTGCTAGCAACAAAGGGATAGACTCCCTCAATGTTCGGTTGATATTGACAATAGGCCACTCTGCAGACTTTACTACTCTTAATTAAGAGCCCTATTTTTGTTGTGGGTGACAAGACTTTCGGACCACCTTGTACTATATCTATTTTATTCATATTTATACCTTTATTATTTATTATTATAATTATTATTATTATTAAGGTTATTGAATTTTCTATACTGTGTTACAATAATTGTTTCTTACACTTTTGTAATAATTTATATCTACTGTTGTCCTCATTCAAATTATATTTATTAAATGTTCACCTGAGGAGATGCTCCAAAATTAACACCCTTTTACTATTATCTGCGTTATTCGACTATTGTCCTCATATTCATTGTTATCTTTACAATGTTTCGGCCAATATGCCCTCCGGCCTTCTTTAGGTATTTCTTGTCGGACTCGGGAACCTTCTCGGACTCGGGAACCTTCTTGTCATAATTTGGAACCTTGTTGTCGTAATCAGGAGCCATCATGGAACTTTGAACCTAAACATTGTACAGATAACAATGAAGATGAGGACAATAGTCCAAATAACGCAGATGATAGTAATCGTCAAGCCTCATCTCAAACATTCAGAGAAATAACACTTTTTTGTTTCCATGGAAACTACCACAAATACAAGGAGCACCACTATACCCTGAATAGAGGAGGGTATCCCATTATGGCATAATGGTTAGCAAGCTAGTCTTGCAGATCCATTGCTACTGAATAGTGTTTGATCCTTGCTAGATGCCCCATACTTTGTGACCTTGTGTCACATCCTACCTGTGGTGAACATCATTATCATGTAATGGTTAGCAGATCCATTATTAGTGAGTTCAACCCTCACTGGATGCTCCATTCTTGTGACCTTGTGTCACATCCTACTCATGGCAAACAGATTGGGTAAACACCTACTCTAAATTGAGGATTTTTTTTTAAATCTACAAAACTCAGTTTTCCACATAGTCTCCACCATTTGCTATGCATTTTTCACCAGTGAGGAACAAGAGCCTGCATACAATGCTCACAAACATCTGCTCCACATCTTGTTCATGTAGTCCATCTTTCACTGGCCCAATTATCACAATGATAAATGATAACAACAAATTTTTACTCAATCAGTCTCATTATTTTTTTGACAGACCTTGTGTTTATTAAGCTCAGCATCCGTTTGAGATAATGCTTAAAATTATTTTATAGCTAAGCATAAAATGTTCACCAGTTTAAAAATGATTTTGAACTACATCAATCCATTGATTCTTAAAACATTAATATTGCAACTAAGTATAAACTAGGCAAGTATAAAATAAAAATTATTAAAGGTGAACTTATTTTTTCCTCTTTCCAAACCACTAACAAAAAATTTATTCTCTATAAAATATGTTTTATCTGCCACCTTGGACAACATCTCATAGATTTTGAAAACCTTGTTTGTTTTTGTTTTGTAATGTTTAGATGGTTAAAATATAAGTTTATATTTTTAGTTTTGATTTTTATCTTGATTTGATTATGTCTTTCATTGTAAAATAATTCCCAAACTTATTCAACAGCAACCAAGGTAACATTATTGTTTTTTTTTATTCTTATTGTGACTAATTATGCACCTTGATGAGTAATTTTATTTTCTCCAGTCACAAAGAATTCTGTTTGCATTTAATTGAATAATGTACACTTTTTTTTTTTTTTTTTTTTTTTTTTGGGGGGGGGGTTGTTATTTGTTTTTTAAACATCTTTAAGTCACCTTGTGTTCCTTATTTCAAACACCTCTTTCTGAAAGTGAGGCTCTAATGTATTATTTTAACATTCTACTGTTTCCCTTCATGTGAGTGGCTTTTCTTGTAAAAAAAAATGTTATTTTCATGTGAAAAGTTCAGCATCTGATCTTGTTCTTTTGATTTTAAAATTATCTTCTCTTTTTCTTTTTTTTTTTTTCAATTTAATATGCACTGATTTGACTCTTTGATTCCATTTTCAAGAATGATGAAATTTTTATTATTATTATTATTATAACTCCAATTGGACACATAGTATAGTGGATAAAGTCTCATTGGGTTAAGACAGTTCTAAGTGACAATTATCTCTAGGCTGCAGGTTCAATCCTAGTCAAGGGCAACAGTAACATAGAATAATAATTAACACAGCTTAACACCTTTACCCCAGCTATGGTTAGCGGAATGAGAACAGGATTCCCCCATGGATTGAATAAAGGGTTGGGTTCAAAGTTCCATGATGGCTCCTGTTGAAGTGAGTTCAATACTGACCCTTGCCAACTCAGCATACGAGTAGCACAGGGATCTATGCGGTAAAGTAGGGAGCTGATGGTAGGTGTGCCACTCCACCTCAGATGCAAAAAACAATCTCCCTGGTCTCGCATTAGTGAAAGGGGATAGACACCCTCGCTGTCTGGCTGGTTCCGACAATAGGCCACTCTGTCGACTTTATTTACTTTAAACCCTGCTTAAAAAAAAATTGGCCATGTGGGAATATTCTGCTTGTGCAGTGGAGTTAGTAAATATATATATAGAGAAAGATTGATTGACATTTTCCGCCCTGTCGGCTGGGGCATTAGAATGTACCGACTGCACCTCTGCAGAGGGGTAAGACTCCCCCAATGGGGCCATCTGTTGGCCGTGGGTGGCGACCCGTGATGCTTAAGGATAGAGCCCAGGTGGATGAGCAGTTCATGACATGCAATACTCCACTTTGGCCCTATCTTGGTGAGGCCCCCTTCGATCAATCGGCTGGTCACGTCAAGCCCTAGCACCTATATGATTTTCCCAACCCTATTGTCCTTATGGCAAGCCCCAACCCCTTTTTATCATATGGGTGCTAGAAGGCGGTGGCTGCGGGTCTACATGTCCTGGGAATGATGCTAAACTCTATCTGATGGTGAGGTTCCAGTTTTGGAGGTTTGGGGAATGTGGAGCACCCCTTCATTACCATTGCTCCCTGGTTCACTCTGACCCGGAGTGGTAGTACCTGTTAGGGTCCCATCTATGGGTTAAATAGAACAAATGTATTTATAAAAAAAATTGTATTATCCATTAAGAATTGATTTATTTGAAAACTTTATCGGCATTAAATGACCCACTGAGGTTGATATGCCATAAAACAAAACCATCATGACTGACATTTTTTTGTGGGGAGGGGGCAAATATGATATTATAGAAAGCTGGGTTTGCATGCTTAATTGCAGTCTGTAAAACGTCAATTAGTAAAAAGCAAGTTAGTTTTGGGGGTGGCTCAAAGTCAGTATCAGCCAGACAGCAAGGGAGTCTATCTCCTTTTCACTAGTGCTAGACCAAGGAAATTGTTTTGGCATCTGAGGTGGAGCACCACACCTACCATCAGCTTCTCACTTTACCTCACAGGTCCCTGTGCTACACATGCGCTATGTATAGTAACATGAATTAGTAACAAAAAAAAGAAAAAAAAAGATTGACAACAGAGATGAGAATATTTTATTAGTAAATTGGTATCTGAAATCAAACCCAAATTTTAAAGATAAAAAGAAGAAGAAGAAGAAGAAGAAGATAAAAAATGATGAACCGCTGCATCATTTCATTTATTTATTTGTTGCCGCAGCAACCAAAGTTAGAATATCAGCATCCACAAATGAAGAGAATTCTCAGAAAATAACAAAGAAAAAAATTCTAAGAATTTCCTTTGACTTGATTTGCCGCAATTAGGATACCAAATCAAGGAAAAGAACATTCTAAGAAAATTTCCTATTTCTCAATATTTCTAAGAATTTTCTTTTCCTTGATTTGCCACAATTACTGTATGCCACAATTTAACCCTTTTCAAGCAGAAGACAACTGCTTACCAGACATTAGCAAAGAACTAATCACAAATTAGGATATCAAATCAAAAAAAATTATTCTTATTTTTTAATATTTCTGAGAATTTTCTTTTCCTTGATTTTCCACTATCATTGTATGCCACAATTTAATTATCTATCTAATACCCTCTTATTATCTTCTTCTCTTGGGTAGATCTTCTATTTCTGCTATCTGGGTGTCCTATCTATGACTTAAATAGAAAAAAGTGTTTATCAAAAAAGAAATTGAGTATCCATTACGAATGAATTTATATCAAAACTTAAATGACCAAATGAGGTTGATATGCCATAAACCAAACCAAACCAATTCTTCTATCAGGGCTAAGTTCTCTCATCTTCTGGATTGTCATAGCTTTTACCACAGATTCCTGTCACATGACACCCTCAACCAATCAGAATGCAACACTATAGTTGACCAAGGAGTCAACATTTATGGTTATCTCCATGACTCTTCTTCAGAATTACCATTTACTTTGAAATTTAGATATTTTTACACTACATTACAAAATGAATAGGCTACCCATTCAATATGCAACACTTGTACAACTGCTTTCTAGCCATTAGCAAAGGACTAATTACAAATTAGGATACCGAATCAAAGAAAAGAAAATTCTAAAAAATTTGTGAGAATTTTCTTTTTAGAAAATTATAAATTTTTCCTACGACTAAGGGAATTTTGACAGGAATTATCAAGGAAAATAATCATTTCCTATGTGTGTCTAAGCCTTTGAAATTTCATTAAAATTTAAGGCAGTAATAAAAAAAAAAGTTTTTCGCTGTATTTTAAGATTTTCTTCTCTGATACTGTAGACTAAATCAGCTAAAACGTTATTGCAACAGAAGTCACACAAAGAGTGAAATTCAGTTATTCAAAATATAAAAGTTAAACTCTGCCAATGTTATTATTCTAATGTTATTTTTTTTCTCCCTTTCTAGATCATCAGTTTTACCATAAATGGGCAATGCTTACGGATCCTGATGATATTAATGCTGGGGTCAAAGGTTATGTCAAATGTGACCTTGCCGTCATTGGCAATGGAGACTCAATAAAGGTAAGCGAACTATATTTCACCTATTTTGTCCAGCTGGGATTTTGTTACCATAATTACTTTTGTATAATACGCACCCTTAACTTTGGACGACAGAAATTCTGAAAAAAAAATTCTTGCACCGACTTTTTAGAATTTGTAGCTAAGTTTAATCTTAATTTAACATTTGTGCATCTTTATAGATAGATAGATGTGTGTGTGTGTATATAGATTTGTGTGTATGTATATGTGTGTGTGTATATACATGTATGTGTGTGTATATATATATATATATGTGTGTGTGTGTATATATATATATATACGTGTGTGTATATATAAATGTATGTGTGTAAATATATATATGTGTGTGTATATATATGTGTGTGAGAATATACATATATACATATGCATGTGTATATGTATATATATATGTATGTGTGTATGTGTATATATATATATGTGTGCATGTGTGTATAAATATGCATGCGAATATATAAATGTGTGTATATGTATATATATATATATATATATATATATGCATGTGTATATAAATATACATGCACATATATAAATGTGTGTATATGTTATATATATATATATATATATATATATATATATATATGCATGTGTATATAAATATACATGCACATATATAAATGTGTGTATATGTATATATATATATATATATATATATATATATATATATGCATGTGTATATAAATATACATGCGCATATATAAATGTGTGTATATATATATATATATATATATATATATATATGCATGTGTAAATATACATGCCATATATAAATGTGTATATATATATATATATATATATATGCATGTGTATATAAATATACATGCGCATATATAAATGTGTGTATATGTATATATATATATATATATATATATATATATATATATGCATGTGTATATAATATACATGCGCATATATAATATGTGTGTATATGTATATATATATATGTATATGTATATATGTGCATGAATTTGTATATACACACATACATACACAGGTATATATATATATATATATATATATATATATGCCTGTGTACATGTGTATATATAAATGCTTATGTGTGAGCATATATGTGTGTATGTGTAAATGTGCATTATATGTGTGTGTGTATGTATACATGCATGAGTACATATATGTAGATATGCATGTGTATGTGTATACATGTATATATGCATATATTGGTATGTGTGTATATGACTATATATATATATATATATATATATATGTGTGTGTGTATGTGTATATATATATATATATATATATATATGTGTGTGTGTGTGTATCTAAGTCTTGGTGGGTTAATCACACAAGCAATAAACTGAAATTTACCAAGCATCACTGACTTTGTTTTTGCTACCCTAACTTAGATATATATGCTATATCACTGATATTGAGCACTTTTTTATTTATAAATATATCAAACTATATTATCAACATATATATATATATGCGAGTGTGTGTATGTTTATATATATATATATATATATATATATATATATATATATATATATATATATAAGGGGAATGACTTACCAGTAAAAGATATTGGGTTAATCTCAATATTTGGTTGATACAAGTATTAATCGGTTAAGTCAGTGTTATAACAAATATAAAGTGCTCAATACATTAGTAGAGCGGATTTAGTATTACAGTGTTTATAGAAATAACCTACTCGAGTTTCACCATAAGGATCTTCAGGGTTAAATCCACAGAATTAATCAAGATATTGATTAATTACAGTTCATTACAGTTGACTTCCACAGTTAATATCTTGATTAATTCCATGGATTTAATCCTAAAGATCCTTATGATGAAACTCGAGTAGGTTATTTCTATACACACTGTAATACTATATATATATATATATATATATATATATATACAAGGGTGCATCAGTAAGTGTGCAGCTTTGACATACAGTCATGCACTGACTTTTGATCAGAGATTTTCACTGTATAATATCCAAACCATCCAATTAATATTTATCACTGAATAAAGTGCACTGACAAAGATGGAAACTTATGATTAAAAAAAAAGCCGTACGTATTTTAGTTTGTTAAGTTATAAGCCTTTAGATAGCCTACTAATAGAAGTTACCATTGTATAAGATTGGATCTAAAATCTTGAGCAGGGTGGAGTACAGGTGGAATAATTTATTGCATCCCAGTGTGCAATAATAAAACAGTCATTTAAAATAATCATTTAGAAAGATTATATATTAAAAAAAGAAAAAAAAAAGAAAAAAACAAGTGTGTTGATTTTATCTGTTATTTTTAACGAGTATGCAAATGGAGATGTGTGGTGTAATGATTACCGTCACAGGAAATGGACAAGACAAATCCTGGATGAGGCCGTTTGCATTTCATATAGTGCTAATACTGTTGGGAAAAGTATGAATCCAAATATTCTCCCTCCAGCTATGCATAACTAGTAGAGTAAGACTAGGCTCTTTAACTTTGGTTAGGCAACCAGTCTATGAGAAGGAAAACTCTGAATTCAGTTAAATCCTGGATGATGCTGTTTGCCTTTCATTTAGTGCTAATACCCTTGGGAATCCAAATATTCTCCCTCCAGCTATGGGTCACTAGTAGAGCAAGACTAGGCTTGTTAACCTTGGTTAGGCAACCAGTCTATGAGAAAGAAAACTCTGAATTCAAACCAGTTAAATCCTGGATGATGCTGTTTGCATTTCACATAGTGCTAATACCCTTGGAAAAAGAA
This sequence comes from Doryteuthis pealeii, assembly GCA_023376005.1. Lineage (NCBI taxonomy): Eukaryota > Metazoa > Mollusca > Cephalopoda > Myopsida > Loliginidae > Doryteuthis > Doryteuthis pealeii. Next base: position 114,538,018 of record CM042142.1, read on the forward strand.
TGAGAATGAAAACTCTGAATTCAAACCTGTTAAACTCTGCTTGGGGTGGTCACTACTAGAATAGGCTCAGTCCTAATTAGTGATCTATTTCTCTAAAAAAAATTTCCTAGACTGTGGTTGCCTTACCAAGACTAAAGAGCCCAATCTGCCCTACTATTTACTATATTCCCTTTGCCTGACTAAGAAAATCTTAATAAATAACATTTATTCTATATTTAGTTATACAGCTGATAAAAGATTAAATTTCAAAAATTAAGCAAAATAAATCTGTCACAAAACCAATAAATAAAAAATTATAAATAACAAGATGGAAATTTTTTTACTCATATTAGATGAAAAGCAAAATAATATTTTCTGTTTTCAAGATTATATATATATATATATATATATATATATATATAGGAAGAATAGAGAATAAGTATAAAAATAGGAGAAAAAAATATTCAGAGGATTAATTTTTTTTTGTGATTTTAAAACAAAATAGCAGATGTTAAAATGCTTTCCCCGAAAAATATTTTCAAATCAAATTTGAAAATATTTTTCAGATGAAACATTTTAACATCTGGTATTAATCTCCCTGAGGACATAAAAAAAAAAGAAGAAGATTATTATGACATAAAGAATAAAACCTCTGAATATTTTGACTTTTGATAAGTTCATGAATATTGGGCTTAAACTTTTGAAAATATATCAACATGAGCGTGTTCTCCAGGATTCTTGTGGAATTAATTTCTTCTAATTACTAAGAATGCTTAGTAGTTTCCATAGACCCCTTTCAGAGCCCCGAATACTTACAGACACCCTGAGTTGTTGTATTCACCCCAAGGGGTTAATGTAGACCACTTTGAGAAACTCTCACTTTGAGGATGTTCACCTTGTTTTCTGTTTGTATTTAGCAAAAGATTGTCACAAAATTCTGGATACTTTGCATGAACCCACAACCTTTAGTCAAAATTATAGAATTAGCTCACTTAGAGGATGTTCACCTTGGTTTTTTTTATTTATTTTAACATTTTTTATTTTATTTTGCTGGGCTCTTTAACCTTTATATGTTAACTGGTCTAGGAGAAAGAAAACTCTGAATTCAAACATATTAAACTCTGCTTTATAAAGTACGAAAGATGTGGTTCATACGTCAAGAGTAAAATTGCAAATGGCTGCTCAGCCACCTGGGTTCTATTCTTAAGCATTCACGGGTCACCACCCACGGCCAACAGGTGGTCCCATTGGGGGAGTCTTACCCCTCTGCAGAGGTGCAGTCTGTGTATTCTAATGCCCCAGCCGACAGGGCAGTGCAGTTAGTGTATTTTTCTACCCCATCCTATAGTAATGATTATAATTTAACAATTATATATAATGATAATAATATAATAATTTTAGTAATAGTAAAAGTAATGTCTGTGGGGTAGCCTATTGTCAGTATCAGTCGGACAGCGAGGGATTCTATCCCCTTTTCATGAACACTAGACCAGGGAGATTGTTATTTGCTGAAGTGGAGCACCACACCTACCATCAGGTCCCAGAGGCTTGACCGCATAGATAAGATTACCCAAGCTGCGCTATTCATGCGCTGAGTTGGCAGGGACCGGTATCAAACCTTGCAATTACAAGATGAATGTTCTACCAACTGAGCTAAACTGGCTAATAATATTAATAATGATAATAATAATAATTTATAATATTATTATTAATAATAATAATAATATATAATATTATTAATGATAATAATAATAATATATAATATTATTAATGATAATAATAATAATATATAATATTATCAATGATGATAATAATAATATATAATATTATTAATGATAATAATAATAATATATATATTATCAATGATGATAATAATAATATATAATATTATCAATGATAATAATAATATATGATATTATAATGATAATGATAATAATATAATATATGATATTATTATGATAATAATAATAATAATATATAATATTATAATATATAATAATAATAATATATTAATATATAATATATATAATATTATTAATGATAATAATAATAACATATAATATTATTAATGATATAATAATATATAATATATTATTAATGATAATAATAATAGTATATGATATTATTAATGATAATAATAATAGTATATAATATTATTAATGATAATAATAATAGTATATAATATTATTAATGATAATAATAATAACATATAATATTATTAATGATAATAATAATATATAATATTATTAATGATAATAATAATAGTATATAATATTATTAATGATAATATAATAGTATATAATATTATCAATGATAATAATAATAGTATATAATATTATTAATAATAATAATAATAATAGTAATAATATATATATTATTAATGATAATAATAATAATATATAATATTATTAATGATAATAATAATAATAGTATATAATCTTATTATAATGGAGATTGTGTGTGTGTCTGTCTGAAGCCGAAACTAAATCACTACTCAAGTCACAATTCCCTTAGTTATTGACGTCACATTCACCATGAATTTATTTTTACTTAAACCTCAGTTATTGATAAAATTGTTATACCTTATTAATACTTTTGACTTTATCTACATTCTAATAACATGCAATTGTATTTATATATGCAACAAAATAGCGGGTTACAGTGTGAACAGGAAAGCTAATTTGCATATTGATATTAAAAGTTTAATTTTATTAAATATGCGCTTGGTATTATTGATTTCTAATTGTTTGTTTTTTTCTTAATGAATATGAGCAAAAAACTCGGGATAAATCTTAAAAGAAATCCTTTAATATAAAGAAATAACAGTAATTTTATTCTTTACTTCCTAATTTAACAAAATAGTTAAATTAGGAAAATTCAGCAATAAAAGGAGGGAGTGATGAAAAATAATGGAAGACTTAGTTTCAAAGTTGTTCTATTCTTCGATTTTACCCCCTCTGTTTCAAATCATTTTATTTGGATTTTTATTTAGTTTCAAAAGTATTTCAAATTTAACATAATTCATTACATTAAAATTCAAATACTTGCACCCGGAGGGTGCATATATTTGCTAGTATTATTAATGATAATAATAATAATAATAATAATATATAATAATGATATTAATTGTTTTATTAATAATAATAATATATAATAACTGTGATAATAACAATAATATATTGTAACAATGAAAGTAATGATATATGATATATAATAACAATGATGATAATGATAAAATTGAAATTAAAAATTGACCCATCCTACTTGAGAGGAGAGTGTTGGGTAAATACATACATCAAATCTTGTGGCATTTTGTTTTGTTTCAATATCACTTTTTACTAGAAACTGTAATATGTTCAAGAAATATCCTAGCCAATTACTTAATTGTTTATTGAATAGTGGATTCAATTTATTGTTGTTGTTGTTATCCGTTATGCTAATGAAATAACATGCAAGCCACTTTTCTAAATTAGAAAATATGATCTGCCTCAAATTGAAATGCGTGACAAGGGCATTTCAATTATTTTCAGTTCATAGAGCACTTCGGTATTTCAATAATCGCTTCTTGAGAGAAAAATTAGTTTGTTTTTTTTCCCCCAGAATTCTTTTCAAAAATTAATTTTCTTTATCCTAACTCATTATCTGATGAAATTTGTCAATGAGTAAAATATATCAATAGCAAGACATGGAGAGGGGTGAGGTAGAGAGGGGAGTAGCTTCAACAGCAAAAAGAGCCAGAAAGAGGAGAAAAGCCAGCGGCCCCAGAAAGCATCACAGTTTGTGTGTATTCAGTGCACCAAAGACTGTCACTCAGGGATTGGCCTACAGAGTCACTTACGCAGATGCAGATAATTTTTTTTTTTTACATTACGCCATCGTCCTTAGTGGACGGTAAGGTGCCAACAACAAAATATCCATTTATCAACCTATATACTTACATATATCTATATATATATAAGTAAGTAAAGTCGACGGGATGGCCTAAAGTCGGTATCAGCCAGTCAGCAAGGGAGTCTCTCCCCTTTTCAATAGCGCTAGACCAAGGAGATTGTTTTTAGCATCTGAGGTGGAGCGCCACACCTACCATCAGCTCCTTACTTTACCGCACAGATCCCTGTGCTACTCATACGCTGAGTTGGCAAGGACCGGTTTCGAACTAGGAACCTTGTGGTTTCTAGCCGAACGCTCTACCGACTGAGCTAACCCGGCCCATATAATATAATATAATAATCCTATTAGTAAACTCTTGCAGTAAGAAAATAACCTTGGCAAATGATTTGTTAGTAAAAATATACTACCAAACTTTACCTAAGGAAAAAATGAAAAAAAAGAAAAGACCAAGAGGGTCGCACCAATCAAAAATAATTGGTAACACAATAACAGCCAATTCTGGAGGTTTGGGGAATGTGGAGCAATCCTTAATCACCATTGCTCCCTGGTTCACTCCGATTCGGAGTGGTAGTACCTGTTAGGGTCCCATCTATGGGGTAAATAGAAAAATGTGTTTATAAAAAAAAAAATTGAGTATCCATTAAGAATGAATTTATTTCAAAACTTTGTCAGCATTAGATGACCCACTGAAGTTGATATGCCATAAAACAAACCAAACCAAACCTGCATCAACTTATAACAACTTCTGAAAGAAATCTTTTGCTTGTGAGAGAAAATAGATGAATATTTTTTAAAAGGATGAGAGTGGGCCTGGGAGTAATGGCAAAAAAAGGGGTACTCCACATTCTCCAGAACCAGAGTCTTGCCAGCAGACACAGTTTAATGTCATATCAAGAATACACCTTTTTTAGAGGGGGGGGGGTCTTAATCTCTTTTAGCAGATACAGTTGGCTTATTCTAAGCAACTCTGATGGCATATTTGGAAAATTTACTTTTCTGGAACTTAATAAAATAAAAAATATAAACCAGTTGAGAATTTCTTAGAGCATTCACCTAGGGACCACAAGGTTCTGAGTTCGCTACTGGCCCTCACCAACTCAGCACATGAGTAGCACAACTTTGAGCTGATGGTTGGTGGTACTCCACCTCAGATGCAAAAAACAATCTCCCTGGTCTAACACTAATGAAAAGATGATAGACTCCCTCACTTTCTATCTGATACCAACAACAGGCCACTCCGCCAACTTTCTTCATCATCATCAAAAGAGTTGGACCTTGTTAGGTTATTTAATGCATAAGTCAGTCTTTTTTGCAATATATATATATATATACCCACTCAATACATATCTCAGTTATATAATGGGAGACAGACAGTAGAGACAGAATGAGGGTTCTTACTTGTTAACTCAGCCGCTTCTACTGCTTCTAACTCGTCGGATGCCATATTCTTCTCAGAGCTGACTTTTCAGGCTGATCCAATGGGGCTGTTTCTTCTTTCTTCTTCAGGCTGGGTGTCTGTGCATTAAGTCATTTCTTGTTTAAATAACTTAATCAATAAGACTTGTTGTTTTTCTTATAAAGCTTTATTAAACAACCCAGCCCATATTTGACCACACAGTCAGTGCGACTCTGAGAGACATCCTCTCTTGTCGGGTGCCTGTTTGCATCTGACTAAAACTAAAACTAATTCTCCCATGCCTCTAATGGTGTGATTTCCAAGGGGTCAAGCAAAAAGGTTATTACCCGTCAATAACCATCAAAGTAACTTTCCACTGGACCCCCACTATTCTGAATCTAATGAATCCTTGATTCAAAATATCTTACTACAGGTATGTACATAACTCCTTGACTATCCATGAATTATGTAATATTATATGGTTTAGGGCCGGTTTAGCTCAGTCAGTAGAGCGTTCGGCTAGAAACCACAAGGTTCCTAGTTCGATACTGGCCCTCGCCAATTCAGCGTATGAGTAGCACAGGGATCTGTGCAGTAAAGTAAGGAGCTGACGGTAGGTGTGGTGCCCCACCTCAGATGCTAAAACAATCTCCTTGGTCTAGCACAAGTGAAAAGGGGATAGACTCCCTTGCTGATTGGCTTATACCAACTTTAGGCCACCCCGACGACTTTACTTTTTTATACAGTTTCAAGTAACTATTCCTATTTAATAATAATTTGCTGACAATTATATATCTCCAGTTAACTATTCCTATCTAATCTATTAATAATGGAGATTAAATGTATTTCTCTCTGTAACAGTAACTACATCACAGCTTACGTCACAATATTCTTGTGTTATATACATTTAACATTTGAGTAAACAATTTAAAAAAATAAAATTTCAGTAACAAGAAGTTAACTAAAAAGTATAAAATAAAAAATACATACGATTTTGTGTAAAATTTATGTGCAAAATATTCGAAATAATTATTTGATTAATAATTAATAAATGCAAGCAACATTTGAGGGGAACAAAACTAAGTTTTCATTTCAAATTGTTTTATTCTTTTTTACTCCTTTAATAAATTTGATGATTTTGCTTACTTATGATACAAATCCTCTGATATTGAATTTTTAACTCCCACCCTCTCAGGCAATGTGTTTAATATTTATACCGCCCAGAGGGTGTTTTTGTTGCTAGTATTAATAATTTACAAGCCTTTCTCATAACCACAAGGTTCCGGGTTTGATACCAGTCCTTGCCAACTCAGCACATTAGAAGCACTGCTTGGATCTGTATAGTAAAGTGGGGAGCTGATGTTACATAATTTGTGGGTAGCGTACGAATTATGTCTGTAAGTGTAATAAGATTTGAATAATGGTGTGGTAAATGGAAAGTTACCATTAACCATTGTAGAAATAATTGACAAGCAGTTCGCCTTTCATTGACCTGGACGCCAATTTTTGATTGGCTATAGGAAAAGTATGAGAAGAGACTGACTGAGAGTTAAGTTATTTAGATTTTAGCAGTTAGTAGAAACGAAGCAGATGCAATGGTTGTTTGCTCCCATGATGCCAGCTTCTCACCATGTGGTTATTACAAACCAAGAAATGAGCGCAGACAACCCAGCTCAGCAAAAGGAAGAAATCAACCCACTTTACACTTACAGACATAATTCGTAGGCAACCCACAAATTATGTAACATAGGCTCCCCACTTTAGTAAAGTGGGGAGCTGATGTTACATAATTTGTGGGTTGCCTACGAATTATGTAGAAGAAGGAAGAAATCAACCCAGAATGAAGATGGCCACCTATCTCTAGTTCCTCTCCTCTTGCTATTTATATACCCAAATCAAACGAGTATATAACATTGATGGTATGTGTTGTGCTCCACCTCAGATGCCAAAACAATCTCCTGGTCTATCACTAAAGAAAAGGTGATAGACTCCCTTGCTGTCAGATTGATACTGACAACAGGCCACCACACTGACTTTTTTATGCCTCAGTATTATCAAAAAAGTTGAACTGTCTGCGATATCAGTTGAGACCGTGTAACTCTCATGGCGGTTACAGTTTAGGCCATGAACTTATCAATCATTTGTAGTAAGTCCATTAGGAGCTTAAAAAACTCAGACGTACCGTCTTGTAATGTAAGAAAGTTTTACAGTCTTAAAAGTCTTCTCCAGAAAAACATAATCAATAAATGATGCCAACAAAGAGAACTTTTTACAATCGTGCTTCCATTTTCTCTTGCAAGGAGATTTAGACAGACACACAGACATCGAGTCCGTTCTCTGTTTCAGCTAAAAAAGAGTGGGGGGGGGGTCTTTTTCTTTTTTTTTCTTTTTTCTTTTTTTTCTTTTTTTTTTCTTTTTTTTTTTTTTTTTTTTTTTCTTTTTTCTTTTTTTCCTTTTTTTCCTTTTCTTTTTCCCTCTTTTTCATTTTTTCCCTCTATTTCATTCTTTTTTTTTTTCATTCTTTTTCTTTTTTTCATTCTTTTCTTTTTCATTCTTTTTTCTTTTTTCCTTTTATCTTCTTTTTCCTTTTTTTCTTTTTTCTTCTTTTTCATTTTTTTCTTTTTTCTTTTTTTTTTCCTTTTTTTCTTCGTTTTTCTTTTTCCTTTTTTTCTTTTTTTTCTTTTTCTTTTTTCTTTTTTCTTTTTTTCTTTTTCATTTTTTTCTTTTTTCCTCCTTTTTTCTTTCTTTTTTCTTTTTTTCTTTTTTTTCTTTTTTGTTCTTTTTCCTTTCTTTTTTCTTTTTCTTTTTCATTCTTTTCTTTTTTTTCTTTTTCCTTTTTTTCATTCTTTTTCTTTAAATAGAATTCATCTTTCTTTCTTTTTTTTTTTGTTAGTGAATTTTTCAGATTGATCTGATTGTCAAAAACCTGATGTTAACACAAACAAATCTTTCCCCAAGTGTCTGTCTGTCTGTCTAATAAAATAGAATTTGTGATAAGTATGTGACATTTTCTATATTAATGATATAGAATCCATTATATAAAAAAAGAGAGAAGAGTTTTCTAGAATGAAATGGTTAACTAAAGTGGCAGCAACCATCAGCATTCTCTATCACTTTTTTCTTATTAATACCATTATAACAACCTACCTACCTTTATCCTTGGGATTTGGTGTACGTCATTCAAATTCAAAAAGAGATGAATAGCCTAAGCTAAGTAAAATATTATTTTCAGTACGTTGGCTTATTTAATTCATAGTATCTGTTTTGTTACATTGAATATATATATATATATATATATATATATAAAAAGTGTTGTTCTGGTTCCAACGGGAGAAAATTCAATATTTTATAAAAAAGGAAGGTCCGCAAAATGTATTTTGTTCTCAGAAAAAAATTTTTTGTAAAACAAAAAGAATAAAAAATTTTTTTCTGAGAACAAAATACATTTTGCGGACCTTCCTTTTTTATAAAATATATATATATATATATATATATATATATGTGTGTGTGTGTGTGTACTCTCTCATCGATTTTGACGCATGAGGGTTCATCCAATGAATAACCTACTCAGTGTTTTGTTTATAGTGGTGAAGACTTGTGTTGGACCATTCCGCACTTTTTGGCACAGTCAATAGGAATGAATTGATGCTCAAGGAATGCCACAAACTCAATCAACAACTGACCTCAGGTTTTTTCAAATTCAGTTTTGCTTCTCCTAGACTGGTTACTTATCCAAGGTTAAAGAGCCCAGTGTGCCCTACTATTTTATCCATAGCTGGAGGGAGAATAGTTGGATTCATACCTTTCCCAGGGGTATTAGCACTATGTGAAATGCAAACAGCCGTGTCTAGGATATGTATATATATATATATATATAGTCGCGTGGGCTAGTGGTTAGAATCATGGAAAATGGACTCGTCGAATCAAGTTCAATTCCTAGACGAAGCTGTTGCCATTTCATATAGCGCTAATACCCTTGGGAAAGGTATGAATCCATATATTCTCCTTCCAGCTATGGGTTAAATAGTAGGCAGACTGGGCTTCAGCCTTGGGTAGGTAACCAGTCTAGGAGAGGGATAACTCTGAATTCAAAATTCCTGAGGTCAGTCATTGATTGGATTTGTGGCAACCCTTGATGCACCAATTCTTTCTTATCGACTGTGCAAAAAAAAAAACACAAACTTTCACCACTATAAACAAATCACGGTGTGGATGTTCATTGTATGAACACTCATACGTCGATCGACATAGAGTCCATCATATATATATGTGTGTGTGTGTATACACACAAGCATACATACAATATTTCAACTATAAGATAAATATCATGATTCTGAGTTTCCCATAATGAATACTCAGGTGAGCCTATATCAACATGAATGAAATTCATTGAATTCAACAGATTTCGGATGTGTAAAACTCAGTAACACATTGGGATATTGCTCTGCATGTTAGTGCATAGAACACTGTATTTTACTGATTTAATATGCTTTTACCAGTAGATTTTAATTATAATTTTATATATATATATATATATATATATATATATATATATATGTGTGTGTGTGTGTGTGTGTGTGTGTGGTAAAGAATAGAGGGGAAAAGCAGACAAAAAGAGCAACTCAAACCAGTAAATGTAGGAGATATATTTCGTCCTGCCTTGAGCAGGACTTCATCAGTCTTTTATTAGAACATTAGTGCAACATACATTTGTTTTTATAGACGAGAAAATGAATGGGTGGGGGGTGAGTTTGGTGATGAAGACAGGAGGATAAGAAGAGTTTGTGAGGATTTGATTGGTCAGAAGAAATCTATCATGGACGGGGAGGGAGAAAAGATCAAAAGTGTGGAGTTTGTTGGGAGAGATAGGAAGAGAAGGTAGTTTAGTTTATTATTGCATATCGGTACCACTCTTTATCTTATTGTTATGGTGGGAATAGAAATAACGACTCTGATAGGTACATCATACTTCCCAATAATCCTATCAGTGGTGAAATAAATAGAAACCTAAAAAAGATAGGTATTAAAACTGTTACTCACTCCACAAAAACAATCAAAAACATTTTACAGAATAAAAATAATTATAAACACACACACATATATATATATATATGTATGTATACCTACTCACACACATACATAGGTATATCAGTTGGTTCATTGTCTAATGATAAAAAATTTTAAGAAATTAAAAAGATTAGTGAAATAGATCACTAATTAGGACTGAGCCTATTCTAGTAGTGACCACTCCAAGCAGATTTAACAGATTTGAATTCAGAGCGTTCCTTCTCCTAGACTGGTTGCCTAACCAAGGTTAAAGAGCCCAGTCTACTATTTACCGATAGTTGGAAGGAGAGTAATTGGATTCATACCTTTCCTAAGGGTATTAGCGCTATGTGAACTGTAGCTTTGTCCAGGATTTGAACTCAGGTCAACGAGCACATTTCTTATGACTCTAACCATTACACCACGCACCTCCAACTAAAGCAGTTTAGTATTGCATAACAGAGCTTGTTTTTTGTGCAAAAAACAAAAAAATGAAGATTTTATTTATATCGGGGAAAAATATTTAAAAATTAAAATTTGAATAGTAAGAGAAGGAAAGTCATTGGTAGTCGTTTGTGATTAAAAAATAAACTAATTATAAAGACCAAAACAATCAATGGATCTAAGAGACTCTTTATTATCCCACCTTCTACCCAGGCAATGTCGGGTAGCTGCTTCTAGTAGATATAATTTTTTTAAATTTATAACACAGTAGTTCATTTTAAAACATGTAACTATATAACATTACAATACTAAGTGTCATTTTTTTCATGGTTTTCGAGTTTGTATTCAGTTACAATCGCATGCCACCTTGTCTTCCCAGTTCGACGGTAATTGGAACTTATTCTACATCTCCCCCTTCCTCCCCCCCATTGCACGGGCGTAGCGGCCTTTGAGGGGGAATTAGTTCCTTTCGACACCGGCCGATTAACGGGGAGTAATCTTGATAAAGCGCGGGGTATTTTTGATGGCATTGGCTTAGGAGTTGGAGTGGACACTGGGTGAGGCTTGGTCCCTATTGATGTTACCATTCTTTTGGTTTGTGGAACATCCTCAATATTGGTTTAGGGGTCTCAGCAGAGCGCTAGAATAGGGACAGGGCCACTGGTGCTTGGAGCTTCCTGAGGAATCGGCATTCCGCAATGTGATCCTACCTGATCCATCAATCTCTGATTCGGATTGGTGATTGGGAGTGATTCGACAAACTCTGCCTGTTATGTCCCACCGACGGTTGTTTGGACGTTGTACAGACACTGTGTCTCCCTTTTGAAGTGGATAGAGTGTATTATGCTTGTGCATTCTATATTAAAGTTTAATATGCTCCTTGCTCATAGACATCGATTCTTTATAGATTTAGCATATCAACTAATTACATTCATTTTATTAAGCTTATTTAGGTTTGTCAATTATTGATATTTATTTGAACTATTTAACTATTAATCTGCTATATCTATCTATCTTATTCTATCTTCTATCTATTATCAGTATGTCAATGCACTTAATTTAGTGGTGAATATTAGTACCAGAGATCAAATGTTATACATGAGAATTTCAGATTAAATCAATAGACTTATTGATTTCCAGTCTTCAGTATTAAATTAATACAATTAGGTACAACAAAAACAACAATGCTTCCAACAAATACTTTATCAGATGATGATGCCGTACATCAGGCATGGCTTTGCCTGACCCAAGGATCAAGAGTGCATGCATATTTTATATATATTATATATATATTTTATAGTAATTGGTAATTTGCTTGAAGCAATGTTAAGTATGTTATTGTTATACTAATGATTGGAAGGCAATTACAATGATATAAAACAAAAACAAAAAGATGTTTTTAGTCTTATCAATTTCTTCAGAGACGCTGCCATTTCTGAAAACCGCTCTGAAGATAAAGGTTACTTTGAAATCGATAAGACTAAAAACATCTTTTTGTCTTTATCTTATATGCATTGTATATTCCTTCCAATCATTAATATATAATAATATATTAATATATAAATATATATATATATATATATAATATATATAGAGAGTAAATATGGAAAGAAATCCGACAATATTATAGAAATAATTAACTAAGTGTTCCAAAAATTCATCTTATTTTTGGAACACTTTGTTTTTTCAAATTTTCTTATATATAAATAATTATATATATATATATATATATATATAAAGTAAGGAATGAATCTGACTATATGTAGAAGTAAGATAATATGAAAAACACACAGATGTTGTTCAAGTAAAATTGTTTATGATGCTATGCTGATATTGGCAATACTTCTCAATCTATGACTTTAAGCAGCTTTTTAGATGATAGTTATTCTATAAAATCTTAAGAAATGTTTCTGCATTATAAAAATTTTAAACCCACTGACAAAAAATTGTTCTTCGTGATTACTATACAGTGTGAAATTGCCAAAGTCAAGTTCACTCTTTATTTGCTTACATTTAATGATATATATATATAATTGATATATTTATTATATTTATTTATAATATTATATTAATAAATATATTATATATATATATATATATAAGTTAAAAGAGAGGAAATTAATCCGACATATGGAGATGAACAAGATGGAATGAAAACACCACACAAATGCTGTTAAAGAGACAAAACATAATTATAACATAATCATAGCTGATATTGATCAATATATTGACTCTTATCTCTCGATCACAACACCACAAATAGTTAATGGGCTCTGAAAAAGAATTTTTGTAAATCAAATATTGATCATAATATCAGCTATGATTATGTATTATGAATTGTTTTCTCTTACTTTACGCATTGTGTGTGGTTGTTTTCATTCGCATCTTGTTCTATTTTCATAAAATTATAATATATATTAAATATATATATATATATATATTATTATTATAATATAATATAAGGTAATGCCAATGACTGGTAAGTAAGGATGATTCTATTGGGATCATTGAAATCAGACTGTACAACCATACTGTATGCTCTTGTAGGTGCAAACATAATATACTCATACAAGGATTTTTTTTTATAATGTCCCTAAAAAGAGCTCAATGGATAATAATCAAGAAATCTTAAATTAATACAGAGCAATATTAACTTTCAAAGAAAGAAAAACTTAACAAGCCACCATCCCGTTATATTTTTATTTAAACAAGAAACTCAAAAAATGTATTCTAGCCTCATCAGTATTGTAAAACTCTTCTGATGAGGCTAGACTCATTTTTGAGTTTCTGGTAAAATAGAATATATAACAGGATGACAGTTTAAGTTTTTCTTTCTTATTTAAAATTATATATATATCTATAGTATATTGTATATATATATCAATAATAAAGCTTTTATAATTTGCTTGAAGCATTGCATTTATATGGTTTGGTGTGGTTTTGAAGGCTATCACAATGCATTGTGATAGCCTTCAAAACCAACCACCAAATCAATATATATATTATATATATATATATGAAGATAGGAGGATTGGAGTAAATCCACAGAATGCGGTAAAGAATAGAGTGAAAAATGTGGACAAAAGAACAAACTCAGACAAGTATATGTAGGAGATATTATTCGCTGTGCCTTGAGCACGGCTCTTCAGTCTTTATTTAACATTGAGCGTCACTGAAGAAGCCAGTGCTCAAGCAGAGCAAAATATATCTTCTACATCTACTTGTCTGAGTTTGTCTTTTGTCCACTATTTTCCCTCTATTCTTACCACACACACACACATTATATACTATATAATATATATATTAATATATATAATGCAATTATGATTAAGTTTTAATGTAAAAGTATTATAATCTGTAAAATATTTACAATGCATGCATACATAGAAATATTGAGCTATATCACAATATATTTTATTTCATGTATAAAATAAAACTCACAACAAAGTTTCATGTTGCTGATCCTCAGTGTGAACATAATATTCATATAGACTTGTTGAATACTAGCTCACCGTAGGATCAAACCAACCTGAAACTCTGAGTTGTGATGTATTTTATCCGAATTATCATTATTCTTATCTTTATACTTGAAATATATTGTTATATATATATATTAGTATATATATATATATATATATATTATATTGGTAATTTTCCCGAGATGATAATAAAGGAAAATAAAGTGCTCAATTACAAATTAAGAGCTTTATTTATTAAATATAACTGTTTATACAGAAGTTTTAGTGAGCATCTACCGTAACGGTTTTGTATCCTGAAGAAGGCAAGAGCCAGAAACCTTAGGTAGATGCTCACTAAAACCTCTGTATAAACAGTTATATTTAATATATATTATATTATATATATATATGTATGGAGCAAAATGAGGAAATCAATCCGATTTTATGTGGAGAAATGTAGACAAACCAGGGATGTTACAACAGAGGGAAGTTTATTATTGTTTGGTAATGTCACATTTCAAACGTTTGGTTATATAAAACCTTCTTGGACAATATGCTAAAAGGAAGAGAGAAAAATTTAACCTTTTGAAAAACAAAAATCTTTTTTCTCTTCCTTTTATCATATTGTCCTCAAGAAGGTTTATATAAACCGAAACTCTGAAGCGTCACGTCACTACCAATAATAAACTTGCATCTTTTCAACATCCCTATGTTTGTCTAATTCTCAACACACACACACACACACATATATATGGGGGGGTGCGTATGAGAGTTTACTGGATTGATGAAAAGTCCTGTTACCAGGAATTATATTTTTAGCTTGCTGAAGCCTTTTAATCAAAAGTTATTAAAAAAATATTAAAACAAATTGTCCCATGTAATTTCTCTTCCCCAACATTTGCTTAACTATCAAATGTTCTCATATCTGAAAAAAAAAAAATGAAAAGAAAAAAAAAGGCTTTTAAATTTTTAATGAGGTTTCAGAATATTCCCAGAATTGTCTTCATTTCTTTAGTTCTAAGACACGGTCATACTTTCAGAGAATTCTTCAGATATTTCAGCTCCTCTCTGTCACATGATGGTTTCAACCAGTACACATAAAGATGTCAGAGAAATGGATATGACAAGCCAACACTATAGAAATGCACTAAAAAGGTTTTAGTATAGAAATGAACTGAAAGAATTTTGTATATAAATACACTGGATATAGATAGATCATGCCCGAAAAGATATTTACTATAGAAATACACTGAAAAGGTTTAGTATAGAAAATACACTGAAAAGGATTTAGTATAGAAAATACACTGTAAAAGGATTTATAGTATAGAAAGTACACGCTAAAAAGGATTTAGTTATAGAAATAAACTGAAAAGAATTTTACAATTATAGAAATACACTAAAAAGATTTTAGTATAGAAATAACACTGAAAAGATTTTAGCTATAGAAATACACTGAAAAGGATTTTAGTATAGAAATACACTGAAAAGGATTTAGTATAGAAATGCACTGAAAAGAATTTTACGTATAGGAAAGTACACTTAAAAAGGATTTTAGAATATAGAAATGAACTGAAAAAATTTGATATAAATACACTGAAAGAATTTTATTATAGAAATGCATTAATCCTAGAACCCGTAGCCCAACATATAGCTTCATATCAAGATGTAGCCTCAAGACGCTTACAAATTATCACTATACACTACTTGATATTTCAAATCTCGGATTGATAATCTGAACAGAAATCAACTTAAGTAATAAACTAAAACCCTATCGCTATACCGTGTTGTAGAGGGGTTAACACCCCTACAAGATGAACTGGCTCATAGCCTATAAGAGTCGACATAGCAATGATAAAGTCGGGAAAATATATGCGACGAAATCCCTGCGTTTGACTTACAGACATTTGACCCTTCTCATTCTTGGTCCTTTGTTTAATGACATATCACATCTTTGTGGGTTATTTTAATTATCAAAGCACTCTTGTATAAGAAAAGTAGTGGGTACTACTTAACTCATAGCTGGGGAGATGATGGGGTTCATACCTTTCCAAAAGGCCCTATTAGTGAAACCGAAGTGAACGCTTCGGTAATACCCGTACGCAGGATCTAGTTTGAACTCTTCCTTACTTCATAATGTTCCATCCGGCATGTTCAGCACAATGGTTATCAAGTGCCAATAATTCAGTCCTTCCAGAGAACAGAGTAAGACTGGGGACTGTCTTAACCCAATAGTTGGAAGTAATGAAGGGACCGGTTTGGTTATAAATTCGCCGTGTGGGTACCATTTACCTTTCCAAGAGGTATTTGAAACCTAAGTGGGTATAGAAAGTTCTAAACCTATAAATACTATATTCTAAGTGAAAGCAAACAGCCTTGGTTTAGGGATTTCCGAAACTCGATCAAAGCTAAGCTTGTCTGACAAAAGTATATTCTTACGCTAATATTGTTGATGTAGCGGAAGAAACTTCATGATTGGTCTTGGATAGTTAGAAGTTCGGTATTACAGTCATGTACTGCTGTAAGCCGATGTTCAATCCTTCACTAGATGGCCTCTTACTTGTGGCTTTTGTACCAAAAGCAAAAACTATAATTTTCCCACTATGCATTTTATGGGCACTTTGCCACCAGTGTAGGAATAACAAAGTTAGACTAGTTCAATCCTCTACATATATTGACCTCCTAAATATAATACCATGTGCCCAAAGCCTTTACTATTTAAACTTGCATGGACCCCCCCCCAAAAAAAAAAAATCTTATAATGCGGTCCTGGTTGAAAACAATCCACTTGATGTATCGGGGTTAAATTTTCTGATCTTAAATAGATGTTACTTATTTACAACTTAATTATAACGTAACTTATTAACAACCCTACCCCCAAAACTCCACCCTAAATTTAGATCAACGCACCACCAGTATCCCTGCCACGCCACAACACCAATATAGCGACTAAACCATTAATGTATACAGCTTGAACAAGTAAGGACTTTAGTACGATCTCCTTACACAAGATGTCCAAACAATGTCCTAAAGAGTTTGCATAAGAACACCAAAACGAATGTGTTTATTTAGCATTGACATTACATCCAAGCGAATAAATATTCATAACCCTTTGGAACTTTTGTATTCTTAGTAATATTTTTCGCACAACTATAGATAAATCATTATTTCGTCTGAATTTTCTGAGATGAGGCTGTTGATAATTTGGAGGTTATTGCTGCCAACCTCCCAGCTATTCACAATGACGGCCTATATCCACTAACGGCATGTGGTCAATTGGAAGACATGATTCGTAGCCTGGATATAGACATTGAGTTAACTACATGTTCAAAGTGACAGTTATCTCTTAAGCTGCAGGCTTCAATTTCTGGACAAGGCACAACAGTAGAGAGATAGTTAAAATGTAAATATGAAACTTAAATATAGTAAGATATGTACCCTCCTCGATGGTTAACAGACATGGAAACAGTTCTATCCCCATGGATTTGAATATGGATGGGATGTTGGCCTTCAAAGTTCCAGTGAACCGGTTCCCAAATTCAAGGGAGGGGTTTCCCGTGTGTTGAAAAGGTTCCTGAAATAATTGACAAGAGAGATTACTCTGATAAGAAGGTCGGAAGGCCACATCCCGTCTGAAACGTGTGCAGATAAAATAAAGATGAGAGGACAATGGTTTTGTATATAATCATATTTATTTTAATACAATTAAATTAAATTTCTAAACTGAATGTTTGGCATGAGGCTCTGTCCATGATTAGTGTTATCTGCATTTTTTAGGGACTATTGTCCTCATCTTCATTGTTACCTGTACAACGTTTCAAGGCCCATTATGCCTCCGGCTACTTCTCTTCAGGTAATTTCATGTCGAGAGCTCGGAATCCTTTCTTGGAAACATGGGAACCTCTTGTCATAATCGGAACCTTCTGGTATTACATGGAGCCATCAACTACACTTTGAACTTGAGCATGCTCGCGATTAACCGAAATACTCTGAAGAAGACTCAGAAGGCCACATCTTCCGAAACTTGTGATCATGATAAATTAAAGATGAAAGAAATAGTTTGAATAATCCGAACATAAATGACTAGATGAAATATTAATTTCTGGCGGTTGAAATGTGTTTGATGATGAGGCTTGTATGTATTGTATTTATCTGTCGTTATTCGGACTATTGTCCTCATCTTGAATTTGTATCTGTATCACATTTAAATCGGGTCCGAATGTGTGCTCCGGCCTTCTTCAGTATATTTCTGTGTGTACGAAACGCTAGGACCAGTTCACTAGTCTCAAGAAGTTTTCCCGTGTCTGACAAGAAATACAACCGTGAAGAAGGGCTGGAATCGAGCGGCAACATCAGGCTGAAAGTGATGTACATGATAACAATGAAAATGAACAATAGTCCGATAACGCAGTTAATATTGAACATATTACGAGAATTTGCTGCAGATTATTAAGATTATTGAATACTAATTAGTTTAACGTGTAGAATTTAAGATCACTAATAAGAAAAAGTTCAAGCAATTGTCTAAATAGAACTGAACCTCTCATTTTATTTCATAGCCTTTTTTAGCAATATGATGACAGCGAGACAAATTTATATCATTTAAAAAAAAAAAAATTTTATCTTTATTTTGTCCTCTTTTTTTCACTCCTTCTTAACGCCTTGAAATTCTGTCCTTATTAACATGACCTTTACAAATTACAGATATTATTTTCATTGCGATATCTGAAAACAGGCTTCCAAGCTGTAAGTGAAGATTACTATTTTCTTTTGTCCTTTCGCATTTGCATGTACAACATATTTTCTTCTTCTTCCCGAATTCAAAATTTTTTTTTTTCTTACGGTATTTTATTTAAAAAAAAAAAATTTTTTTAATAATATATAATATATTTATATAATTATTGAATTATTTGATAAGCACCGTCAATGTACTAAATCCAAGTCCTGGCACACAAGGGGCCCAAAATAACTTGCCTCATGGTCTACACAGCCTACTGCCATTTAGTGTATATACCTGTTTGTGTTCCGTTGACCAAAATTCTGTTGCTTTCTGGGGAGATTTGAGTTTTATGTCTCTCTATAAATGATTGATATTGAGCATTTTTCTCTCAACTCAAAATAATAGAAAAAAAAATACCTGTCCGTTTTAGAGACACTCACTCTTATCTGATTTTCACACCTATAAGCATCTCCGTAAATACTCCTCCATATCTTGGATTGATTTTTGGGAACCAAAAGCGTTCCAACCGATCGAAGCTCAAAAATACCAACAGGTGTTGAACAAGTTAATATGAGAAGAAGATCGAATGTAACGATAGTGAGGGCTCCGCCCGAAACCGTTACGTGGAGAGGACTTACGCGGGGCGGTTGGCGTTGAGCGTGATTTCTTTTGTTTTTGAATTACTGATCAAATACATTTTTTTGATTGTCTCGTGGTTGAATGGGTGACTAAGATTCTTGAGGAAAAACAATTTTATGTGTACACAATTTATTTAAATACTTTGTTCTATATACCGATTCAATATTACGAGTTACGTTGGTCGTATGGAAAATGTGATTTATTATTCACAACTCAAAAAATGTACGTTCTAAGCTGTTATATGAAAGTATTGTATCACATATTATTGTGCGAAAAGACTGTGTCCACTAGGCTACCAATGTACAATGTAATTATTAGTTTATAGGTATACTAACTGTTGTTAGATATCATGGATACTGTATGTATTACTATATATTAATGTGTGTGGATTAATGTGTCCGATGTGTGTTATATATATATGTTATGGTATATATTCGGTAATATATCTATATAATTGCTGTCAGTGAATGACCGCTGGAAAGTCGGGGACCCTTCGAAATCTGCCTCCGGAAGTACTAATGGTGATGTGCTATAGAATATATCATATGTTTAGATATATATATATGTATGTATGTATGATGATGTATATAATAATGTGGTGTGGATATATGTATGTATAGTATATATATGCTATGTATATATTATTAATATATATATGTTGTTATCGCATATCCCACTGATTTATGTAGTATACTAGTATGATGATATTGATATATGCTCCAGTAATCACTTCGAATAATAGTACAATGGTGTTGATGGTACTATGTATGTGGATATATAAAATACTATATACTATTAATGTATATAATTGCAATATAACTAGAAATTATAATGTTAGTGAATAATGTATGTGTGCTTTATGTGAATATTAATATTATAATATATATACAAATAATTACTCATATATATAATATTTCTATATATATGTGTAGATATATTATATAATGTGTGGAAATTCCACAAAATCTAAGACAAGCCATGTGTAGACATATGTATTGTTGTATAATATAATATACAATACCTATTATATAGTATATGTACTATAACTCTCTTATTATATAATATTGTACGTCGTGAAGACCATATATGTAGTGTAGTATATATTTTCATATGTTAATTGTATTATATATTATAAAATTATAAATATTATTATATTATTATTTATGGTAGTTATAATTTAAAACTAGCAACAATAAATTATAATAAGATGTGGTAAAGTGGTATAATGTTCCCTGTGTGTATTTATCTATATTACTCCTGTAATTGTTACGATAATTTTAATAATATATAGCATGTGGGTGGATATAGTATGGTACATATATGTTATATATGAAATACCTGTTAATATAATTGATTAGTATATAATGTGGTGTGAGATATATGTATTTGTGCTATAGTCAACTATTAATCATATGTGTGTATTGTAAAAATGGACATATAATGATGACTATAAGTATATATAAATAACTATATAAAATAGTATTATGTGTGTGTGTGGATAATGTGATATATATATATGTGTGTATATCTATAAAATCTATTTATATAGTATACTGAGGTATTATAGTGTGTGTGTGGATATATGTGTATAGAAAATATATATGTGATGGCCCTAGATCGTATATCGGGTATAGGTAGCTTATAATTGATATTTTAAATATATAGTGTATTGAATGGGGGAATAATGTATATATATATTATGTGGTGATGATATCTAATCTATATATTATATATGTATTATCACGTATATGCTGGTAATCTGTAGGAAAAAATTGTATAATATACAACTCAATACATATTATCCAATACATATTATACTATGAATATGTACTATGCTATACAGTAGTACATTATTATATATATATCATATGTATACTGTATCCATATGATACATAATTATATATTATTAATATATGTATATTGTATATATACATACAGATTATTATCATATAATATTCAATAATTATATGTATATGAAATACATACTATATACTTAATATATTATTATATGGCTGTGTGTATACTGGATATATGTAATTTATATAGATATGCCTGATATATGTATGTGTATTAATATATATAATTGTGTGTGTGTGTGTTTGTGTCGAGTAAATATGTATGTATATATGTATGTACATATATATATATATATGTGTGTGTGAATATGTATGTATAAGTATATTATATATGTGTGTGGATATATATATATAATATGTGCCTGTGGAGTATATATATGGACATCACAACATCCTCTATGTACCTTAATCTATGCATATACGACCTGACAATTGGAACATTAAAATACATAAATGTTATTCATAAGTAACCAAAATCAAATTTAAATCTGCGACTCACAAATAAGACATGCCAAATTTTTAATTATTTGTGAGTGTGCACATGCCCATGAGCAGGTATATTTACTAATGTGGAAAAGAAAATTTCAAAAAACAAATCAGTAGAGAACAGAGAAATATATATGAAAAACCTGATCTGAAATCTTCAATTATTAAATATACAAACTGAAAGAGGAAAAAAAAGCCATAAAAATTTATATTTGGAACTAAGGTATTTCATTTATTCATAATAATCTTATATGTAAAACCAACAAAATGTTTATATGTTAATTTTTAGTTCTTCAATTTTGATACCAACCACTGTATAAATAATATATACTTATATATACTAGCAAATATATGCACCCCGTGCGTGCAAGTATTTAAGTTTTTATATAATAAATATATCATTAAATTAGACAAGGCTAATGAAAACTGAATAAGAATTCAGAATAAAAAATTTTGAACAGACGGGGGTATGATTGAAAAATAGAACAACTTTTGAAAACTAACTCTCCATCATTTTTCCATTACTCCGTCTTTCCTTGGTAATTTTCCTATATTAAACGTTTATTGTTAAATAGGAAGTAAAGAATAATATTACAGTTATTTAACTCTGTTAAGGGATTTCTTTTAAGATTTATTGAAGAGATTTTCTCATATTCAATAGATAAAACCAAAAAATAGAAATCAAATATACTAAGCATATATTTTATTAAATCAATTTTTATTAAGATCAATATGCAAATTAGCCCTTTCCCATTCACACTTGTAAACCTCTATTGTTGTGGTTATATAAATACAATTGCATGTTATTAGGTATGTAGATATTGGTCAAGTGTTATGAATTAATTATAAACAATTTTTATAATAATTGAGGTTTAAATAAAAATAAAATCATGGAGAATATGATGAAATAACGAAAGGAATTGTGACTTGTATAGTAATATAGTTTTTACAGACGGACCAGACCCACAATCTCCACGACTATAAATAAGATAATATATATTGTGTATATTATTTTTTGAAGGCAATTACAATGGTTATATCATATAAAATCCGATATTCATTGAAAAATATTATGACAAGTAAAATCGGCCAAAAATACGAGCACGACGTGGAACACCGTACAGCTGATTCAACTTATTAAGTCTCTCAGATCAGCTGGTGAACTACTACCATCGATTTCCCTCTGACAGAAATCAAACCAGAGAACCCAGCATGCAGAATCAGAGATATCTACCTTTGCCACCAGCCGGAGGACAACACGAAACAAGCCAAATTAACACTTGTCAGTAATAAATGCACAACTACTATACAAGATACAGTGAGTGTTGGGCGGGGGATCACAAATTGGCCTTTGCCTCTGCGGTGCGGCGTAAGATGTAGAAATTTAGAAAATTTGCTTTTTTTGTGAGGCATTTGTTAAGTAAAGTATATTATTGTTTATTAATTTTTTGAAGCAATTTACAATGCATATCGGTATAATCAAACGTATAAAAACAAAGATAATTATTGAAAAAACCATGACTAAGTTAAAACTCGGAAAAAAAATAAAACAGAATCACAACGTGGAACACCCTCCTTTCATTGATTATTTTCAATAATTATCAAAATTTTATGACGATATACGGCATGTGTGTAATATGCCTGACAAAAATAATATAATCAAATAATATAATATTTACTTAACAATGTAAAAAAAAGCAAATTTTCAAATTGTTTAGCTCAGTTCGAGTTAGAGCGTGGCTAGAAACCACAAGGTTCCAGATGTCGATTACTGGCCCTCGCCAACTCAGCGATATGAGTAGCACAGAATCTTGCGGATCAAGATACTGCTCAGAGGATCATGAGGCTTAAAAGGAGCTGGTAGGTATGGTGTGCGCTCCAACTCAGATGCTAAAATAATCTCCTTGTCGTCGCCTATTGAAAAGGGGATAGACTCCCTCGCTGTCTGCTAATACCGACTTAGGCCGCCTCGACATTTACTTACTTCATATATAAGATTGTGCAATATATTTTTGCATATACAGAGTATTTATAGTAAATGAATATATGAGTACCTTAGTTAAGATATAAATTTAAATTTTTTGGCATTTATTTCCTCCAAGTTAATTTCTAAAAGCTGAAGATATCATAATCCAGTCTAGTTGAAAATGATTTTTCTATCCTCACTGTGTTTTCAAATTTCATATATTTGGTAAAAAACAATCAGCCCTCTGCAGCACTTACACTCACATTTAAAGAAAATTTTATGGTTCACATCCTGTTCATATCTTGAAGTCTTTAAAATATCAGATTTGAAGAGGCAAAAAATGCTGAAATAAATTATATTTAAACAAGTTACTCATGTATTCATTCATATAATATATAAATAATATAAGATGAAATTATATAATAAAAATATTAAAAAGAGAAGAGAGGAGAGTGTGCTAATAATTTCATACGTAAATAAAAATAATATATATAAAGAGAGAGGAGAGATGAGGTGTGTGTGATATGATAAATGTTTTACATAACATTGTATATTAATTATATATATTAATATAGAGAGAGGAGAAGAGAGAGAGAGAAAGTGTGTGTGTTATATGTATAAAGTGTTATATACAATAATACTATGTATATCTTAATAATAATAATATATATAGAGAGAGAGAGAGAGAGAAAGGTGTGTGTAGTTGTATAAGTTTATACATACATATACATTATATATATTATATACTAGAGAGAGAGTGTGTGTGATAGTATATTTAATATATTATATATATATATATAATATTATAAATAATAAAATATATATATAGAGAGAGGAGGAGAGAGTGAATTAGTGTGTGTGTGTATATGTTATATACTACTAATTATATATATATATAGAGAGAGAGAGGAGTGTGTGTGTATATGTATATATAAATATAAATATATATAAGAGAGAGAGAGAGTGTTGTGTGTATATTTGTATATATATATATCTTAATAAAGAGAAGAGAAGAGTGTTGGTGTGTAATATAAATTATACTATATATATATATATATATATATATAGAGAGAGAGAGGAGAGAAGTGTTATATATATGTACATAAATAATATATATAATATATATATATTTAGTTTATTTACATGTTTTACCTCTGTTAATAATTGAACAATTGAATCTGTGAAAAAATTGTAAAAAATAAATAAATATTAGCTCTTTTACAAACTGTGATTGAGCACTGTTTTGTCTTGTTTCGATCGAGCAAAAAATTTTTGTTTTTACAAATATCTGGTATACTATATATATAGTATATATATAAGAAGAGAGAAGAGAGAGAAGTGATATATTATATATATAATATAAGTATAGAAGAGAGATGAGGTGTTACTGTATAATATAATAATATTTATATATAGAAGAGAAGACGGAGTAGAAAGAGATGAGAGGAGTGTGTTGTATATATCAGTATATCTGGAAAAATTATATATATATATATATAGAGAGAGAAGAGAGAGCTGTGTGGTCGTATCCACGATAATTAATGTGAATATATAATAATATATATATATATTACACACAGTCTGTGAGTGTGTTTATAAAGTATTGTAATATTGATCTGTATATGTTTGTATGTACATGTGTTTGGTGTCTTTATATTAAATTGAAAAAAACAAGTCATCCTTGTTTTTCTTGTCTTTTACACCACATTTTTTTTTCTTTTTATCATTCAAAGTTAAACTTTATGCTTGCCAGCCTTACCTATCAATCTATAGATTAAAACATTTTTTTTATCAATTTCCACCGAAGGAGGGAAAATAAATGTAGTTTTAATAGTTCTCAGTCAGGTTACCATCTTTTATTCGAGTTGTAAAGAAATATATAGTAATATTCATTTAAAGATTTTAATTAGTTCTCTAATTCTCTTGTGATTGATTTTTTAAGAACTGCTGTGAAAAAGTTTCGGTAATATTATCTTTTACGATATGACAAATAAATATATAAAGTAAGAAAAACTCTTAATATACAGGTGATTATGATGCAATTTTAAAAAAGCTCAGTAATGCTTATACTATTTTAACACATACTTCCATGGAATGAAATCCAAGGTGTGTCGGACTGGTATCTTGTACCCTAGTATATTACTTAGTGAAATAGGTGGACCTATTAAATTATGTAAAGCACAAGTTGTTTATAAAGCCTCCAACAGTCCAATACTCGAGTAATTTGCGTTCACACAAAAATTCGAAAAATTAACACCCATAAATCAATATGGACTAGAGACAGACGTAGTTACACCTCTTGACTGAACCTTTTTTTTTAGCAGTTGATTTGTTTATTTTTTGATTGGAAGAAGTCGTGTTGATTTAGAGATTCAGAAAGTTGCAGAGTAAATTTATGGCGAGATCATTGAGACCAGATGCCGCCCAGGAACGCCTTCTCAGCATGGTTGTTTGGTTAGATTACTAATATGGGATGTCAACCCTTGTTGGGATATATTCATTACCGAAGACTATATTTTTTTTATTCATTCTTGATGACTATTACAAATTTTTTCAACTCAATTTTGTATTCTCCGCCTGAATTTTCTGAAGGCCAAGATGAGGCTTAATAGAATTAATGATTAATTTGTATAGTTCGAGTACATTCGTCTCTCTTTACCTTCGTTATCTGCACAACAGCCAATAAGATCGGTACCCCGAGTCTCGAGGAAGTTCCTGAAATATCAGAAAGAAATATCCTGAAAAATTGGAACCTCAGAAGACACATCATCTGAAAATAATGTGGCACGAAACACAATAAAGATGTAGTGACAATAAGTCAAGAATAAATACAAATTAATGCAATCTTTCAAACACAGTTTTTTTAAATCATGATTTTTATTACTATTTAACCCTTTCATAAACCTATTAGGCAGTCCCATCTTGGGATTTAAAATCGAAAAAAAATAGAGTTAAGACAAATTCTGCTTTCTAAATATTACAAATGATAGATACTCCGATCTAATATATGACACTAAACCCAAAAATTGTCTTTGCTGCATTAATATTAACCCAATTGGTGTGTGTGGGTGTGACTATGCCATAAAAACCCTAACCAACCCAATAATGATCATCTATAAACTAGAAAACTCAATACTCCCAAGTACCAATCCCAAGAGTAGAGTCCCAGCATGAAGGACAAGAGATAAGAAATATTATAATTTACCAACCCTCCATACATGAGGAGTGCGATGCAAGAGAGCTCAATGTCAATCTAAGTGGAAATTTAACAGGTTTGAATTCCCAGTGTAGTTATCTACTCCTACGAACTAGAATTAACAACCAACCAAGGTTAAAGAGACCCAGTGTGCCCTACTATTTCCCATTGCTTGGAGGAGGAATATATAGGACTATTCATACACTTCAAGGGTATATTAGCGCTTTATGTGAAATGCCAAACAGCCTTGTCCAGCGATTTGAACTCTGGTCGATGAAGTTCATATTCCTATGACTTATATAACCAGTTACACCAAAACCAGCACCATAAACCCCATATAGAATATAAAAATATGAAGGCAAAACTAAGAAAATAAGAATGAATATAAAAAAGAAAAGTATAGTATTAGGCATTTCATTCTCGGGAAGACTATAAATAAAGAACCTTTTATGCCCCCCTGAAGTTACACAACGCATCCCGGCTGTGAAGTCCGCTTGTTGGAAAAAAATCTCGACACATGATTCTGCACCTTTGAAAGGTACTGTCCCTGCAGATGTTTGATGGGCTGGATAGACTTTGTATCTTGCCGCAGGAGAACTCTACATATATTCTTCTCTACCCAATCTATAGCTCATAGTAAATGTTGCGTCAGGGTGCACTCTCACAAAACCTGAACATTCCTCTCCCCGCGCACGATACCTGCCCCGGCCACACAAAGCAGAGGCCAACATGGTCCTAGAGCACCATTAAATTTTACCCAGCTGGAAGGGCAATGCTAAAACACCGGAAGATCATTCTTGGTGACATCCTTGAAATCGCAGCTAGCCCGAGAACAGAATAGAAACCAATCAATAGTCTCCTCTTACCAGACGTAGAAGCTTGCATACATGAATGTCTTTCGGGATTTCGTCCATTATCCATCCGACGTACATGACCCAACCATCGGAGACGATGTTGCCTCAGTAGAGAACACAAAAAAGAGGTATAAGTGCTATAAAACACTGTGAAAATCCCATTATTATTTCAAAACTATGAAATAAAGACTATGCAGATGAAAATTTATTTCAAATAAAATTTAAATATTTCCTCAAATAAAAATTAAGAAAAAAACAAAACAGACATATAAGTATAGAGATATTTTAATTTTGAAAGCTACATTAGTTAGTGTGATGGAGAATGGGAATCGATGGCGGTGATGCATGGCAGCTGCCGTATTCAAAGAGAGCAAGACATTGTCTTGCCTGCCAGAATCAAACCCGCATCCTTCCAAATGCAAAAAGTGAGGCATAAGCATTGCACGGATGCGAGGTTCAACTCGGGTGCCCGGATGTTGAAAAGCTACGTCCATAAGTAGCGGGAGACTAAGGAAGACAGGACAGAGCGGCGAGTGCACTTGACTGAAGCAAAGGAAGAATAAAGAAAAGAAAGGAAGGAAGGAAAGAAAGAAAAACAGATGAGACTTGTGAACATTTGCGTCGGACTAGGGACTAGTAAGCATATGCGTCAGACTAGAGACTTAGTGAAACAGATCACTAATTAGGACTGAGCCTATTCTAATAGAGACCACACCAAGCAGAGTTTAACTGATTTGAATTCAGAGTTTTCCTTTTCTTAGACTGGTTGCCTAACCAAGATTAAAGAGCCCAGTCTGCCCTACTATTTACCCATAGCTAAGGGAGAGTAGTTGCATTCATACCTTTCCCAAGGTATCAGTGCTATATGAAATGTAGCTTCATCCAGGATTTGAACTCTGGTTGATGACTCCATTTCCTACTATTCTAACCGTTAGACCACGTGCCTCCAACTACAACCCTTTTGTGTAATGAGGAGGTACTGTGAAAGGTTTAAACCCCCAGGATCAAACTTCATTTATTGGGGCATTATCTTAGCAAAAGATGAAAACAGGGCTGAGAAATAGAAATAGATGTTATACTCTAATTCCAGCCAAGGAGTTCTTGCCCTTCCTCAAGGCCGAATTCATAATTTGATTAATGGTCTGGTGCGCAGATACTACTGTTACATTACACTCTCATTTCTCGGAATGACATGTCAAACGTTTGTTACGTTATGGCACTCTTTGTTGGAATGGAGTAATGATCTGTTGATGGTAAAAAATAATTGTATACTTGTCTCTGGATACTACATTGGAGAGGCTTCTCTGGACCCATACTACATTGGAGAGGCTAATAATCTCTGGACCCATACTACATTGGAGAGGCTCGAATAATCTCTGGACCGTTTTGGAGAGGCTCGAATAATCTCTGGACCCTTACTACATTGGAGAGGCTCGAATAATCTCTGGACCCTTACTACATTGGAGAGGCTCGAATAATCTGGACCTGTACTACATTGGAGAGGCTCGAATCTTGGTTGCTGGGCTGATGCTCATTTGGCTGACCATTGTTGTTTGGAGTCTGTAAACCAACTCGGAGTGTTGAGGGACATCTTCCCTTGTGCCATTTAGAGTTTTTAGTAATAACCCAAGGCCACTTCTTTTTCTCATGAGATTTTTATTTTCCTCAAAGTCACAACTGCTGAGAGCCCATGTCTCACTCTCTCAGTGCATTGTCCCAGACTCAGCCACACTCTCACCTCTCCCACTCCTCCATGTCTCCCTTCTTGTCCAATAGAAACAATGCTATGTGGCATTATGATTTATCCTTAAACTTTTCCATTCTGATCTAACAAGTAATTCTTACTACAAACTTTTCCATGCAAATTTACATATCAGGTTACACTTATGGCCTCCTACCCTCCATTATGTTACACTACACTCCCATTCTAGTTTAGGACCGGGTTAGCTCAGTCGGTAGAGTGTTCGGCTTGAAACCACATGGTTTCTAATTTGATTCCAGTCCTCACCAACTCAGTGTATAAGTAGCACAGGATCTGTGCGGTAAAGTAAGGAGCTGATGGTAGTGTGGCACTCCACCTCAGATGCCAAAAAAAACAATCTCCTTGGTCTAGCACTAGTGAAAAGGGGATAGACTCCCTCGCTGATTGGCTGATACCGACTTTAGGCCGCCCTGACGACTTTACTTACTTACATTCCCATTCTAATTAATCTACAATGAAACAAAATTGATTCCTGGTTAACATTAGGTTATCTTGCTAGCCTTCTATAAAAGTGTTTAGAAAATAGAAGGCTTCTTTATATAAACCATCAGATTGTCTCCCTTTTTCTTTAAATTAATTAAATTAAATTAATTCCTGGGTAACAATAGGTTATCTTGCTAGCCTTCTATAAAAGTGTTTAGAAGAGTAGAAAGATTCTTTATATAAATCAACAGGTTGTCTCTCTTTTCCTTCTTTAGATTAACTCCTGGGCAACACTAGGTTATCTTGCCAGCTTTCTGTATCATTTGGTTGTCTCTTTTCCTTTGAACCTACCACATTCACGAATATTTTCTTAAATACAATAATTTTCACTTTCACATAGATATAAAAGGCACTCTATCTTTTATTATTATCAGATTTAAAAATGTTGTTATTCATTTTTTTTTTTTTTTGTCGGGTATATTTCAAAGGTAACTTCATTCTTTTCCTTTATTTCTTTCCAATGAATATATTTTCCTTTGAAAGCCGCACTTAAATAGCCGTGTTTTATACAAACATTTCATATCTCGATTCATATTTGTATTTTGTATTTTTTTTTCGATTCTCTCTTTTTATTTATGTTTCTTTAGAGCTCCTTTGAAACTAAGACCGTGCATCTGAAAGTGTCCACAATTTTTCATGCATTTTTATCAAGGAGATGCATCTTTCCCTCACCTCTCGATAACATCCCACTTTCAGTTAAAGGTTGAATAAGTAAGAAAAAGAAAAAAAAAACAAAGAAGAAAAAAAAAGCTGAAGATTGAAAGAGAATGTTGAAAATAATATTATTTGTCCCCAGACTAGCTTTCATAAATATACAGTGTGTGGCAGAAGTACCTGTGTGGTGCAAGTGAACTTAGGCAAGTGATAATGGTAGCTCCATCTCGCTAATGTCATACCATTGTAATGACAAATGATAACACCGATAGACTTTTGAAAGCTTTATTCAACTAAAAATAATTGGTACACTTACTGAGAGTTTTTATAGTCAAGTATTCACTAGAGAGTTCTCCAAAGGGGAAGTAATCATAACATGGAGGGGAGGTAACTCTCAATTATTTATTACAACCATTTTTTATCATTTTTAACTGATCGTATCTGAAAAAAAAAATATAAGACATTAGCTAGATGGAGCTATCATTACCACTTGCCTATGTTCACTTGCACCACACAGGTGACAGTTTTAAATGTAGGAGGTATTTTGGTTATTTCCTATATGTCTAACATAAACAAAGGGGAACCGCTCTTGACTGATAAATTATTTATTTTCCCATCAAACTAACCCTAAACCCTACTAACCCTAACCTCGTCTTCTTTTTTCTTTGTAGATCAATATTTAGATAAATAATTTATCAGTCAAGAGTGGTTCCCCTTTGTTTATGTTAGACTTATAGAAAATAACCGGTATTTCTGTCGCATCTGAATTTCTTAAATGAGAAATTAACATTATTATATAGTATGCGGCAGAAATACCTCCCACATTTTAAACTTGCACGTATGTGGTGCAAGTGAACTTAGGCAAGTGGTAATTGTAGCTCCATCTAACTAATGTCTTATCTTAAGGGATTTTTTTGCCCACGATTCTTGTGCACTTGTGACATAATGGTTATCGCTGTAGGAAGTGGATTTGGCTATCAGAGTTCAAATACTAGATGAGGCTGTTTATATTTCACATAGTGCTAATGCTCATGCTGATCTATAGAGTGGCAAGAAGTTTAATGTTAAAAGGTAGCTTGTTATTCTTGGTGCATATTCCTAGGGTTTGCTTTTAACCCATCTTATTTGGTTGTTGCCCTGCAAAGGAATTCAAGTAAAGAAAAAGGAAGAGACAAAGACAAAAGTTGATTTTATGATTTAGGCTTTATTCACGGGTCATAGCCATCATGATCAAAAGGGAACAACTCTTGACTGATAAATTATTTATTTATTTTCCCATTAAACTAAACCTAAACCCTAACCCTAACCCCGTCTTCTTTTTCCCTAGTAGATCAATAAATAAATAAATAATTTATCAGTCAAGAGTGGTTCCCCTTTGTTTATGTTAGACTTGTTGGAAAGAACCAAAAACTCACCTCCTGTTATTTCAATGAATCTTAGTTAGATGCCTTCAAATTATTCACCAAAATCATCAAAGTATTTTGTGCAACTTTGAAGAGGTAAATCTGAAAGGACTTACCTCTGCAAAGTTGCACACAACAAATTACAGGAAGCATGGAGGCTTTGAAAGATGCAGTGTTTACAACTTTCACTCTGATATTGGAACTGAAGTCATATGAGGTGGAGGTGCATGGTGTAATGGTTATAGTCATAGGAAATGGACTCGTCGACTAGAGTTCAAATCCTGGACAAGGCTGTTTGCATTTCACATAGTGCTAATACCCTTGGGAAAGGTATGAATCCATATATTCTCCCCCCAGCTATGGGTAAAATAGTAGAGCAGACTGGGCTCTTTAACCTTGGATAGTTAACCAGTCTAGGAGAAGGAAAACTCTGAATTCAAACCTGTTAAACTCCGCTTAAAAAATTGACCTTGTCTCGCATCCTGCTCGTGCGGAGGGGTTTGTAAATATATACAAGTTGGAACATTGCATCAGGTGGGAATAAGCATTTCATTAGCAATCCTGGCCGTGTTAAGAAACAACTACACAAGAATTTTCTAAATCTCAAAATTTAATGAAAACCAACTCTTTAATAATTACATATAATAATAATAATAATAATTAAATTTATTGTGTAGAGGGCTCAGGTGCACCACAACTCATCAAAGTCTCATGTCTAGTACATAGAATAATGTATTAGTGTCAGGAACATGAACAGCATACAGTAATAATGTACATGTATGTGGGCGCATGTGTGCATATGTGTGTGTCAGGTATAGTGTTGGTGAATTACAGGAAGCATGGAGGCTTTGAAAGATGCAGTGTTTCGGCAGCCTTACAACGGATGCAGGCAGTTTATTCCATGCCTCAGCAACTCTGAGCATGAAAAAATGTTTCTGAAAGTCATGTGGGCAATGTTGTTTTCTGAATTTGTTGGCATGCCCACGTGTGTTAGAAACATGGAGATCAAAAAGGTGCTCCTAGTTGCTGTTGGTAAGATGATTGATGACCTTATGATCGTTTACCAGGTCAGTTGCCAGACGAGTTTCAATGAATCCATTCCCAGGGCAGCAAGACTTTCAGAATATGGCAAATGCCTGATGGAGGGTATTCATTTGGTTGCATGTCTCTGTACAGTTTCCAGGAGGTTAATGTTCTGAGCGAGATAGGAGTTCCAGACTGGTGATGCAAATTCAAAGTGTGGCCGCAATATATTTACCCAACTCCTCTACCATGGGAAGGATGTGACACAAGGTCAATTTTAGTATTATCTGCATTATTCGGACTATTGTCCCCATCTTCATTGTTATTTGTACAACGTTTCGGCCGATATGCCCTCCGGCCTTCTTCAGGTATTTCTTATCGGACTCGGGAACCTTGTTGGACTCGGGAACCTTCTTTTCGAACTCAAGAACTTTCAGCTATGGTTAGCGGAATGAGAACAGGATACCCCCGTGGACTGAATAAAGGGTTAGGTTCAAAGTTCCGTGATGGCTCCCGATTATGACAAGAAAGTTTCCGAGTTCGAAAAGAAGGTTCCCGAGTCAAGAAGGTTCCTGAGTCCGACAAGAAATACCTGAAGAAGGCCGGATGGCATATTGGACGAAACGTTGTACAAATAACAATGAAGATGAGGACAATAGTCCGAATAATGCAGATAATACTAATCTTCAAGCCTCATCTCAAACATTCAGAGAAATAAGGTCAATTTTGAATTCAGATTTTTCTCCTCTTTTAAAACGGTTGCCTAAAAAAGCTAAAGAACCTAGTCTGGCCTACTATTCACTCATAGATGGTTTCATGCCTTTCCTAAGAGAACTAGTAAGAAGTAAAATACAAACAACCTTGCCCAGGATTTGAACTCTCATTGCCGATTCTATTTCCTACACCAATAACCATTACGCTAAATGCAAAGATTAAATATAACAGAAATATATATGCAGAAGTTTCTGTTATATTTAATTTGAAGCATGTGGTGTAATGGTTAAAGTCATGGGAAATGGACCCGTCACCCTGAGTTCAAATCCTGGGTGTGGTAATTGCATTTCACTTAGCGCTAATACCCTTGGGAAAGGTATGAATCCTGCTATAGATAAATAGTAGTGTAGACTGGGCTCTTTAACCTTGGTTTGGCAACCAGTCTAGAAGAAGGAAAACTCTGAATTCAAACCTGTTGAACTCCGCTTAAAAGATTGACCTTGTGTCACATCCTGCTCGTGCGGAGGGTTGGTAAATATATATATATATATATATATATATATATATATATATATATAGAAGTTTCTAGAAAAATAACAGCTTAAAAAGATAAGTGAGAAAAAAAGTGTCCTTAGAAAATGAAGATTTTCTGTACAAACAATAAATGAAATCTTCCTAATTTTTTAATACAGACTTTAACAGCAGTCCTTCATGATAATAGTGCTTCTGTTTAGGAAGGAGGGCCGGTTTAGCTCAGTCGGTAGAGCATTCAACTAGCAGCTACAAGGTTCCAGGTTCGATACCGGCCTTCGCCAACTCAGCGCATGAGTAGCACTGGGATCTGTGCAGTAAAGTGAGGAGCTGATGGTAGATGTGGCACTCCACCTCAGACGCTAAGAAAGCAATCTCCTTGGTCTAGCGCTTGTGAAAAGGGGATAGGCTCCCTCGCTATCAGGTTGATACCGACTTTAGGCCACCCTGACAACTTTACTTTTACTTTTATTTAGGAAGGAGTGAAATATTATTAGCATTTTATAGTTATCTCCGTTATATTGAAAATTGGCATGATTCTAAAAAGAAATTAGGTTCAGCGCGAACGCAGACCCCAGAAAATTATCATCCAGTCGTAACTTGAACTGGAAATTGCTTTATTCTTTAAGGTAAAGCAACTTAAGTGTATTGCTCTAATAAAAGAAATTCTTGCTCTGTTGTGCCGTTTAGTCTGGGTTACAGTTAAATACAATAGCAACAAACACCGTAAAAATTTAACTGATAGATAGATAGATAGATAGATAGATAGACAGACAGATATGGCATTCAAATTTGTGTCATCATCTTTGGATGATCCTGGTGCATACCACGTGATAATTTAAAACGAAAATAGTAGGTGACGACTCAGTCTTTTGTTGTGTTTCTCTAAACATTCAAACCGTACTGACGCAAGGGAACTAACTCTTTATTTTTTTATACTGAGTTACTGTTCTTGTTTTTTTTTTTTTAAATTTGGAGTGATCTATATGAAGATAATTTCTTTACATAATATCAAAACGTCTTGTATCATATTAAATTGTTGATACGCATGATCAACGGGCATGTATTTTATATCTACTAACAAATATCGTTTCTTATAGTCATAGGATATCTAATTTGCATAATTATTTTAAAAAGCAGGTTTTAATAAATAACTGTCCTGTGTTATTCATTTGTAATTTTACTGTTTTATTTTCATACATGACTTCAATTAAGCACATATTCCCCCCAAAATTGTCGGTTATCGCCATCTCAAACAAACTCTTTGTGTACTCTCATATATATATATATATATATATATATATATATATATATATATAAGCGATAGTTTTGTGAATAACTTGTATTAGAAAATGCTTGAAAAATATGCCACTAACACAAACGTGTATGCGAGTAAGCAGACACAAAAAATATAACCTCCACACACCCATAAATATATGGTCTAATTTTTATATTAATTTTTATTTCTCAATATTCATATTTCATTTTAAAAATGATTGAGTGTAAAATAAAATGATTTATCTAAACAAAATATTCAGAAAATTTATTTTTGACCACCACATTCATTTTTCTTGCACCAAAATTTTTTTCTTTTTTTTTTTGTCACCAATGTTTTATATATTTTTCTGTGAACACAAAAATCTTTTTAATACTGTTGGTATATGTGTGTGTGTCTATGTATGCATGTAACTCTAACCCAGCAAAAAATGGCACATCATAGCGAGATTTTTATTAGAGCAATACACTTAAAATGCTCAAACTTTTTTTTTTCTTAATAAAGTCTAATTGTCTAATTTGCAATTGAATGATAATTTTGTGATGTTCACATCCTTGTTGAGCAATATACTTAAATTGCTTTATAAGAATAAGGCAATTTCCAGTCCAATTAGCAACTGAAAGGGTTATTTCCTATAATTCCAACCTAAAAAAGGGGGAACCACTCTGATTGACTGATAAATTATTTGTTTATTTATTGATCTACTAGGAAAAAAGAAGACAGGTTTAGGGTTAGGTTTAGGGCTTAGGGTTAGTTTAATGGGAAAATAATGGGTAGATTAATTAACCGATAAACTTCATTCTTATTTTTTCCTAGTAGATCAATGAATAAATAAGTAATTTATCAGTCAATCAGAGTGGTTCCCCTTTTTTAGGTTGGAGTTATAGGAAATAACCTTTTGTGGGGTCCATATCCATATTGAGCAATATACTTAAATTGCTTTATACGAATAAAGCAATTTCCAGTCAAATTTGCAACTAAGTGATAATTTGTTTGTTTTATATCATGTTGTGTATCATTTTTTTTCATCATCTAAATTCTCAATATAATTATGAAATGTTAATTTGAATCTTTAACCCTTTTCCAGGTAGAAACATCGATATCATTATGAATGACTTTTAAGCAGGAACCTAACAAATTTGCATGTCCTCTAGCAATTTATGAAACTGATTTTTGATATATGCATATATTCAGAGCAGTGGTTCTCAACCTTTGTGATCCCTTTTCCTCTTTTTTTTTTTTTTTTTTTGCATTTTTTTTATTAGTGAAAATATAAGAAGCTTTTTGGTTATTTCCTATAACTCCAACATAAAAAGGGGAACCACTCTGATTGACTGATAAATTATTTATTTATTTTCCCATTAAACTAACCCTAAACCCTAACCGTAACCCTAACCCTAACCGTAACTTCTTTTTTCCTAGTAGATCAATAAATAAATTAATAAATTATCAGTCAATCAGAGTGGTTCCCCTTTTTGTGTTGGAGTTATAGGGAATAACCGGGAATTGTATCAAAAATTAAGGAAATAGTAAATGATTAAGATTCATTTTGAAGGAAAATTAGTTTATTGTAAATAAAATTATTTAACAATTAAATTTTATAGAGCATAGTAGATAATTTATATTAAATGATTTTAAGATAGGCCTTTTTTTTTTTTTTAAATATTCTGCCAATCCCCCTCCACACTCCCTGTCCAATTGATGAATAACATTCTATTCACCTTTGAATAATTAAGGAATTCTATTATTTTTATTTTTCGGACTGTTGTCCTCATCTCTATTGTGATATATAGAAACACAACATTTCAACCATTGTGTAATATGACATCTTTTTGATTATTCGGCTTTTTTTTTTTTTTTTTTTTTTTTTTTCATGGTAACAAAAAGTTGAACACCAACCACTTTCTTGTTTGTCAGTATAAAATTTATCCTCACCATAGATCACTCTAGTAGTTGGCCAAAGAGAGGAAGATCAAAGTACAAAACAATGATTAGCTAGTGTCCCTGTTTACACCAGTAGGGAAAAAAGACGGAAAGAAAACAGAAAGAAAGAAAGGAGGTAGACAAATTGGCTTACCCAGTCACGGGCTCCATGCATGTTACTTCACAGGTGGTTTCTCTCGTGGGGATTAAACTAAAACTAAAATTAAATTAGAATAAAAAAAAACAACAAACTCCCATGGGCCTTCACCAGAAGAACCCTCCGCGCATGTGCAAGAAAAGGGACTGACTTCCGACTCCCAAAAGAATATCTCGGCCATTCAAATTTAGGCCTTAACTGGTTCTGGTCGCTCCTACGAGCCAGGGAGATATTCCCTTGCTATAGGCGACTATGACTGGGAATAAAGCTTAAGTCATAAAACCACCTTCTGCCTTTGTCTCTTTCTTTTTTCATTCTCTGAATTCCTTCCTTTTAAGTGCAACCACAAAATGAGATAGGGTAAAAAATAAAACCCAAAGAACACATGTCCTGGGAATGACGTTAAACTCTATCTGATGGTGAGGTTCCAGTTTTGGAGGTTTGGGGAATGTGGAGCATCCATTCATCACCATTGCTCCCTGGTCTTCTCTGACCCGGAGTGGTAGTACCTGTTAGGGTCCCATCTATGGGTTAAATAGAAAAACATGAGTTGATAAACAAAATTGTATTATCCATTAAGAATTGATTTATTTCAAAACTTTATCGGCATTAAATGACCCACTGAGGTTGATATGCCGTAAAACAACCCAAACCAAACCAAAGAACATGCACTGAGAATATCCAGCTACCTTTAAAACCTTTAAAAAACCCAAACCATTTCCTATCCCATACTCTCTCCTCTCTTCTTTTCTCTCAGAACTTATCTTTGTATATACCTCAAAATTTTTAATTAACTAATATTGCTTTCAATCTAGTTCCCATATTTTTGAGGACACAAATTGATGACCTTCATATACGTACACATGATGTGTTACTGAAAAGTTCAAAGAATTTGACCATTAAAAAAAATGACTTAACCCTAATACCTACAGACACTGAAAAGTTCAAAGAATTTGACCATTAAAAAAATTAGTTAACCCTAATACCTACAGACAACTGTTCACAAATTAAGGATTATCATTAATAATTACTTGAAAGGATTACATGAAAATTACTTGAAAGTGTTCGCAAGCAAATTACTATTATTAGATAAAAATAACTACTTGCAAACATGCAATTATTAGTATTAGTAGATAGAATACTTGATGATGGTGGCAGCAAACTTGTGTTCAAGTATTGCCATTGCTTGATAAAAAAATAAATAAATAAATAAGTTCAAAAGTTCAAAGAATACAACGGTGAGCTTCAACAAGTTCAACAGTGAGCTGCTCGAAAGTGGCTCTTTAGCCCTGCCAAAGCCTTGCACATCTTCCCACATTTACAAGTTATTCCAGGCAATTCTTATATTTCATCTTGGGCCTTTAAGCCAAACGCTTTCTGTTTACAAGTTCCCCATAAAACAGTTGTTTAAGAAGTCGCTCATCGTTCATCCGTACTTGTTACAATATAACTGTCCAACAAACATCAAATGATTCTTTACTAACCTTCTAAAAATTTACTTAATGTCTAAACAACCCGTTTATACTCGGTGTTTTCATTCCAAAGCATTTCTCAAACATTTTTTAATTTGTAAACAACCATTTATTATCGGAAAAATTATAGTTAAATTATCTGCCCCTGGCACCAGAGGGCAAATTGCCATAATATACAAATTTGAATTCTATGAGAAAAGTCACTTATAGTGTTGGGCAGTCAACCAGCGAGTTGTGTTTTCCAGTGCTCCTTTTACCTTCACCCTCAGTCTGGCTGCAAGCGCCATTAAGTTTGCAACCTTTTTTGTTCTTCAATGCCTTGTTTGCTGAACAGACAAACTATTCAAAATGATTTCCCAGGTTGAATCATCGCTAGACAGACAAGGTACACCTGAAGAAGGTACAATGACTGAAATGTTGTGTTTATATATATTACAATAAAGATGAGGACAATAGTCCAAAAAATGAAAATAATACATCTCAAGCCGCGTCTAAAAAATTCAGATAAATGATA
Source organism: Doryteuthis pealeii (assembly GCA_023376005.1). Lineage (NCBI taxonomy): Eukaryota > Metazoa > Mollusca > Cephalopoda > Myopsida > Loliginidae > Doryteuthis > Doryteuthis pealeii. Next base: position 114,577,858 of record CM042142.1, read on the forward strand.
AGGAATTCTATTTATTAAATTTAGCGTAAGATTTTATATCTATATTAGAAGAATCTATAGCTTTGTGATACCATAATGATATCATTTCCCATTACTCCGTAGTAAGATGAGATTGCATGACTTATGAACAAAACTGATAAGACAAACAGGAATATTTTGGTTAAATCGAACTTAACGGACCTAAATTCCACCATTGTATTTCACCCAGCCGAAAGAAAAAAAAATCAGGGAATTAACCATATATAATGAAATTTTCAGTGTGGATATATTAATGAATAAAATATATAATGCACCAGTTATTTTATTTAAAAACTTTTACATTTTTTCAGGTCAGTTAACTTTGAACAACATATCTTTGAGGCATAACACAGATTCTCAAAGTTACGTGGTTCAAAGTTAACTGACCTGAAAAAAGGTAAAAGTTTTTAAATAAAATAACTGGTACATTATATCTTTTATTCATTTACATATCAACACTGAAAATTTCATTAAATTTGGTTAATTCCCTGATTTTTGGTATTTTTTTCTTTTAGGTGACATACGATGGTGGAATTTAGATCCGTTAAGTTTCAATTTAACCAATATTTCTTTTATGTTATTTATCCTTAAATTATTTTCAACTAGTTTCGACCTTAGTTCATCATCCAGTGAAAAAGGTTTTGTGAAATAAAAAATGGTTTTTAGAAAGTTTTTTTAAAAAGTTTTCAAATATTTGATAAGCCACAAAAGAAGGGACGGAAAATGTACTGACAAAGTGACATATCCATTTGTTGAGTGCAAACCATCTTCTGGTTAAATTCTCTTCAATTGCTTTTTTATGCATACATATGTCTGTGGTGAAAGCACTTGGCTGAAGAATTGTGTTGGTGTGGGGGGGTAGATTTCATTTCAAGTTAGATTGACTAACCTGTGGCATATATATCTATTTATATAGGTGTTAGTGACACCCACATTTTATTATCAAGTTTGGTAATTAAGTTTAATATCAAGTCCAAATTGGCTATAGGTTTTTAAATTGTTTATCCAGTTATATTCCCTCTGCACAGTTAATGATTTCATAATAATGTCTTTTTCAATTCTTTATATGATGGTGAATTCAGCCACTCAGTAAAAATCATTAGCTTTTTATGCATACATGTGTCTTTGTGGTGAAGGCACATGGCTAATGAATTGTGGTTTTTTTTTTGGGAAGGGGTAGATTTGGGAGTGCTTCATTTCAAGCTGGCTTGAGTAACCTGTGGCTGATATATTTATTTATATAGGTGTTAGTGACACCCACATTTTATTATCAAGTTTGGTAATTAAGTTTTATATTAAGTCAAAATGGATTATAGCTTTTTAATTTGTTTATCCATTTGTCTTCTGGCTTGTCAATTAATGATTTTATGTTAATGTTGTTTGGTTTTTTTAACCAATTCTTTCAATGGTGGTGAATTTAGTATCTCTGTTAAAATCCCGACCATGTTGATTCATTATTCTCCATAGATTTAATTCTGTGTGTGGCTTATCAACTCCTTTGAAAACTTTTTTAAAAACTTTTTTTTTTCACAAAAACTTTTTCTCCTGACAATGTTCAGAGGTTGAAATGAGTTGAGAACAATTAAAAAATAAGTAGCATAGATATCCCTGTTTGTCTTAACACTTTTGTTCATCTTATATTAAATATATATATAAATATAGGTATATATAAAAACAATTTTTTTTGTGATGAAACAAAGAAAATACAGTGCTCAATCACAAATTGTGAGAGCTAATATTTATTTAATTTGCTGAGTTTTTATAGATCAATGTTTATTATAAACAGCTACCTCGGTTTCATGCCAAGGGGCAATCATCAGGTTGTTGAGTTAGATCCCATGGTGTTTATTGAAGATCTTTTCTTAATGTCACATTCTGGACCACAAATGAGGTCCAGAATGTGACATTAAGAAAAGATCTTCAATAAACACCATGGGATCTAACTCAACAACCTGATGATTGCCCCTTGGCATGAAACCTGGGTAGCTGTTTATAATAAACATTGATCTATAAAAACTCAGCAAATTAAATAAATATATATATAAATATATAATCCAAAGATCAGGGGAAGAAATGTTCCTTATGATGTAGTAGTTGTTTAAAGTGTTGTAGTTTGCAGAGCTCAATGAGTGCTCTTATTGTCAGAGTCACAGAGCAAAATTATATCAGTAAAAAAAAATATAACAGAAGATTTAGATTTTTAGCATGATAGCCTATTTCAGGGAGCCTCTAAATCTTTTGTTATATTTTTTACTGATATATATGAAATGAAACTGGAAGTGAATCCGACGATATGTTGAAAAAAATAAATAAAGGAAAGAAAGTATAGAATAGATAAAATAAGATATTTTAATCAATTTTACTTACATGTGTTTTGGTCAGGAGTTTATCCATGTGTACATTATTCAATGTATTATTATTTTTAAATAACAAAATGAAATAATAATAATAGAAAAAATGTAGAAATGTTCTGCACACAAAGAAAATGTACACATGGATAAACTCCTGACCGAAACACGTGTAAGTAAAATTGATTAAAATATCCTATTTTATCCATTCTATACTTTCTTTCCTTTATTTATTTTTTTTCAACACACACATATATATATATATATATATATATATATATATAGCCCTTTTCGTTGTTTCAATGCTAAAAAAATTTTTTGCATTTAAAATTATGTTGACTAAAATTCAAGTCTTGTTTTCTTTTCTTTTTCACTGCAGGTACCTCCAAAAAATGACCATGATGACGATGACATCGAATCGTAAGGATGTGTTTTTTAACATTCAATCTGTTGAAAAATATACTTTTTATACGATTGAAATAGTGAGTTAAAATAATTATTCACTGGCAGAACCTATGGATATACTACAATATGATATTTTAATTACTTTTTATAAGATTGAAATAGTGAGTTAAAATAATTATTCACTAGCAGAACCTATGGATATACTACAATATGATATTTTAATTACTTTTTATAAGATTGAAATAGTGAGTTAAAATAATTATTCACTAGCAGAACCTATGGATATACTACAATATGATATTTTAATTACTTTTTATAAGATTGAAATAGTGAGTTAAAATAATTATTCACTGGCAGAACCTATGGATATACTACAATATGATAATTTAATTACAACATTTGATGTGTTTACTTAAGTATTATTGCAAAGATCAAAATATCTTCCGTGGTTCACATTTTCAATATTACAAATAAAACAAACAAGAAATGGCTTACATGGGAACAGATAACCATTGCGTCTGCTCCCATCAACGAACTGCCAAATTCTGACAACTCTAACTTCACACACTTTGCCTTTAGCCTACGTGAAGTCAATGACTAGGTCAGTGAAAGGTGAACTGTTGTCAATCACTTCTATAACAGTCATGCTATGATTTAATGGTAACAAAAAGAGTAGCTGAAAACCTGCCCTCAGTGCAAGATTTTAATTTATGTTGAGAAAGAGCCCAAACAACCTTTTTATTCACAAGTAACAATGACAAAGTGATTAGCATTGACATGACTTTTCTTTGCACAGATTTTACTGACTAAACACATATTGGGAGCCAATCAGACCAGAAGTGGAAAATAAACAACCACTCACTGCTTACTAATTAAAGTACTTTTGTCAATCACTGATTTCTGTAGAATAATCATACTAGTTCCAATTACCGTCGAATTGGTAAGACAAGGCAGCAAGTAGTCGTAACTGAATACGAACCTACCTTGCTGCAATACCACTGCAAAATGCCAGGTTATTTATGAAGCCTCATAACATCATAGAAACCAAGCAGCCAATCAGGACTCAGGGAATAGAATCACCCAAATGCAAGAATGAACTATTCTTAATTTCAATAAGTACCAACTGTTTGGCACTAGTTCAGTTGTGCTTAGCTAGTTGCTGTTGTTCAAACCAACAGTACACTAACTCACTTCAAAATTTCTTTTCGGATGTTCAGTTCATCATAATTCTTCCTGACTGTGAATTGTTTTCCAACTTTAACTCTTTTCCTGCCAAATTTCCACACGGCTGTACCAAATTTTCTTCGTATTTTTTACCTCCATGATGGGATATTTCAAAGTTAACTATCAATTCACCCAAAACTCATTTATTCAAATAAAGTCTATTTTTATTACTTGATGATGGAATTGGTACTTCTGGTTTCTTAAACATCAAAGACTAAATTACAACATTCATCTTAATCTAAAAACAAATTTCCTTTTGATAAAAGAATTTGGTTATTTCCTAGTTGAATAACATGAGTGACCCAGAAAAAAACAGAACCCAAATTATTTATTTTCCCATTGAACTAACCCTAAACAACCCTAACCCTTGTTGGACTTAAACTTCAAAAAAGAAAAATTAAAACGAACAGTTTTATTACAAAATTTGTGGGTTCTGTTTTTTCTGGGTCACCCTATAATATTATGTTACTCAACTGGGGGGTTAGGGTTAGGGTTTAGGGTTAGTTTAATGGGAAAATAAATAATTTGGGTTCTGTTTTTTCTGGGTCACTCATGTCACTCAACTAGGAAATAACCAAAGAATGAGTATCCATCAAGAATGAATTTATTTCATAACTTTGTCGGCATTAAATGACCCACTGAGATTGATATGCCATAAAACAAAACAAACCAAACTAAATTTAAGTCCAACAATGGTTAGGGTTAGGGGTTAGAGTTAGGGTTGGGGTTTAGGGTTGGTTTAATGGGAAAATAAATAAATAATTTGGGTTCTGTTTTTTCTGGGTCACTCATGTTACTCAACTAGGAAATAACCAAGATTTGTTTTTAAAATCTTTCCCTGTAAATTGCTCATCTATTGATTTCCATTTCTTTCAGAAACCTACTGCTTCCCGAGGGAGTTCCTGTTGACAGACAAAGAGCCAGATTTATTGTAAAGATCTACAAAGCGGAAGGTTTACCAAAAATGAATACAGGAATTATGGCCAACGTGAAGCGAGCACTGACCGGGGAAGCCAGAGATTTGGTGGACCCATTTGTTCAGGTCAGTTTTGCTGGACGAAAGGTAAGAAAATTTCCAATATTATTCCAATTTTACAGACTACATATTTAAGATATTACAGGGGTGGAATCACAGAATACCCCACCCCAACTTCTGTTTCAGGTGGGTGACATTTTTACATCATTAGCTTTTCATTTATTGGCTTTGAAGTGAAGCTGATGCACTTTACAGATTTTAATCAATATCAGTTATATATATACTAGCAAATATATGCACCCTCCAGGTGCAAGTATTTTAGTTAAATTTTATAATAAAATATCATATTAAATTAGAAAGGCTAATGAAACTGAATAAGAATGTAGATAAAAAGATTTTGAACAGAGGGGGTATGATTGAAAAATAGAACAACTTTGAAACTAACTCTTCCATCATTTTCCGTTACTCCTGTCTTTCATTGGTAAATTTTCCTAATTAAAATGTTTAGTTAAAATAGGAAGTAAAGAATAATATTACAGTTATTTCTTCTTATTAAGGGATTTCTTTTAAGATTTATTGAAGAGATTTTTGCTCATATTCAATAAGATAAAACCAAACCATTAGAAATCAATAATACTAAGCATATATTTATCAAAATCAATTTTTTAAGATCAATATGCAAATTAGCCTTCCCATTCACACTGTAAACTGCTATTTTGTTGTATATATAAATACAATTGTATGTTATTAGTATGTAGATATTACCAACAGTATTAATAATGTAAAACAATTTTATTAATAATTGAAGTTCAAATAAAAATAAAATCCTGTAGAATGTGACGTAAATAACTAAGGGAATTGTTACTTGAATAGTAATATAGTTTCGGTTACAGACAGAAAAACACACAATCTCCATTATAATAAGATATATATATATATATATATATATATATATATATAAAGATAAATCTAATGAGTCAGACGAACCTACTAAAAGTTTCTCTTAATGCTCTTCAGGGCTAAGATCTGACTAAAGAGACTAGGAGCAAACACATTAAATATCTTACTTACCACCGTGATTCAAATAAATCACATAAATTAGCATAAACTAAAACGTTTGTCTGACTCATTAGATTTATCTTTATTATTTGCTCTACATAGGTATTGAGCACTTTTTACTTATTTGCTTTAATCTCCTGGCGGTTTTGTATGAATATATATCTTACATATATATATGCATATAAATTGTTTTTTCTTTTGGCCAAAGTATTGTACTAATAGATTATTTTTTGTTGGTACGATTATCTTGGTCTATTCTTTTTTCCAAAAATTTTTTTCTTTCCGGTTGATGTTTGGTAGTATATTTTTACAATCAAACTATTTGCTGGTTTTTTTCTCACCGCGAGGATTTACCAATAAATTTGATATATTATATATATATATATATATATATATATATATATAGGATTGAGAAAAATAACATAGCGTTCAAGTGTTATTATACAACCGTTATAAAAAAAAGTAAGTTACAAAAACACATACAACCTATCAAATATCAGAAATCGCACATGTACATATTAATATTCTACCAAAATATGGTTAATTAATGCCTGAAGAAGATAGCAAATCTGAAACACATGTCACATATGTAAGATAATAACAAAAAAATTTTTAAAACATAATCCTTTTGGCGAACCTTCTTTTTTATAAAATATATATATATATATATGATGAGTCTAGTTCTGAGTGTGAATATATTATATATATATATATATGTATATATATATATATATATATATATATATATATATCGTAAACAAATATAGCTATTTTCAGCCAACAATATTTGGGAGAATATGTGCTTAATTGAAATTCTCCCAAATATTGTCGGCTGAAAATAGCTATATTTGTTTACGGTTACGTAAGTTCGTGCGAAAGTCTCTCAAGAGGAATATGAGTACTACTAATACCTAAACAAAGCGATGAAAAATTGCGAGTTCCGTTTGGTGTAATGGTAAGAGGCTTGCGTGTCATTTCGACATACGGGTTTCGAGTCACACACGAGGCTATCGTATCTATAGCTCTGCTGATGAGACCTAATAGGTCGAAATGTACATTCAGAGATTTATTTTTCTCGATTTGTTTAGCCTTACATTTAAGTAGTTAAATCCCGCCTAATTAATCATTAATGAATTAACTTTCAAAAAATTAGGTCTGACTTCAATTAAGCACATATTCTCCCATATATATATATATGTATATTTTTGGGAGAATATGTACTTAATTGAAGTTGTACCTAATTTTTGAAAATTAATTAATTAATGATTAACGAATTAGGTGGGAATACCTATTCAAATGTAAGGCTAAACAAATCGAGAAAAATCAATCTCTGTATGTACATTTCAGCCTTATACATACAGAAATTGATTTTTCTCAATTTGTTTAGCCTTACATTTGAATAGGTATTCCCACCTAATTCGTTAATTATTAATTAATTAATTTTCAAAAATTAGGTACGACTTCAATTAAGCACATATTCTCCCAAAAATTGTCGGCTAAAAAAGCCATATCAAAACACATCGTCTGTTTGTTTACTTCTCATATATGTATATATACATATGTCTATGATGTATATTTTTGGAGGATTTTGTGTGAAGCATGAGTGTGATATAAATGAGAAACTCTGTGTGTGTTAAGTTTCATTTTATTTCATTCAATATTTCTGAAGTATGAGCTTCCTTTATCAAGAAAGTCTAGACTGATTTGTTGTTATATATATATATATATATATATATATATTATATATTATTGTTGGCATCCTTCTGTCTGCTGAAGACAATGGCATAGTGCCCAAAGTTTGTATTTTTTTTATCTGCATCTGTGCGAGCGGTAAACAGGCCAACTTTTGAATGGCAGTCTCATGTGCAGTGACTGAGCACAAACAGTGATACTTTCTGGGGCTGCTGTTGTCGCTCCTTCCTTCTGGGTCTCTTTGCTGTGGCAGCTACTTTCCTTTCTGTTTCACTCCTTTTTGTGTCTTGTTTGATAAGGAGCTGGCAGATATATATATATATATATATATATATTTTGCAGGCAATTACAAAACATAACAAATAACACAAATTCGCATCCTTCGACATACAGGCTCAGTCTTAATTAGTGATCATCCTCCACACATTAATACAACAACCAACATTACGTCTTTTTTGTTTTGTGAGACATATTGTTTATATTATGTTATGTGTGAAAATAAACCATTGTCGTCGTCTTCTGCTTTTCTTGATGTGTTAAAATAAATGAAATTTCCTAACACTTTATCTTTCTTGCCTTTGCGTTTTGTTTAGGGGAAAACATCTGTGAGAAAAGGTGCCTATGAACCAGTGTGGAACGAACAGCTGATTTTCAATGAAATGTTCCCACCATTGTGTCGCAGAATCAAGATACAATTACGGGACAATGATAGTGTCAATGATGATGTGATTGGAACACATTTTATTGATCTTGGAAAGATATCAAATGAAGGAGATAAAGGTAAGTGGTGTCAGGTGTGCTAATGACCAACACTTATATCTATGTAGAATAAACATACCGAGTTTTAATTACTATCGAATTGGTAAGACAATGCAACAAGGAAGCTGTAATTTAATACGGATCTTACCTTGTTGCAAGCCTACTGCAGAACACCTAAGTATTTATGAAGCACCATCATAGAAATTGGCGTCTAGGTCAGAGAAAGGGGAACTGCTGTCAATAACTTTTTTTAACAGTTAATGGTAACTTTCCATTTACCATACCATTATTTAAATCTAAGTACACTTATGTTCATAATTTATAGGAAAACACTTGAATTATGTAACAAATTTTGATGTAGCCATGAGATGATAAAAGTGATTTAACCTTTTGAGGACGGATGACAACTAAACACGCATGAGCACATGGACCTAAATGACAATTAATATGCAAACCTAATCTGCTTTCTATGCCAAATACACACACCTAATCCCATCCATCCCAGCAATTCTAACAATGTTTTCTACATACTGTAGTTCAAAATTGGTAAGATAGATGGCAGTACCGTTTGCCTGCTCGATTCATTTTCAGCAAAACTCTTGAAAATTCTGGCCTCGATGGGTTAAATAGGGACATGTAGGGATTAAAATAAAACTAAAATAAAATTAAAATTAAAAAAAACAACAAACTCCCATGGGCCTTCACTGGAAGAACGCTCCACCCAAGTGCGAGAAAAGAGACTGACTTCTGACCCCCAGGAGAATATCTCGGTCGCTCTAGTTTAGGCCATAATTGGGTCTAGTCGCTCATACTGGTCAGGGAGATATTCCCTTGCCACAGGTGACTATGGCCGGGAATAAAGCCTAAGTCATAAAACCACCTTCTGCCTTTTTCTCTTTCCTTTTCATTCCTTAAATTCCTTCCCTTTCAGCGCAACCACCAAATGAGATGTGGTTAAAAGCAAAAACCCTAAGAATATGCACCAAGAATATCCAGCTACCTTTAAACTTTTAAAACACCCCCAAAACCTCTTGCTACCCCATAGACATGAGAGATGTGGATGAAAATGATTTGCAATAAGCAGGGATAAAAGAGATTCTAGGAAAGCAGAGACAATTGAAAAAACCTAATCTCCCTTACTTTGCATTGATACCCCCTATTCACATAGAGATTGACACCAGTTCTTCAGAGGCATGGGTTCGAATCCCACTGCTGCCACCATGTTGATAGATTTGAATTAAACGGAGTATACTCGGAAGACATGTTATGGGTTAGAAGCCATCTTTATTTTCTGTCGGGTTTGTGCCCAAACAAGGGGCAGTAACTCTTAAGGGTTCATATCATCACCCCACCCCCTGGTTTGTTTGATTTAAAAAAAAAAAATTTTAAGATCATTTTCAGCAAAACACTTGAAAATTCTGACCTCAAGAGGTTAAATAGGGAGATGAGAGATGTGGATGCAAATAAGCAAGGGATAAGGGAGATTCTAGAAAAAGCAGAAGCAATCAAAACAACTTTGCATTGATACCCCCCACCCTTGTTTGGTTAGGGTTTTTTTTTTACCTTTGAACCACAGTTATGTTATGATAAATTGTATTTTAATTCTATTGTATTTTCTTGTAGGTTTTCTCCCTACATATGGCCCTGCCTGGGTAAATTTATATGGTTCAACCAGGTACTACAGTCTTCTCAGTGAACACACCTACTTGAATGATGGCCTTGGAGAGGGTGTCTCCTACAGAGGCCGATTATTAATTGCTGTCTCAGCAGAAATTGTTGACAATCTGGATGCAATAACACAAGTGGACTTAGACAGTTGCAGTCCGCTACCAGAAGTAAGTGAATCACTCTATTAAAAATTTTGGTTGTTTTTTTTCAGTTATCTCTGATTCAATGATAATATTATCCTTCATCTATTAATAATGGAGATTCAGTCTCTATTAGTCCGTAACCAAAACTATGACAATTCCCAAAATTTAAGTTTCCAATAACAAAAATTGGCAGTTATGTCCATTTTTAGCACCCCAAATTTGGGTGGTGGTCACGAAAATGGTGACTTTTTGTGGTCTATTTTTAGGTTTGGATAGCTAAAAATCGACATGACTCAATTAATTTTGGAAATTGTCTAACTTTAACATCTGGAAAAATTTCAGAAAAATTGAAGGGGTGGGTGATAATTTTATTTTTTTCTGGGTTGATCTGACATGGAATTACCCATACATGTATCTTTAGATAAGATGAAATGCAAAGAGCCTATAATGCTTCATGTTCTTCTGTAGTGACACCAGATTGTATGACTTGTAAGTCACATTGTGTTATATATATATATATAAATGTGTATGTTATGTATAAACTTTGTTCTTGTGAACGTCGTGTTTTTTGTATTTTGAAGCATTGGAAAAAAAGAACAAAAACAAAAAAAAAAAAACAGAACAAAAAACAGAATTTTAATATTCAACTGTTGTTCTGTCCCCAGTTCGATTAATTCCGATATTTCGGGTGAACATTCACCCTTTTTTAAGGTATAGGTAATAGAGACTATCTGGAGAAAAATTGAATACTGTATACGAGAGGAAAAAAATGAATGAAGTGAAAGGATTTTGTGTTGTTTGCCGTTATTTTTCTTTCGAAATTGTGTGACGTAACTCATCCAAAATTGATCATGGTAATCGTTCGAAATTCGGCATGACTTTGATCGTGAAAGTCATGTGCAATATATATACATATATATATGAGATTCATCTTATTTTTGTTCCCTTTGTCTTTGTTTTACTTAGAGTGCTGGAGGAAAGAAAGAGGAATATTTCTTATATGGTTCCATTTTGGAAGCAACAATGATAGACAAGAAAGTTGGAGAAAAGCCAGTGCATTTTGAAATGAGCATAGGTAAGTTTTTATTTTACGGTTTGCTAAAATATTGATATCTTATTAATAATGGAGATTCGCTTCCGGTTTTTGTGTGTAACAAAAATTACATCACTGCTTACGTCACATTACCCAAAATTGTCTAACGTAGAATAAATACACTCAAAATTTGACATGCAGCATTAGACAGTCCTCATTGTTTTTTAAAACAAGTTTTAATAAATACATGACTGGTATTATATATCTATATATAGTTTGTTTTATTTTAATATATATTTAAAGTTTACATTTCAAATTGTTTAATTTTTAATCCTTTAATGAATTTGATGATTTTACTTATTTGGTACAAACTTGCTGGCATTGAATTTTTTACTTCCACCCCTCAGCCAATATGTTTCAAAAATCTATTTTTACATCGCCCGGAGGGCGTTTTTTATTCTGTACTAGTCTATTGAAAAGACTAAAGCTTTAATTTTTTTTAAATTTTAAACACTTAAATTTAAACATGTATAGATTACACAATAAATTTATGATGCTTTTACAGACACATATATATATACACACATTTTGCAAAATAGACAACTAATAAAGAAGTTCTTAAAATAAGCATTTATTTTTAAGACATTATTGAAAAAATTAGGGATTGATTATCTGCCCTTGGCACCAGGGGCCTAAATTGCCAATATATGATATTGGTGCCTAAATTGAATTCCATGACTAAGACACTTATAGTGTTGAGTGAGACGTCTAAATCCAGTTGCTCCCAAACCCTCAAAAGAATTCAGCAGATAAGTCTGGTCGCAAATGCCATTAAGTTTGCAATTTTTACCTTTCTGAAATATGTTTTTATCTTCAATTTTTGTTGTCTTCTTCATCTGAATTTAATTGCCTACCTTTTAACCTGGGAAAATATATGAGGCCCAGCAAAAAAGATCATAACATTGCAATATATTTTATATCTAAATATGCTTGTGCGAATGTGCTTAATGTGCTTTGGCAATTGTTTTTAATATTAGGCCTTATATGTGACTAGAAGTAGCTACCCAGCATTGCCTGGGTAGAGGGTGGAAACTGGTGTATTGATTTGTTTTGAGATTCATAAATGCTGGATATTTTTAAGTAGAATTTCAATGCTATTTGTATGTATATTTTAATTTTTAAATATCTTCAAATATAAATCAAATCTTCATAATCTTTGCTCAAAAAGCAAGAACTGGTGATATTTAATAAGTATTATATATTTACTTTGCCGTTAATTGTTTTGTTTTCGTAGTTTCATGCAGACATACATACACACCAACTATCCTTTATATATGGATAGATAAGCATATTCATATTCTTCATCAATTTAATTATTTGTTATGCCTCCTCGGGCGTTTCTCCCTTTTTTCTATCTTCTCACATCAGCCTGAGAAAAAAGAATATATACAATATTGATATAATATTGTGGTGAGAGAAACCACGAACGGAGTGGTTCGAAGCGTGCACGACTGTGTTTGGCATGCAGAATGAGATCAGAGGTGAGTGGGGAGATTGAACTCACATCCTCCTGATCGTGAGTCGTGGCCTGACGCAAGTGAATTACTAAACTGTCCAGAGTGGCCCGGATGTGAAGGATTGACGCGCGCTGGTTAATGTCGCATGTGCTGCACGGCAAGTCAGAGTTAGGAACCCAAGATGAACACTGTAATTGTGTATTTAATGACCGGCCCTCACAAACCTGCGAGAAAGCTTGCAGTAGCATTTTGGTTGTTGCGACAAGCATTCGGCCTACGTGAGACGGTAGTCAGTAAAGAAAAGATTATTTTAACGACGACGGATTTTCAGCTGTTGGTCGAAGACTGTGTTGACCAAAAGGAAGTTTGGCCTGCGAGAAGACGGTGAACTCACTTCTTTTTGTCCCCCCCTCAGCGGGAAGCAGTTGACTCAATATCTATTTTCCCCCCTCTATTTTTCCCCCTTCTATAAATATCTATATATAAATAAAATTCTCTTAAATAATCATCTGATAATTCCCAAAAATGACCTTAAATTATTCTTATTATTTTTTCTGAAATCATCCAAATTAATCTTTAGCCTCTAAAGCCAGTAGAACAATTCACCTACCTAGGTAGTAATATCTCATCCACTGAAAGCGATTTAACACATGCATAGGGAATGCATGGTCCACTATAAACAGATTATCAGTTATATAGAAGTCAGACCTCGCTGACAAGTTGAAGCGACAATTCTTCCAGGCTGTAGTGGTATCAGTGCTACTGTATGGCTTCACCACTTGGACCTGGATGAGAGCTGCAAAAGGATGCTGTGTGCGATCTTGAACAAATCGTAGAAGCAACATCCCACAAGAAAGCAACTCTACAGCCACCTGTCCCCTGTCACACAAACCATCCGAGTAAGATGAGCAAGACATGCCAGACACTGCTGGAGAAGTAAGGATGAACTCATAAGCAACGCCCTTCTGTGGAAACCATTTTCTGTGCTACATGGAGAGGCTCGATTCTGGTTGCTAGCTGGGCCAATGCTGAGTTGGCTAGCAATTCCTTGAGGTTTGGAGTCTGGAAACCAATTTTGAGTGCTCGGGGACATTTGCCTTGTACCATTTATAGTTTTTAGTAATAACACAAGACCACTTCTTTTTCTCATGAGATTTTTATTTTGCCCCAAGTCACAATTGCCGAGTGAGAGCCACAAAGAGGATAGCAAACAAACACAAACAGATATTTGAGAAAATCGTGGATTCACGTAGTGTAATGGTTAGAGACGTAAGAAATGGACTCGTGAACTCGTGTTCAAATCTTGGGCGGTTTGCATTTCACATAAGGCTAATACCCTTGGGAAAGGTATGCATCCAACTACTCTCCTTCCAGCTATGGATAAATATTATGACAGTCTGGGCTCTTTCATCTTGGCTAGGTAGCCAGTCTAGGAAGAGGAAAATTCTGAATTTAAACCTGTTAAACTCCACTTAAGAAATTGACCTTTTGTCGCATCTTGCTAGTACGGAGGTGTTGCTAAATATATACATATCTGAGAAAATAGGTTTCTGTACATACACAGAAGGACACGTACTTATATATATATATATATATATATATATAATATATTATGTATGTGTGTGTGTGTGTAATTAGGTAAATGATTAGTTAAATAAAACAATTTATATATATTCCAAACTCCCTTAACATTCTCACCTCTCACTCTTCCTCTCTCCCACTTTACCATGTGACACTTCTCGACCAGTTTGAAAAAATGCCATGTGGCATTATGCTGATTAATCCTTAAAAATTTTCCATGCTAACCTACTGGCTCTTTCCATTCTGTCTCTCTATTATGTTACACCATGCACGTATTATAGCACAATGCATTTTGTCTTTTACCAGGAAATGCTGGCAATGTACTTGATGGTTACAATTCTCCAACAAACCAGGACGAAGAAAGCAGCGAGGAGACAGGAGAATCGGAAGACGAAAAGTCGATAAGTAGTAACATGGGGGAGGTGCCCCAGTGGCAGAGCACAACACCGCCAGTGAGACCTGTCACCAAGGACAGGATTTATTACATTATGCCTTACTACGAGGAAAAACCATGCATGTATGTGAAGGAAAACTTTGAAGATCACAGACGCAGGATGTACAATACGAACATACTTAGCAAAATTATTACAAAGTTGGTAAGTAAATCTCTTTACTTCTACAAGATCTGTGAATGTCTAAAGAGGTTACTTTTGTACCAGAACGATATATGTCGCATAGAGCCAAGTTTGAGTTGTAGTAGTAGTTGTCGTCATTTGTTCAGAAACAACACACACAAGTTGTATAGTCACAAAGGGTTGTTTATTCCTTTTCGGGCTCGTGGGTTCTTTTTTCAGAGAGAAGGAAAGATAGAAAGAGAGCGAGGGTATGATAAATTTTTCTATCTTCTAACATAGTATCATGTTCTGTATTACTATCCTAAACCCATATGGGGAACTGGGAGCCACGTCTGAATCCCATCAGAGCCCAGCCAAAAAAAAAAGAATTTTTTCTCTTTTCTTTCTCGTCCCCCGTCACATCAATTTCTGGTCAAAACCCGGAACTTCCGTTTTTATTTTTTAATCTATTTCTGGGGTCATTCGTCAGTCAAATTACTTGCACACCATTGAGTGTTTACTCTTCTAAATTTTAACCTTTGTTGTTCTTATTTCTTTTCCTCTCTTTCTCATTTCAATCCCCAAATTCCCCATAGACCCCAATAATTATGCTACCCTTTGTCATCTTACAATGAAACATGGGAGGGATGGAAAATTATGGAAGTATTAGTTTCAAAGTTGTTTTATTTTTCGATTATATCCCCCCACCTGTTTCAAATAATTTTTATCTGCTTTCTTATTTAGTTTCATTAGCCTTTCTAATTTAATATACTGTATTTGACGGCATATAAACACACGGGCATATAAGACACACCCCATTTCAGCAGGTCAGATTCAGGAAATTTTTTTTTTATTTAAGCATATATTGTTGAAAACAGTTTAGCTGTGCATTATACAAGCAGAAACATAGCTGTATAAAAGCAATTTAGCAGTACAGGCAAGCAATAAGCATACACAAGACATCTCAATAGCAAGATATAATGATAATAAATTAATAATGATAATAATAATAAAAGTCTTTTATACAATTTGTTGAAATTCAAAACCCGTGTTTGTTTTTTTCTCCACAATACGCTCCTGTTAACCTTGATTATAACAATACCAGCAATAAAATAAGGATGCATAAGGAGTTTAAGGTAGGTAAAAGTACTGAGCGTAAGCTGGGTTAGTGAGCATCATAGAGAAGATTAGCCTAGGCCTACGAGAGGTCTCAAACTTCACCTACGATGTATAAGACGCAGGGCAATTTTGTAGCCAAAATTTTGGAAAAAAAGTCAAATACAGTAATATTTTATTACATTAAAACTTACTATTACTTATTAGATTACCTCAAAATGATATTCAGGCAAAATAGATTATTAGTCTTTTTAAAGTAAACTTTTTTAACTTCAAGCAGACTCTAATATGTTTCTACAATAATCTTCAGTTAATATTAATATTCTGCCTTTACATGGCTGAGAAGCTTTGATAGGTAGTTTTAACCAGACGGAATATGAGATCAATAGACAATCGAACAAAACAAAAAAACAAGGAAAACTGAAGACAATATTCAACAAGAACGTAATATATAATGAAGAACATGTAATACAAACAAACAATATTACAATTCGAGGGTTCAAATTTCAAAGTTCTCAAAAGTTACAAAAGAGGTAAAAAAAAAGTATTGGATTCAGTAGGGATTTGGAGTTTCATCTGTTTGCTGCGGTGTTGTAGAAAGAACTGCCCAATTGTTCCAAAGGGGTCAGCAGAATGGTATCTGTGTATGTATGTGAATGTATGTATGTGGTATGAAGGTTTAGTACGTTTTAATTGATTTAAAGCATTGATTAATGCTTGTACTACTTGATTCGAAATTTACTAAATTATATGATGACTAGCAGCGGCTACCCAGCATCGCCTGGGTAGAGGGGGATTTTTAAAGTTAGTCCCGCAGATCCATTATTACTGAATCATGAGTTGAATCCTCGTAGAATGCCCCATTTAAATCCCTATGTAAAAAAAATAGACCTTGCATTGAAATGTTAATGTCTACTATCTAAAATATTAAATGAAAAAGAAATTCCCTGCTGTTATCATTTAAATTTTATTTTTTAATTATCTACATGAATATAAATCAAATCTCTATTATTTTTTTAAAATTTTTATTAAATATCTTAATATAAATGAAAAAAAATTCCCTGCTATTATCATTAAATTTTTATTTTTTAATTATCTACATGAATATAAATCAAATCTCTATTATTTTATTAAATTATCTTAATAATTAAATGAAAAAAAATTCTCCTGCTATTATCATTTAAATTTTATTTTTTATTTATCTACATGAATATAAATCAAATCTCTATTATTTATTATTAAATTTTTATTAAATATCTTAATATTAAATGAAAAAAATTCCCTGCTATTATCATTTAAATTTTATTTTTTAATTTCTACATGAATATAAATCAAATCTCTATTATTTTTATTTTAATATTTTTATTAATATTAATATTAAATGAAAAAAATTGGATCCATATGCCGATGAGGAACATCTTGAAGTCTGTGTGGAATGTCATCTGTGCTAAGTATAAAACCAAGTTACTGGTTATGCTGCTTTATTTAACTCGGCAAATAATAAGAGGAGACTTTACTGTGTATCTTTGAACAGACTCTCTCCTATGAGTTATGCCACATGCCAACTGATGGTAATCCCTAATAGAGGACTAGATTTTTTTGTAAAATGGAAGATTGTGGATTTTAAGGGTCTAGGTTACAATTGGGGCATTATGGCTCTCACATCAGAATGGATGATGACTGTTGATAAATAAATAATAGTTGTATACTTCTCTCTTCGTTCTGTGCTACGTGAGTGTTCAAATCCAGTTATTGGGTCGATCTGACAATTCCTTGATGTTTGGAGTTCAGAAAACCAACTTGGGGTGCTGGGAACATCTTGCCATGTGCCATTTATAGTTTTTATAATCACAAGACCACTTCTTTTTCTCATAGATTTTTATTTTCCCCCCAGTCACAACTGCTGAGAGCAAGAGCCCACGTCTCACTCTGGCAATGTATGTACCAGTGTTGATAATAAAATAATAGTTGTATACTTCTCTCTTCTTCTGTGCTACGTGAGTGGTTCAAATCCAGTATTGGGTCATGCTGACAATTCCTTGATGTTTTGGAGTTCAGAAAACCAACTTGCGGGTGCTGGGGAACATCTTGCCATGTGCAATTTATAGTTTTTGTAATAACACAAGACCACTTCTTTCTCATGAGATTTTATTTTCCCCCAAGTCACAACTGCTGAGAGCAAGAGCCACGTCTCACTCTGGCAATGTATTGTACCAGAGTCACCTCACATTCTCACCTCTCACTCTTCTTCTCTCCCACTTCACCATTTCAGGTCTCGTCAATAGAAAAAATGTCATGTGGTCTTGTGCTGATTCATCCTTAAACTTTTCCATTCTAATCTACACGTCTTCTTATTTTCTTCTAAAAACTTTTTCTGTGTTAATTTACAAGTCACTGTTACATTCCTGGTTCCCCCCTCTCTATTATATTAACAATTTCCATAGGCGCAGGTTAAGTTTTTTGTAATCTTGAACTTTAAAGTGACTAATTCCTACCATAAAATTGTACTAGTGCATTATTTGAAATGAACTTAATTGTTAGTAAAAAGACATTTTATGATATTTTGGAGTTAAAAACATGCATTAAAATGCATTTGAAAAGCATTGGTGTTTCTCTGTGAAAATTATGTGCGAATCAAAGATGGCTGCCAATTGTTTACAAGCTTTCTTTCTCGGAAAAAGGACACAGGGAGTTAACTTTGGCAGTGCTATATAAAATTAATTAACTGATGAAGCAAAAAGAGTTAATCTACCTGTTCATTTAACCCACTATCATTATTATAATGGAGATTTGGGGTGTCTGTCTGTAACCGAAACATATTATATACAAATCACCAATTCTTTCTTATTTACATCATATTTTCAATGATATTTATTTTTATTTAAACTCACTTATGATAAAATTGTTTTACATCATTAGTGTTGACTCATAATCTACATACTCTAACTGCAATTGTATTATATATAAACCAAAATACGGGATTATGGTTGGAATGGGACAGCTGATTTGCATATTGATATTTAAAAATTTGAGTTTTAATAATTGTGCTAGTATAATATTGATTCTAATTGTTTGGCTTTATCTTTGGAATATGAGCAAAATCTCGGGATAAATCTTTTAAGAAATCTATTACAAGAAGAAATTAACCTAATATATTTTCTTTACTTTTTTTTAACTAGATAGTTAAATTAGAAATTAACCAATAGAATGGGAGTAATGAAATGATGGAATGAGTTAGTTTCAAGTGTCTTCTACTTTATTCAATCATAACCCTCTGTTCCAAATCTTTTTATCTGCATTTTATCAGTTTCATTTAGCCATTCTAATTTAATATGATATTTTATTATATTACTTATATAGCTTTGCACCGGAGGTGCATATATTCTGCTAGTCTACATAATTATGACGAAACCACCACTATATATATATAACAGCTCAGCAATTGCAACACGTAGCATGGTGTTTTAATCTGTACAAATTGACTTGTCACTTTAACAAGTACATTTCTTCTTATCCAATATGTTTTTGTGGCTTGTCAAACACTTGAAATAAAAAAAAATTTCTAAAAACAATTCTTTTTTCGCCAATAAATTTTCTCACTGACAATGACGTAAGGTTGAAACTAGGTTTGGAAAAATTCAAAAATAATACATAAAATATTCTTGTTTGTCTAATACATTTTGTCTCATTATATATATATACTATATATATATATATACTATATATAGTATATATATAAAGAAGGTCCGCAAAAGTGTATTATGTTCTCAGAAAAAAATGTTTTATTCTTTTTATCTTACATATCGGTGACACGTGTTATCTTATTGTCTGTCTTCTTCGGCATTGAATTATCTATTTTGGTCAGAATAGTGTCCGTATTTGATAGATTTGTGTGTGTATTACAACCTATCAAGATATCGGATCATATTTCTGCCAAAAATACGATATTCATGCCTGAGAAGACAACGATAAGAAACCGCTGTGTCGCATATGTAAGATAAAAATAGAATAAAAATTTTTCTGAGAACAATACATTTTTCGCGCTTCTTTTTGATAAACATATTGAATTTTTCTCCCATGAGAACAGAACAACATTTTTATCATATATATATATATATATTTTATATATAGAATTCTTTTAATTTTTTTTTTATTAATCTTTTGTATTATTGTTCTTCAGGAAAGGTTTGAATGAAGGTAGCAAGAACTGTATTAATTCATGAGTTAACCATTTCCAGAAACGAAGGCTAAGGGGAGTCTTGGAGGAGCTGGGTGGGCTTTCCAAGTATGTTTCCTTAGTAAAGAGTTCGATGTGGTAGTGGTTCTCCAAATAAAAATAATTGGAAAGAACGATCCAAACTGCTAATCAGAGAATTGTAAGTTTTTATTTCTGTTCTATGTAAAATTTGGTAGATGAGAGATTTGCTCTGTTTATAACAAATGCTTATTTTAATAACTATATATTATATATATATATATATAATATTATATAGTTTTAATGATGTTGAAGGCAATACAATGCACATAAAAATAAAAAACAAAAGATCTGTTTTGTCTATTGATTTCTTTCAGAGACGATTTCAATACTTTATCCAGGAAATTGGTCCGAAAGATGTTTTGACTTGAAATCGATAAGACAAAAACAGATCTTTTTTTTTTATTTTTTATGTGCATTGTATTGGCCTTCAAATCATTAATATATAATAACATAATTAACAATGCTTAAGGCAAATTACAATTCATAAATTATATATATAATTATTTATATATATAACTAAGAGAAACAACATTTCCACTCAACAGACTATCAGATGCAATGGTTTCCAGACAATAAAAAATCTATATAATTATAAAATTAGTAACTACCTCTGTGTGCCTGCCCTGTCATCACCCCAGATAATAATGGGCCATAATCAACTGTAATTGTGAGAAAGGAAAGGGAAGACAAAGGATGTGCTAACATCAGAAAAAAAGAAGCAAAATAGAAAGAAGGCAAGAGTAGGAAGCAATAGCACTTATTGTCTGTTTCAATGAAACAGAAAAAAAGAAAAGAATTTTAGAAAATAAGAGAAAAAAAGAAAAGAGAAAAGAAAGTATTTGCCAGAGATTATTATTACATTTCATATATTTAACTATTTTCAATAGCTCTTATGTAAGGATCTAAAAGTAATAAAGTTGCGTTGAAGTCTGGTCATCTTCTCCATTTCCACTGCCGACACAGAAAATATCATTGAATTTAGTTGCTGTGTGTTGTATATCCACTTTTTCCTATATTTTCAACCACATATAGCAATACGTTTATTTACAATAAAATTACAGGTAGTACAATCAAATACCGTTTCATTTCCTTCAGTACTTGAATTCTGCAGGCAACTGCAGTAGATTTGAGGTCCAGTTTAAAAATAAAGTTTAAAAACTGCCAGAATTCCAATACTTGTCTGACATTCTAACATCTGGAAATAAAAATAAAAAAATTAGTTTAGTTTTTTTTTTTTTTAAAGAAATGCTTACCATTTTTTTTTTTAAAGAAATGCTTACCATTTTTTTAAAAAAAGAAATGCTTACCATTTAAAAAAAAAAAAAGAAATGCTTACCATTTTTAAAAAAAAAAGAAATGCTTACCATTTAAAAAAAAAAGAAATGCTTACCATTTTTATTTTTTTAAAGAAATGCTTACCATTTTTATTTTTTAAAGAAATGCTTACCATTTTATTTTAAAGAAATGCTTACCATTTTTATTTTTTAAAGAAATGCTTACCATTTTTATTTTTTTAAAAGAAATGCTTACCTTTTTTTTTTTTTTAAAGAAATGCTTACCATTTATTTTCTTTAAGAAATGCTTACCATTTTTCTTTTTTAAAGAAATGCTTACCCTTTTTTTTTAAAGAAATGCTTACCACTTTTTTTTTAAAGAAATGCTTACCATTTTTTTTTTTTTTAAATGCTTACCATTTTTTTTAAAAGAAATGCTCACCATATTTTTTTTAAAAGAAATGCTTACCATTTATTTAAAAGAAATGCTTACCATTTTTTTTAAAAAGAAAATGCTTACCATTTTTTAAAAGAAATGCTACCATTTATTTTTTTTAAAGAAATGCTTACCATTTTATTTTTTTTAAAGAAATGCTTACCATTTTTTTTTTTTTTAAAGAAATGCTAACCATTTTTTTTTTTTTTTTAAATGCTTACCATTTTTTTTTTTTTTTAAAGAAATGCTAACCATTTTTTTTTTTTTTTTAATGCTTACCATTTTTTTTTTTTTTTATTATTTTTCCCAGGATCAGATGTCTACAATGGCAAGAACGCTGAAAGCCACAGTTACCAAAAGCAACATGAAGGATAAGTTGCGATCTTCCATCCAATACTTACAGAAGTTGCAGAATTTAGTCGAGGAGGTAAGTAATTTAACTTTGACTTGATTTACTTATGTATCGAGTCTGCTACAATAAAAATTTAATAGGAATGCTGAAACTTATAGTCTTTTTAGATTTCACATGAAACCTATTGTAGTTTAAGATCTATTTGTGATCACAGATTTTGTTTGTTACTAAGCACATAATGATATTCAGGGTTTAGCTCAACTAAAAAACAAAACAAAAATTGTTCTCTTGAAATTAATTCATGCTATTTATCTTTCACATGTTAATTCATTACTAACTTTGCTTTAGAATTTGAAAATAAGAGTGGTTAAATCAAACTTAACAGACCTAAATTCCGCCATCGTATGTCACCCCACCGAAAGAAAAAAATACCAAAAATCAGGGAATTAACTGAATTTAATAAAATTTTAAGTGTAGATATATTAATGAATAACAGATATAATGCACCAGTTATTTTATTTAAAAACTTTTACATTTTTTCAGGTCAGTTAATTTTGAACCACATATCTTTGAGGCGTAATACAGATTCTCAAAGATACGTGGTTCAAAGTTAACTGACCTGAAAAAAATGTAAAAGTTTTTAAATAAAATAACTGGTGCATTATATCTTATATTCATTAATATATCAACACTGAAAATTTCATTAAATTCGGTTAATTCCCTTATTTTTGGCATGTTTTTTTTTTTTTTTTTCGGCAGGGTAACATACGATGGTGGAATTTAGGTCCATTAAGTTCGATTTAACCATAAGAGTTCATCAATACACAATCTTCTTGTGAACATTGATTTGATTATCAAATTCTTGAATTATTCTGAAAATCAATTATTAATGAAAATGGAGAAATATCTTAGGAAACAATACAAAAGAATTTGTTGCAGAGAATCATCTTTAGTTTCTCCTGTTTCTCTGAATTTTTGAGATGAGGCTTGATAATTAGCATTATTTGGATTATTTGGACTATTGTCCTCATCTTTATTATTATCTACACTATTTCTCTGAATTTTTGAGATGAGGCTTGATAATTAGTATTATTTGGATTATTGACCTCATCTTTATTGTTATCTGTACAACAGATGAGGGTTTTCTGAAGTTAGAGAAGGTTCCTGAATCTGACAAGAAATACCTGAAAAAGGTCGGAGGGCAAATCATCTGAAACATTGTGCAGATAACAATAAATAAACTCATGTATTTTTCTATTTAACTCTTTATAACCCTATTAGGGTCCCATCTTTGGGTTAAATTGAAAAAAATGAGTTTTTAAAAAATTGTGTTTAAATAAGGAAAATTGAATACCCATCAAGAAGGAATAAAACAAAAATGTCTTTGACATAAAGTAACCCAATGGATTGTGACATGCCATAAAACCTAACCAACCAAAAATGGACACAGACTCAAATACCCAAGACCAACCCCAGAAGTCCAGCTGAAGACAAGAGATAGAAGATATATAAAATATTTACCAACCAATGTGCCCTCCATTGTATAGATAACAATAAAGATGAGTACAATAGTCTGAATAATCCAAATAATGCTAAGTTCTGCTGTTATTTTACATTCTTTTATTGATGGTGCAGTTCTTCTGTTGGTTTGCCTTTTGTTGATGGCGCAGAAAAAAAAAAATGTCTACTCAATCCATTTGTTGCTGTAAGTGTAAATATTTTTATAGATTTTTTTTTCTGATCATATTTTTGTTTGTCTTTTCAGCCACAACATGCCTTGCCTGATGTTTTTATCTGGATGATCAGTGGCAGCAAGAGGGTCGCCTACCAACGTATTCCAGTTGAATCCATCATTTACTCGATAGTTGATGAAGAAAAGGGCAAAGATTGTGGAAAGGTGCAGACCTTGTTTCTTAGAGTAAGTAAACTTTTAATTGTTTTTTCTATATATCATGCTCTTAAAATGATCAAACCTTTTGTAACATTGTCGTTTATGGTCACAGTACCCAAAGCGATATATTCACCGTACTAAAAATGTCTTCGGAACGTGGTGGTCATCTTGTTGATAAAAATTACAACGCGAGAAATATGTAGTCACAACTGCTAGCCTTTATTATCGGGCTCATCTCGTGGGTTCGTATCAGAGAGGAGGAAAGGCAGAGAGAAAGAGAGAGAGGACACTGTTAAATTGCTGTGACCCCATACTAGGCAACAGAGGCCTGATCCGTACCCTACGACGGTGGAAAGCAAAAAGAGATCAGGACCTTTCTTTGTTGTTCCTGGTCAACACCCGAAACTTCCGGTTGACACTCAATTCTCCGTTCGGTAGTCATGCTCCGGTCAAATCATCGTTCATCCTTTTTGTGCTCATCACTATTTTTTAAAAAACTTTATCATCTCTTATTTCTTCTTCCTCCTTTTCTAATATAGTAGTTCTAGCTCACAAAAGTCAGGACCTTCATTATCTCGTTACACTTTAATTATTATTTTGATAGATTATTGTCTCTGAAAATTATGCCCAATGGCAGCGTATCATGGCGCAAAGTTGTAAACAAGATGACATCCGTGTATGTCGATTTTTGATAAGGCCTGATAATGATAAGCTCTCTCTAGGAAGATATTGGACGAGACAAGACAAGCGCCAATGGGAGTGTGGGTTATTTTGTGAAGGTGCCATGTTGTATGCATGCCACACTGTCATGCCATTGTGTGTGGTCTGGCCAAAGAATTACAGTGGGATAAAACAGAATCGGGCACTGTTTTATCTTTGTTCTTTTGGGGTTATACTAAGACTCAGTTCCTTGGTGGTTATCTAAGTGATTGTATTGGGGGAGATGTTGTTCTTCCAATTGCTGCTGCATTTTGGTCACCTCAGCTTATTTATATAAGCAAAGATAGATTATGCTCCCAAAATTATCAATTCTTTGGGGTTTTTGTTTCCAATAGATTATTTTCTCAAAATTATTAACCCTTTTAATTGTTTTTTTTCCTATAGATTATTCTCTCAAAATTACCAACTCTTTGGGGTTTTTGTTTCCAATAGATTATTCTCTCAAGATCACCAACCCTTTAATTGTTTTTCTTTAGATTATGCTCTCAAAATTATCAACACTTTTTTTTTCTATAGATCACTCTCTCAAAATTATCAAACCTTTTCTACAGATTATTCTCTCAAAAATTATCTAAAAATTCTACACTACAAAAATGATAAGCTATGCCTACACATAATGTAACACTACCACAAGAAGAACAACAGATTACAAACCTCTAACAAACAATGGTTGGTTGTTGATTGATTTTAATGGCATATCAACCCGTCTGGGGTTATGTCATGCCTAACGGTTAGGAAGTAATATATGTTGTGTATTTATATTTATACTTTTGTAGTAATTGGTTTTAACAATGTGTTAGCACCATTGGGGATCATGTTGTATGGTATTGATTAAGTTCATGTCTATATTCTATGGTATAATTTTATTTCCCACAAAAAGGACAAACAAGTAACTTTAATTACAGGTTTCATTTTAAAGATCCCCACACTATAAATGTTGAATTCCTTATCTCATAAATTTGGGGGAAAAAATCAGGACCATATGATCTTTAGGCACCCCTTTTGTGATCTTGATTCTTAAGGACATGTTTTTCATTTACACCATCAAAATCCGGTTGTTTGTTAACAGATGATTTTTAGAGTTTTTTTTTTTTAATTATAAAACTAACCCCTAACCCTAACCCCTAACAAACAACCAGATTTTGACGGTGTAAATGAAAAACGTCCTTATGAATCGAGATTGCAAAAGGGGTGCCTAAAGGTCATATGGTCCAAAAAATCAAATATGGTGTTTTCATTTCTTGTTGATGTTTTAATAGTATTTTTGTCTCATTGGTTTTATTTTCTTATTTTTATCTTTTTTTGTTTTTGTAGTTGCCAGGCAAAAAGGCTAGTGGTCAAGCAGGTTGGTCTATACAAGCAAAGCTTCAGATCTACTTGTGGTTAGGACTCTCGAAGCACAAGAAAGATTTTCTCAACGGCTTGCCCAAAGGCTACGAGGAAACGAAACATGTTAAGCAAGCCAACAGACTAAATGCAATGCCACCATTGGTTCTCAACTATAAAGGTACTTCTCCCTTCTTACTTCGAGATATGATGACAGATTTATTTTCACTTCAGTTTATCCTGTGCACAATAATATATATATATATATATATATATATATATATATATGGGAGTAAATATGGAAATAAATCCGACAATATTAAGAAATTTGAAAAAACAAGTGTTCCAAAATTAGATGAATTTATTCATCGACACTTAAACATTTCAGTTTCTTTAAACCTTCATCAGGATGTATTAAGGAGTGAAGAAATTGATGGATGTTTTATAGATGACAGGAGATAAAAAATCTTTATAAATTTTTTTTTTGTTGTGTAACTGTATTTGTTCAGCGTTATATTTTTGAAAGACAAGTCGCGATCCGCACACGCGAAGATGTCATGATGTGTGACGTAACTTGAAGAAATGCATTCAACAAAAGACAAGAAAAAGTATTAATGGACTTATTTCATGAGAACAAAGGGAACAAAGTGGGAATGATAACTAAATAATTAAATAAAGCCTGGTATTTTGTAGTTATTTAAAACTATTTATATTAATATTCTATCATTGTTCATTTCTATCTTGGTAAATACAGCTTCAATCTAAATACTTTTATGACACACCATATATATATATATATATATATATATATATATATATATATATATATATATATATATGAAAATAAATGGAAAATAATCCGACAGTATGAATTTAACATTTTTGAAAAAACAAATGATGTTTATAATTTATTTTATTTTTAACACAGAACACACATTTTAAAAAATTCCAGCATTGAATAATAGCGTTTTGTTTGTACCCTTTCTTCTAACGGTTATTTATCCCGTCTTTCTCTCATATGTTGCTCTTGATGAAGACCGATCTATTAAAACGGTCGAAACAGATTTCTGTCAGCAATTATAAACATCATTTGTTTTTTTCAAAAATGTTAAATTCATATATATATATATATATATATATATATATATATATATATTGTACTCTTAGTTATTGTGTTTTCATCTTGCATTTCTGTATGGATTAATTTACTTTGTTTTCTCATTCAATTGCAGAGAAACAAATGTTTCAACTTCGCGCCCACATGTATCAAGCTCGAAGTTTAATCGCATCCGATGCAACTGGATTGTCAGATCCTTTTGCACGTGTGATTTTTGGTGACCAATGTGTTATGACACAAGTTATAGAGGAAACACTCAGTCCAACTTGGGATGAGATGCTAATTATAAATGAACTGGTGATGTTTGGCCAAATGGATCAAATATCTGAAGATCCACCTGCAGTTATTGTGGAAATATTTGACCAGGATAAAGTGGTGAGTATAAACATGAGTTCCTTTCAATTTTATGCTATATATCTACATAATTAAATTTTTAAAAAAGTGAATATTATGAGTGTGCGAAATATTTCGTTCTAACGAAAAATAAATAAATAAAATAGAATAAAATAAAATTAAAAAAAAAAAAAGGGAATATTATGAGAGTGCGAAATATTTCGTTCCAACGAAAATAAATAAATAAAATAAAATTAAATTAAATTAGATTTTTAAAAAAGGGAATATTATGAGAGTGCGAAATATTTCGTTCCAACAATAAATAAATGAAGAAATAAATAGATAAAACAAAATAAAATAAAATAAAATAGAATTTTAAAAAGTGAATGTTATGAGATTGCGAAAAAATGTTTCGTTTTTTTCTACATTTATCTTTTAATTTGTTTATTTTTTGTTTTTGTTTATTATTTTTTATTTATTCATTCTTTTAAACAAACACAGATAAAATCCAGGACTTTAAATACTGATTTTCTTAGCAAGCAAGTGTTGGGATGGACATGAGTCCAATAGGGTTATCTTCCCTTGCTGCAGGTTTTCGCCCATAGGTGGCGGTTGTACTTAAACAGCAGCCCGGGAGAAAATATCTCTCTTTCTTTAGGTTTGGTAACCACTGCACATGGGTTAGGCACTTTGTGCTTCTGCCTCTTAAGTTGGGGGGAATTGCCCCCCCCCCCCCGCGAGCAAACTATCAGTAAGTGACTTATTTCTACATGTAACTATGTATCACTTCATTAGGACTTAGTTCTACATTCTTTATGAATGTTTATGTATCTGTTCCATATATCTTACTGTACCTTGTCATGAGTATGTGTATACCTGTCATGTATCTATTTCTCCACATGCTCACAAAATAAAGTCTATGTTTGTTATTATACATAACTTCTTTGTCGGATTAATTCATGTACACATATGTACCCACGTTGGAAGGTTACTTTGAACCTTCTAACAACATATAAGAAAATTCACATCTTATATAAGTATTTACCCAACCTAGAAAATTTTTTAAACTCAATTTTTTTTGTGAACAAATATTCTATTTAACCAATAGATGGGACCCTAACAGGTACTACCACTCCAGGTCAGAGTGGACCTGGGAGCAATGGGATGAAAGGGTGCTCCACATTCCTCAGAGAACTGGAACCTTACCATCAGTTAGTGTTTAACGTCATAACTAGAACATGAAGACCCTCAGCCACCGCCTTCTAGAACCCATATGATACAAAGGATTGGGGTTTGCCATAAAGGCACCTGGGTTGGGACACCAAAATTAAATAGAAAAGAGCATAGTGATATTAATAAAGGCTATTGCATGGTTACCTCCCTTTAAGTAGTGGGGTTGTCTGTCCTTGTTTGGGACTCTTGAGTTTAGGACAAATGGTGGACATTATGAATTTTATTTACTGCGCTGTATTCAGTTGATTAAAGCTTCTACAGTTATTTTAAATAGTCTTTGTTTCATTACAAGCATATTAAATGAATTGATTATAAATCTCAATAAAAGTTTAATTGTATTAATGTGTTTTTCATTATTGCAAAGATGAGAAAGAGAATAACAGTCCGTTTTCTTGGTTGTAGGGAAAGGCGGAGTTCATTGGACGTGCAGTTGCAAAACCAATCGTAAAAATGTTTAACGAGAAATACTGTAAACCAAAGTTTCCACCAAAACTTGAATGGTGGGACATCTACAGAGGATCCGATCGGGCTGGTGAACTATTGGCAACTTTCGAACTCCTACAGGTAATAAAAAAAAAGCCTACCTTCTTTTTCTTTCTTTCTTTCTTTCTTTCTTTCTTTTTGTTGTTGTTCTTGATTATAATTTCTTTTTAAAATGTGTTCTCTGACTCAGACAGTGGTTAATTATTGGCAAAATCTAAATTTCTATTAAACGAGTATCTTTCACCAAAGAAAAACTGGAGAAGCAAGGGTGAACTCATTAGTGATGTTCTTCTGTGGAAGCCATCACATGGGCATGCCAGATTAGGCTGTCCAGCAAAGACATACATAGACCAATACTGTGTGGATACTGGATGCTGCACAGAGGACCTCCCAGAGGCAATGAATGATAGGGAAGGCTGGCAAGAGATTGTCATGGATATCCGTGCTGCTAGCGCAATATGATGATGATGATGATGATATGCCAATAAACATATCAGGATATAATCTTCAAATTTAAAAATAAGAAATCATTTAACAATAAAAAAAAGAATAAAAATAAAAAAAGAAGCAAACAATAAAATAAAAGTAACTTACAGTACCTGGAGTTCCTAAGCAGTGCCCCATCCAAGTACTAATCAGGTGCTATGCTGCTTAACTTCGGTGATTGAAGAACCAGTGTTTTCAGCATGCTTTTACTGTAAGCCGAATGCTCGACGAAATTTGAAATTCTTAAACTTTTTCTCTTTGCAAAACTTAAAAATTAAACAGTGAATATGCAGCAAATTTGAAAGATAAAAGTGACTTACAGTTCAAGGAGTTCCCAAGCTGTCCCCCATCAAAGTACTAATCAGGCGTTATGCTGCTTAAATTCGGTGTTCAAACGAAAACCGGTGTGTTCAGCGTGCTTTGACCGTAAGCTAACATGGAGAATTAAACATAGGAATCTACATAAATAAGTAGAACCCTATATGAGCCAAAACTAATTTTAATATTTTTCGTATATCTGTTCTTGTTTTATTTCAATTGTGAGATTATCAATTTAGCAAGATAAATTAAATTTTGAAAGGACTAATCCAAAATTGAGTTAAAAAAATTGAATACCCATCAAGAATGAATCAAACAAATTGTCTCTGCCTCTCTCTGATCTGAAGAATAATTAAAGTTCCAATTACCGTCGAACCGGGAAGACAAGGCAACAAACGATTGTAACTCAAATACAAACTCAAATGCTACAAAGTCCACTGCAAAATGACAAAGTATATATAAAACTCCACAATGTCATTCAAATCAAGCAGTCAAGCAGCCAATCAGAACTCAAGGAGTGGAATCACCCAAATCACCCAGATTCATGGATGGATCATTCTTGATTCCTATTTATACCAGCTGTCTTGGACACTGCTTGGACACTGCTTGAGTTGTACTTAAACCAACAGTAGACTAACTGACTTCAATATGATCCAAAACTCTTTTATAATTTTTTAACTTAATTACTCACCAAACTTTTTATTCCTTATTCGCACACCAACAATTATCAGCTGATTATTGGAACATAATTAACCGCATTCCACCATTCTTTTTTGTATATATTCCATTATTTCAACAAAATATTTCTCTAACATACTCCACCATTGGTTCAGATTTTTTATATCCTTTTTTTTTTAAAACAATTCTTCAATTATTCAAACTGTTGATGTGAGTTAGCGTACTGTTGGTTTGAGCAACAAGCTAAGCACAACTGAACCAGTGCCAAGACAACTGGTACTTATGGGAATCCAGAATAGTCCATTCCTGCATTTGGGTGATTCCATTCCTTGAGTCCTGATTGGCTGCTTGGTTTCTATGATGTTCTGAGGCTTCATAAATAACCTGGCATTTTACAGTAGTCTTTGCAGCAAAACAGTTTTGTATTAAGTTACGACTGCTTGCTGCCTTGTCTTACCAATTCGATAGTAACTGGAACTAGTATGATTATTCTACACAAACAACATTAAATCTTGTGGTGATCATTCCAATTTAATAAAAATAATTGCCAATATTAAAAAAGTATTTTTTCAATGTCTGTTAATAATGTCTCAGGGTTAAATGGTTTCATGTGATGTCTTTTGTTTCTTTATTATGCTTTTTATTAATTGAAAAAAAAAAAAAATTTAATTCAAAAATCAAATTTACATGCATATGAGGGATGTTTATTTTTTTTACTTATCTTTTTTATAAGTACCATTTTTGTTCCTAATCTGAAATAATCCTTTATTCCTCACATTTTTTTTCACATATTTCATAAAATGTAGAAGAAAAAAAATTACTTGTGTAAACAGTCCAGCATTTCTCATCTTTAACTAAACTGTTGGTCACTGGAGAGCTACTACTACTACTACTACTACTAATTGTTTTAATATTAATTTGTCTAAAAACAAAAATATATCAAAGAATCCAGATTGAATTCTTTTGTTTGAACTATAGCAGACTGCTACGCCACGAGGTATATATACATACATATATATATATATATATACGTTTGTATAATTGTGAAATTAGACTCTAAACATTGACACTTTTGTACTAGTAATTTTCAAAATTTTGGTTTAGTTTCTTTGTGTAATAGCATATCAAACTTTGTGGGTTATTTAATGCCAATGCCATTCTTGTACAAGAGCAGGGATGTTATTTAACCCATAGCTGAGTGGATGAAGAGGTTCATACCTTTCCTAAGAGTATTAGTCCAAAAGTGAATATAATAATGCAACTGGAGTTCAAACTTGCTTACTACGATGTCACACTCCACTAGGCTAACATGTTGAGCAAAAACCAAACTATCTTTTTCGTACAAATAATGTTCAATATATGTGAAATAATAATAGAAATATTTTTGTCACAGATGCATGCTACATCGGGATATTGATCTTGCTATGAATCAAAAATCATTGATAATTTGAAATGGTTAACTTTAAGACTTTTTTGATAGCATTTTTGAATTCCTTGTGCAAAAATGCTTTTATAAACCCATTTTTAGAAGTAGGGAAACTCTAGAACTCATTTTACAGACTAAAATAGATTACAAAAGTCACCATTTTTCACGACTACCCCCAAATTTGTAGAGCTAAAAATCAACATAACTCCGCCAATTTTTAGAGATTGTCTAACTTTAACATAATCCACACCTGGACAAAATTATACAATATGTTCCTTGAACTAACAACAGAAATTGGTTGAAGAACTTTTCCTAATATGTGCCCCAGCTATAGGTTATATATATATATATATATACAAGGTGTGTCAAAAAAGTATCGATATTTCTGACACACCTTGTATTCTGAAAAATTAACGTTCCATTCATTCTTCCTTTCTATCTTGGTAAATACAGCTTTAAAATCTGTACTTTTTGACACACCTTGTATTCAGAAAAAATTAACGTTACATTTATTTTTCATTCCTATCTTGGTAAATACAGCTTCTATCCCGATACTTTTATGACCCACCTTGTATATATATATATATGCTTTGGTGTGGAGTTTCAATAAAGAATGTGATCTCGGAGGGTCTCAGATACCCACGGGTGGAAATGGACCATAATCGCTTAATAACCAATCTTTAAGACTCTTTTCTTTACAAATATATATATATATATATATATATATATATAGGTTAAAATCTAACACTAAAAGTGCCTCTAAATCATAAAATCCTTACAAAAATGTAGAGCAATAAGCCAATATATAATCACTTATAAGGATATAATATGGCTGTCAGTTCTTTAAAAACTATTACAGTTCATTATTTAAAACAAATGTTTATTTACTCCTATAACTGGTTTTATGATAAACTCTCAAAAAATTACCAATGTTTAGTTAGATCATTTAAAAATTTGATTACTGGTTAAAATATCACTACTGTTCTTCTACAGTGATGACTTTGGCATTAAATTACCCATGAAGGTTGATATGCCATTAAACAAAGAAACCAAACCTATTATGTGCATTGTATGTATATTATTTATTGCAGCTATCATGGTTTTATTTTGTTTTCTTCCTTTTTTAAAAAAATGTTAATCTCATTAAAAATACAAGATTTCCTTTGAATTACAATTATTTGTTTGTTTTTTTTTTTCTTCAATTTTAATTTAACTTTCAGTATTTATCAAGATTTTTTTGATTGAAATAGTTTTTTTCTTGTTGTTGTTGTTGTTGTTGTTTGTATTTTCTTTTAACACGATTTGGTTTCTCATATACTGCCCATTGTTATAGTATCCATTTGATGAAAACGATTTGAAATTGGCACATGAGACACCCCTCCATGCCAAGAAGAGATCACGGGTATATCAAACTACTTTTTTTTTTTGTAAAACCTGTCATAGCAAAGACTCTTCTCCGCTTACTCTCTCTTTCTCTCTTTCAACTAAGCTGAGCAACTCTGTCTATTTCAAAAGATGCAATTCTTTCCTTTTTTTTTTTTTAATATACTTGCCTCAATTCTCTTCCTCCTCTTTAAAAAATCTTTCTCAATGCTCTCTTGCACCTACAAGATGATCAAGAAAATCTACACTGCTAAGTTTGCCTTAGCCTGTGTCATTGCAAACCTGAGACTGGTATGTTGTGCACTCTGCCACTTAATAGATATTATTATTATTATTATTATTATTATTATTATCATTATTATTAGCTATATGCAGCATAATTATTAACTAGTACTTTCCTAACAGTTTTCTTATTTCTAGTGGAACATTATACAATCAAAATGGATATTGTTAGTTATTATTTATTACCAAATTCTACAGCATTAGAATTCTGTAACCAAAAATATGAATATGTAAGTACACCCTATATATATATATATATATATATATATATATATGTGTGTGTGTGTTAGTGTGTATGTGTTGAAAAGAGAAATAAAGGAAAGAAAGTATGTTACATAATCTGTGCAGTTGCATAAGATTATTGTCAACCCCCTGTATTTCTGAAGGGATGGCCCCTTTTCATATCACGAGCGGGACTTTCCATGGAATATTACAGAAAGCCCGCGAAATACGTGAAGTCACGTGGGACCTGGTTGGCTCTTCAGTTTTCAGCTCGGACGTCAAGCAGATAAAATGTTACTGCTTTAGCTGAGACTCACTGCACACGTGCACTGTGATTAGTTAGAGAAATATGTTAAGAAATAAAAGTTTAAATAAATAATATGGTTTTGTGGTTGATGAATGTCTTGGCAACAAGACTGACCTAGAATACCAGACACAAAGTCCCCAAGACTAGGTCCAGACACTAGAAGATGAGTGTAAGATACTAAAGATGAACAGAAGAAAAGTAGGAGTAAAAAGAAGAGTATACAACAAGTATAGAATGGATAAAATAGGATATTTTAATTAATTTTCCTTACACATGTTTCGGTCAGGAGTTTATCCATGTGTACATTATTCAATCTATTACTATTTTTAAATAACAAAATGAAATGAAATAATAATAATAGAAAAAATGTAGAAATGTTCTGCACACAAAGAAATATTGGCCTTCCTCAGAGTAAATCCTTATTTAGGATCTACAAAGGCAATGCACGTAAAAGTAGGGTGTATTTATTTAAGGGTTGTATTGTAAATGTCATTATTCTAAGCTATGCAAGTAAAAGTAGGGTGTATTTATTTACAGGCTGTATTGTAAATGTCATTATACTAAGCTATGCAAGTAAAAGTAGGGTGTATTTATTTACAGACTGTACTGTAAATGTCATTATTCTAAGCTATGCAAGTAAAAGCAGGGTGTATTTATTTACTGACTGTATTGTAAATGTCATTATTCTAAGCTATGCAAGTAAAAGTAGGGTGTATTTATTTACAGACTGTATTGTAAATGTCATTATTCTAAGCTATGCAAGTAAAAGTAGGGTGTATTTATTTACAGACTGTATTGTAAATGTCTTTATTCTAAGCTATGCAAGTAAAAGTAGGGTGTATTTATTTACAGACTGTATTGTAAATGTCATTATTCTAAGCTATGCAAGTAAAAGTAGGGTGTATTTATTTACAGACTGTATTCTAAGCTATGCAAGTAAAAGTAGGGTGTATTTATTTACAGACTGTATTGTAAATGTCATTATTCTAAGCAATGTTAGTAAAAGTAGGGTGTATTTATTTACAGACTGTATTGTAAATGTCATTATTCTAAGCAATGTTAGTAAAAGTAGGGTGTATTTATTTACAGACTGTATTGTAAATGTCATTATTCTAAGCAATGTTAGTAAAAGTAGGGTGTATTTATTTACAGACTGTATTGTAAATGTCATTATTCTAAGCAATGTTAGTAAAAGTAGGGTGTATTTATTTACAGACTGTATTGTAAATGTCATTATACTAAGCTATACAAGTATTAGCTCATCATTACAATTATCTATATAAATATTTGCTTAATATTCTTGATAGAAATTTATGATTTTTATTTTTGACATAAGGTCTTTATGCAATTTGTTCTTTATTTGATTTTGAAATTGGATAAATTTCAATTAACATCTAATCTGCATAAATTTAAAAAAATCATTAATTTGTATGACATATTTAATACTTGAGTTTCTTAATTATTCTTGTGTAAACTTAATTAATTTGTATTATAATGAAGAAACCAACATGTCATTTTAATTTAGTTCACTGATTTAATGAGATTTATAGGAAAACTGATATGTATGCTAAGGTATAATATATTTTACAAGTTGGAGGTGCATGGTGTAATGGTTAGAGTCGTAGGAAATGGACTTGTCAGCCCAAGTTCAAATCCTGGACAAAGCTACAGTTCACATAGTGCTAATACCCTTGAGAAAGGTATGAATCCAACTACTCTCACTCCAGCTATGGGTAAATAGTAGGGCAGACTGGGCTCTTTAACCTTCGTTAGGAAACCAGTCTAGGAGAAGGAAAGCTCTGAATTCAAGCCCGTTAAACTCCTTTTGGGATGGTCACTACTAGAATAGGCTCGGTCCTAATTAGTGATCTATTTCACTAATTTAATTTTTTTTTTTTTCCAAATCTATGGAGAAGGCATGTTTGGCACAATGAAAGAAATCAAAGAAAATTCCGGGCAAGATTGTTTTTGCCTTTCACTTAAATATCCTTGGGAATGGTATGAATCCATCTATTCTTTCAGTTATGGTCAAATAGAATGGTAGACTGATTTTGATGGGTTACCAGTATAGGAGAAGAATAACTCTGAATGCAAAACAAGAAGCTATAGTCCCAAACAACTCCCGTGCCGAGGATTGGGCACAGATTCATGGTCTTGAAAAGGCCAAAAAATGCCAATAAGAATAAACTATGTAGGTGGCACAAGGTCAATTTCTAAGTGCATTAGAGCTGGTTTGAATTCAGATTTTTTCCTTCTCCCAGACTGGCTACCTTACTAAGAACCCATTATACCCTACTATTTACTATGAGTAAATAGTACCCAACTCAGCGTATGAGTAGCACAATGATCTGTGTGGTAAAGTAAGGAGCTGATGGTAGGTGTGGTGCTCCACCTCAGATGCTAAAATAATCTCATTGGTCTAGCGCTAATGAAAAGGGGATATACTCCCTTGCTGATTGGCTGATACTGATTTTAGGCCACTCCGACGAAGAAAAAAAAAAAGTACCCCTACTTCTAAAAGGATGGATTTGGCATTAAATAGCCCATGAAGATTGATATGCCATTAAACAAAGAAACCTAATCAAATTACCCATAGGTGGGGAAGGGAGAAGAGATGGATTCATGCCTTTCGAAAGGGCATTAGCATAAAGGGAAATACAAACAGCCTCATTCAAGATAAGAATAAAATAAATGAAATGCCACCATCTTGGAATTTATTTCCAAACAAGGGGTCCTATCATAGTGTAATGGTTAGCAAGCTAGTTTCGCAGATCTATTACTACTGAAAAAGTGAGTTTAATCTTCACTGGATGCCCCATAGATGCTACCTGTGGTGAACAGGTTGGGTAAATATGATGGTTCATTGTGGTCTAATGGGCCACAAGCTGGTCTCACAGATCCATTACTACTGAAAAGCAAGTTCGATCCTTGCTGGATGCCCATACTTGCAAACGTGTATCACCTTCTATCCATAGTGAACGGGTTGGGTAAATACCTAATTATTTCAAAAAGTTTATTGTAGTGATTAAAAGTAGCAATAATAAAATGTGTGTGTGTGGGGGGGGGGAATAATTTGAGCATATCTAAAAAGATGCTCGAATTATCTATAATATTCATAGAATAAGACATGAACGCTCGTTTTAATTCTATGACCTGTCATCACCTCAAATAAATAATGGACCATTCCATTTTGGGTGTAGGGAAAGGAAGAGAAGAAAAAAAAACATGCTACACATCAGAGAAAAAATACTAAACAGACAACAACTATTGGGAAACCCCTTTTTATCATATGGGTGCTAGAAGGCGGTGGCTGCGGGTTTACATTAAACTCTATCTGACGTTATACTCTATCTGATGGTGAGGTTCCAGTTTTGGATGTTTGGGGAATGTGGAGCACCCCTTCATCACCATTGCTCCCTGGTCCATTCTGGTCCGGAGTGGTAGTACCTGTTAGGGTCCCATCTATGGGTTAAATAGAAAAAATGTATTTATAAAAAAATGTATTATCCATTAAGAATTGATTTATTTCAAAACTTTATCAGCATTAAATAACCCTCTGAGGTTGATATACCGTAAAACAAAACAAAACAAAACAAAACTATTGGGAAATAAGACAATTGAAAGAACCGACACACATTAACCACCTTTTGTTTGCCATGCCATTATAATATTAATAGAGTAAGTCATGAATATATGTGTTCAAATGTTATGCCCTGTGTACAATTATATATTTAAAATTTTTCATTTTGCTATCAAAGATTTAATTATCAGAAAATAAAACATACTATAATTACCTTGGTTTAAGGGCTTCGGCCTTTAAACCTCTGAAATAAGTAAATTTAATCGTGTGATCTCAGGACACCATTTCTCCAGACAGCATCTACCCCCTCGTCTAAAAGAGGCAGGGCCTGGTTTATTGCCTGGTGCCTATGGCACACTAAAAGAGGAATGCTGAAGGGATCATGCACTTTTTTGCACTGGCCACTGCATGAGCATCAGTTTGTGTGTTGCTCCCCATGTTAAAAAGTCCTTGAGTCAATCCAGCCTGGTGGAAGCCAGGAAAATAAATATTATTTTTCTCATAATAGCTGTATGAAATTTATATCTAAATTAGGTCTGAATATGGTCAGCGAAAAAAAAAAGGGAAAATAGAATGTGTAAAGTCCAGGCATATGTATATGGGTGGGTGTTTGTCCTTTAAGGAGACAAAAGATCAGTCAGTAAAGTTTAAGAGAATTATACAACCACCATGAAGTTAAGCCAGTTAGAGATAATATCTTTAGATAGCTGGTTTTTATGAGAAAATAGTTCTTGAAAAAGTTAATGGTCTGAAAAGTGGGGACACTAAGACTGATAAAAAAAGTAATGGCTATAGTTTTAGGAGAAATCACAGACACAAAATTTGTGAAGAAAAGTAAGTACACGGTTCTGGGTGGTTGAATCCATGAGGGTGTGTAGGGGTGGAATTTGCATATATTCAGCTGGCTCAAGCCACTTCAACAGTTTCAGACCAAATGTTGGAGTGAGAGATCATTCCTGTAGCAGTAGATAGAAAAATAGGCAGGGACCCACATCAGTGAAGCTAGCAATCAACTTATAGTTAAGACAAATTTCTTGCCAGTTGACAACATAGACTTAAGCATCCTCTGCTCCACCACAAACTGCACAAAGTGTCACAACTTCCTCCTCCATTAGCGTCCTGTTATCAAACTTTGCATTGTATTTTTTATCCTTGTGAACCTGTCTCTGGTTCATACCCTTTGAATTGGCCAGCACAGAACATTTCAATGTGGAGTCATCAACATTGTGCAACGAAGGTATTATCAGACCTGTCATCTCCTCAAATGAATAATGGACCATTCTGTTTTAATTAAGAGGAAGGAAAAGGGAAGAAAAAGAACATATGAGGATCATTCAATAAATAAGTAGAATTTTCCATAGATCTAAACTCTGCATCATTTTGTATTGGTTCATAGCAAAAATTATTTTAACCTTGCAAAATGATATTTGGAACTTATTGTAAAACTGCATAACATTTTTGTTTTTTCCATTCAGAGTCAATTTTTAATGGTATTCTAAGTTAAATTTTAATGCTATTTTAATGCTATTTTTTTAATTTTTAAGTAGAATTTTAATGCTATTTTAATGCTATTTTTTATTTTTAAGTAGAATTTTAATGCTGTTTTTATTTTTAAGTAGAATTTTAATGCTGTTTTTATTTTCAAATATATTTGCAAATATTAATGAAATCTTTATAAACTCATTAACACTGAATGTGTATATATATATTTACTTTGTCATTAACTGTTTTAGTTTCGTAGTTTCATCCGGACATACACACAGCTGCCCTCTATATATCTATACATACAACAATAGACTACAGATGAACCTAAAATTGATAATTGCATTTAAGTATTGCATTGATATTTAAGCATACCTTTTAAAAGTTCAACAATAATTCCTTAGCTGCCACTAAATTTAAAGACGATTTCATGTACGTAGGTCCTTACTTTGTGTAAAGACAATTATTTCTACTAGCAAAAACTTGAACCCTCCGGGCACAATTATTTAAGTGTTAATGTAATAAAATATTTGTGGCTATTCAAAAATGGTGGAAAATCAGAGTACTTCAGGTGTGAACAAGTGTGATTCACCAAATTTTGGGTAAAATTTACATAAAAATATGTGATGTGTACAGAATACCATTTTTTAGTATTAAAAATATTTACAAATGGACAAAATATGGATTTGCCACAACCACCCTAAGTCGAAAAAGACAGTCCATTAGTAAAAAATTCACTGACTCTCTGATAAATAAAAGGTTCTAGGTTAAGTGGATCAGTAAAGAAGGTTATGTTGATAGTATTCTGTGACATGAAAAGAGCTATCACTATTTATTTATTTGAAACTGTAAACACTGCTTCCTATTGGAAAAATTCATCTTATTTATTGAATGACCCTCGTACTACATGTCAGAGAGAAGAAGCAAATACAATAAGAAAAAAGAAAAAGAGAGAAAGAAAGAGGAAACAATACTATACATCAGATGCTTATTGTCTGCTTCAGTGGAGTGGAAGAAAGAAAATATGGGCATAAAAGAAAGGAAGATACAGAAAGAAATGGAAGAGATATATAGAGAGAAAGACATGCATAAAAGAAAGAAATAAACATTTATTTTGGAAGTTTATTTTTAAAGATAAAAAATCACATGCAATTACACAGCAAATAAAAAAAATGTGGTCCCGCTTTTTGTTTTTAATAAATGAAAAATTTTAAAAGCCGTTTTATTCCTTTTTTTTTTCTTAAGGTAATTTCACAGTGACAAAGTTAACTCAGAATCAATAAATTTTAGTATTATCTGTGTTATTCGGACTATTGTCCCTATCTTTATTGTTATTTGTACAACATTTCGGCCAATATGCCCTCTGGCCTTCTTCAGGTATTTCTTGTCAGACTCGGGAACCTTCTTTTCAAACTCAGGAACTTTCTTTTCGGACTAGGGAACTTTCTTGTTGTAGTCGGGAACCTTCTTGTCATATTCGGGAGCCATCACGGAACTCTGAACCTAACTCTTTATTCAGTCCGCGCTGGTATCCTGTTCCCATTCCGCTAACCATAGCTGGGGTAGGAGTTGTGTTAATTATTTTTCTATGTCACTGCCCAGGATTGAAACAGGAATCCAGAGATAACTGTCACTTAGAACTGCCTTAACCTAACTACCTTATCCACTAGGCCTTGTGTCCAAATTTTATATTGAAAAATTTTATAAAAATGAAAAATTATTGAACTAAATTTAAAGAAAACACTGGTACATTATAAATACTAGCAAGAACATATGCCCTCCGGATGTAAGTATTTAAGTTTTAATGTCATCATCATGTCGCGCTGTTGGCACGGATATCCATGACAATCTCTCTCTATCCGTCCCTATCACTCATCATTCTCGGGATGTCCTCTGTGCAGCATCCTGTATCTGCACAGAGCTGATCAATGTACATCTTCGCTGGTTGGCCCACACTGGCATGCCCATGTGCTGGCTTCCACAGGAGGACGCCGCTTATGAGTTTGTCCTTACTTCTCCAGCAGTGTCCCACGTGTCTTGTCCATCTTACTCAGATGGTTTGGGTGATATGTGGCAGGTGGCCGTAATATTCTAATTGGTTTCTATAAAAGAAACTTTCATAGGATTGATTTTAATACATAGGGGAATAAAACAGTGATATTCATTTACAGACAGACAGACAAACAGACAATCTCCATTATAATAAGATCATAATCGGGAGCCATCACAGAACTCTGAACCTAACCCTTTATTCAGTCCACGGTATCCTGTTCTCATTCCACTAACCATAGCTGAGGTAGGAGTTGTGTTAATTATTTTTCTATGTCACTGCTGCTGCCCAGGATTGAAACAGGAATCCAGAAATAACTGTCACTTAGAACTGTCTTAACCTAACAACCTTATCCACTAGGCCATGTGTCCAAATTTTATTTTGAAAAATTTTATAAAAATGAAAAATTATTGAACTAAATTTAAAAGAAAACACTGGTACATTATAAATACTAGCAAGAACATATGCCCTCCGGATGTAAGTATTTAAGTTTTAATTAAGGAATAGGAACCTACTTCTAAACAAAACGAAAAATCTAAGAAGGTCCGGTTGGTGTAGGGCTTACGATGCTCGCCTGTCAGCTTGACAGTCGGGTTTCGAATCACGCACAAGGCAGTCTTTCTATCTATAGCTCTGCTGATGAGGCCTAATAGGCCAAAATGTACATACAGAGATTGATTTTTCTCGATTTGTTTAGCCTTACATTTAAATAGGTATGCCCACCTAATTAAATAATTATTAATTAATTAACTTTCAAAATTAGGTACGACTTCAATTAAGCACATATTCTCCCAAAAATTGTCGGCTAAAAAAAGCCATATCATAAACACATCGCTAATCTGTATTTACTTCTCATATATATATATATATATATTATATATATATATAAAGCCATATCATAAACACACCGTGTGTGTATTTACTTCTCATTAAGTTTTAATGTAATAAAACATATTAACTTAGAAAGATTAACAAAATTAAATAAGTATGCATATAAAAATATTAAACTTATCTTAATTATATTCTAATTGGTTTCTACAAAAGAAACTTTCATAGGATTGATTTTAATACGTTGGAGAATAAAACGGTGATATTCATTTACAGACAGACAAACAAACACACAATCTCCATTATAATAAGATCCATGAATTTTTATTTTCGTTTCCAGAGTTTCAATGCTGTAGAGTTTGGTAATAAATGATATATAAATTCATTATTGCTTTGTATAAATTTGTGCATCAGTTCTCCAATATCCCAGACACTTTATTTCTCTAGAAGTGAATCTACTATGTAAATCTGATATCTTGCAGACTTCCTGGCATTGATGGAATTACAATTCCTCAAATGATTATTAATGGATTCTTGCCTTATACCTCGGGTCGTTAGTGTATCAATTAGCTTTTTCTTTTTCTTTTATATCTTCTTCTTGTTTCTTCATCAATTTTTATGAAAATCATGAAAAAAAAAAAAAATAAAAAAAAAGATACAGAATCGTTAATTTCACCCTAAAACATAATTACATTTTAAGAGCAAAAGTCAAATTACTGATTTGCAACACGAGCCAGTTGGTATGAGATACATACTTTTGAAACTATATACCACCTAAGCATACTGCGCAGTAGCTGAGTGGTTACAGTACTGGGCACTCAATTAAAAAAGGCTTACCAGTCAGTTTGTAATAACTGATTATAATAATCTCGGTTAAATCGAACTTAACGAACATAAATTCCACCATCGTATGTCACCCCGTCAAAAGAAAAAAAAATACCAAAAATCAGGGAATTAACCAAAGTTAATGACATTTTTAGTATTGATATATTAATGAATAAGATATATAATGCAATATCTATTTTATTTCAAGACTTTTATATTTTACAGGTCAGTTAACTTTGAATCCTGTATCTTTGAGGTATATATATATATTATGGACTCTCTC
Organism: Doryteuthis pealeii; assembly: GCA_023376005.1. Taxonomy (NCBI): domain Eukaryota; kingdom Metazoa; phylum Mollusca; class Cephalopoda; order Myopsida; family Loliginidae; genus Doryteuthis; species Doryteuthis pealeii. Next base: position 114,621,524 of record CM042142.1, read on the forward strand.
GTCGATTTTTGACGCATGAGGGTTCACACACAAAATGAACACCCACACAGTGATTCATTTATAGTGGTGAAGGCTTGTGTTGGACCATCCACACTTTTTGGCACAGTCGATAGGAAAGAATTGGTGTATCAAGGGTTGCCACAAATCCAATCAATGACCGACCTCAGGAATTTTGAATTCAGATGTATGGGTGATTTTAAAAAAGAAAAAAAATTGAAATACAATCTATATTGATATCTGAAAAAATGTTTGTCTGTCCTTTATACACTATATAATAGTTTGCTGTAGAGCTACCAAATTTGACATGTCTTAGGGTCAAATGTTTTCCTCTTGGGGAAAGTATAAAACATTATTTTATGATTATATATATATATATATATATATATAAACTCTTAATACATATATAACTCTACTAGTCTGATGTACACAAAATATATGTAGAATTTTGAGTAGAATAACAGTGTTTTTAGGCATGCAAATTTTTTACTCTTAGTTTCAAAAATTTTTTTATAAGTGATATAATGAATATGTAAATACCTTGGTACCCCATTACTATAATCTGATTGGACAGTGTCATGTATAAATAGTCGACACTGTGTTGGTACAGGCACCTTATGCCTTACAAGCTAACTTTACTCGCTAGACGACACCACGACTGCTCAGAGACGGAATACTAATTACTACTGTGATAATATACCAACTTCAAGAATATATCCCTTAACCCGGATATATCAATAAGTAAAAGCATTACAGACTAATGTCATATAATGACTCTGATATGGCAGATATGTTTGGACACTTTAATAGGCCTGATTGATAGATGACAGGTCAGTGGTCAGTCCAAAGTTGGGCAGCCATGTGAAACTGCTGAAAGGACGTTTGGTTTAAAGCTTACAAATTTAGAAGGCATATTATTGGACCCAAGGGTTTTATATAAAACAATACATTCCTCATGGGGAATATGGGGCACTTTCAATAATCAATGGGAATCCATGTTATTGCAAGATATTACTAATTTTAAAATTAGAGACTTCAAAATAAGTATGAAAAAAAAAATGAATTGTTTCTCTAAAATATTTATTTATATTTAATAAAATATTACTAATGAGGTATAAATGTAGTCTTTCAAACAAGAGATTTTAAATAATTACACAGATTTATTATTTACTTCTCTAAATGTTTGAGATGAGGCTTGAAGATTAGTATTATCTGCGTTATTCGGACTATTGTCCCCATCTTCATTGTTATTTGTACAACGTTTCGGCTGATATGCCCTCCGGCCTTCTTCAGGTATTTCTTGTCGAACTCGGGAACCTTCTCGGACTCGGGAACCTTCTTTTTTTTTTTCTTTTATCAGCCGAAACGTTGTACAAATAACAATGAAGATGGGAACAATAGTCCGAATAACGCATTTATTATGTAGTTCAGATTATTGTTATTCAGATTATTATTATTATTATTATTACCCAAAATTAAAAAATACACAGATTTATTATGTAGTTCAGATTATTATTATTATTATTATTATTATTATTATTACCCAAAATTCAGCAAAGAAAACGGTTTGATGATAATTCAGGTTTACTAAGTTATTTCCCTTTATCTAACCTCTTCACTTGAAAATCTGCTTCTTTTCTAACTTAATATTTCCTATGTATTACTTTCACGGCTATTTCTAACTTAATATTTCCTATGTATTACTTTCACGGCTATTTCTCTCAAATATTGACTTTTATTTTCAAACAACAACTCTTTTTCTTTCTCTCTTTTTCTCTCTTCCTCTTTTTATTCCTTTTTTTTCTTTTTTCTTCTTTTGAATGACAAAGGATGTAGCTATTTTTTTTTTTACTTCTGTTATTTTTTCACAGAACTTTTTTTTTTTTTTTCATCCAAAGAAATAAAACATTTCTTGATGATGTCCGATGTATTTTTTTTTTCTTGTAAATCATTTACAATTTTTTATTATCATCAAATAATGATTTATAAGATATTTTTATATTAAACAAGGTTCAGTGAATTTTTATTAGAAATCAGGGTGCACCATGTAATTAAGAACAAATTGTAAAGAAAAACAAAGATATTCAAAGGAAAAGAAATTATAAGATAACAACAAAAAAACAAAACAAATGAAATAACACTTATTCTGGAAGCTTATTTTTAAAGATAAAAAATCACATGCAATTACACAGCAAATAAAAAAATGTCCTGCTTTTTGTTTTTAATAAATGAAAAATTTTTAAGAACCATTTTATTCCTTTTTTTTTTTTTTTTTAAGATAATTTTACAGTAACAAAGTTAACTCAGAATCAATAAATTTTAGTATTTTGCTACTACCACCAAGATCTGCACCGCGGTCGGCTCCACCCGGGTTCACGCCCTAGGCTTCCATGCACACCGCGGAATATATGTATTTACCTACCCCCTCACCACAAATAGGATGCAACACAAGGTCAATTTTTAAACAGAGTTTAACAGGTTTGAAGTTTTCCTTCTCCTAGACCAGTTGCCATACCATGGTTAAAGGGTCCAGTCAGCCCTACTATTCACCCATGACTGGAGGGAGAGTAGTTGGATTCGTACCTTTCCCAAGGGTATTAACATTATAAGAAATGCAAACAGCCTTGTCCAGGATTTGAACTCGGGTCACCATGTCCATTTGCAATGACAGTAACCATTACACCATGAGCGCCTCCACACACATGTTCATGAGTTATCTTTCCCTGATTTGCATTTTTTATTTTCCCTATAAATAATGTTAAATGATAGATTAGCTGTATCTATTATTTGAACTTGGAATACCATTTCCATTTTCTGCGACAATAATGATTATTTAGAAACCTTATAAGGTTCCTAGTTCAATACCGGTCCTCGCCAACTCAGCATTATGAGTAGCACAGGGATCTGTGTGGTAAAGTAAGGAGCTGATGGTAGGTGTGGCGTTCCACCTCAGCTGCAAAAACAATCTCCTTTGTCTAGCGTTAGTGAAAAGGTGATAGACTCCCTCGCTGATTAGGCCGGCCCGACGACTTTACTTTACACCACTAGCGCCTACTCGTTTTCTTTCATATATGACCTACTGTGTAATATTGTGAAAAAATTGAAAAACACAAGTTCATAAACATGTAATGTTTATTTTGCCTACACTGCAGTGTTTCTATTTGTTTCAACAGATCTTCATCAGGGCTTTTGTTAGTTTGAGGAAAAAAAAATATATAAAAATATCACAGAATTTTCTTTTTTTTTTCCTTCAAACTAACAAAAGCCCTGATGAAGATCTGTTGAAGCAGATCGAAACACTGCAGTGTAGGTAAAATAAACATTACACATTTATGAATTTGTGTTTTTCAATTTTTTCATAATACTGTCGGATTCACTTCCACGTTTTCCTCACATGACCTACCGTGTTCTAAATACCTGGTGCATACTGTATTATAATAAATCCTATTTCTCCAAATCATTAGCATATATTTTTTTTTATTAGTATATATATATATCACTGATAATGCATCTCGATAAATCGACAAAACAAAAATAATTGAATTTAAATTTGATGTATCATTTAGATTTTCTGTTGTAAATCAGTTTGTGTATAATCATTCTACATCCTCATGATTGCTAGTTTACATTTTCTGTTGCAAATTATTTTGTTGCATGATGCTTCTCTATAATTTGCATGAACATGCACATTATACACACACATACACTCAGTATTTATACATCATATGCATGCTTACTATCATACACATGCACACACACATATATTATATATATATATATATATACACACACACATATGTATATATATATATATACATACACACATATATGTATATGTGTATATATATATATATATATATATATATATATACACACACATGTATATATGTATATATTATATATATATATATATATAATATATATATATACATATATATGTATGTATGTATATGTATATATATATACACAATATGTATGTATATGTATATATATACATATATATATATGTATGTATAATATACATATATATGTATGTATATATACATATATATGTATATGTATATATATATATATATATATATATATATATATATGTATGTATATGTATATATATGTATATATATATACACACATATGTATATATATACATATATATATATGTATATGTATATATATACATATATACAAATATGTATGTATATGTAATATATACATATATATGTATGATTATGCACATATGTATGTACATGTGTATATATACATATATATATATATATATATATATATGCACATATGTATATGTGTATATATACACATATGTATGTATATATAGTGTATTCAATGAGTAAAATACAGAAAGATTAAATGTAAATCCTTCAGGATTCACAGCTCAACAAAGATGTGAAAGTTCCCAATAAAAACAGCCAAATATACGATTAAAAACTGAATGGTCAAAAACCAGACCAATTCAAATTTCTTGGAGTTAACAAATATTCAGTATCAAGTTTGAAGATTTATTAACTACAAGAGTAATCTGTTTTTAATTATACAATATATCTACATATTAATACTGGTGTTTCTCAAACTTCCGTCCATTATCATCTTGCAACACCCTCTGGTTAAAAATGAGACCATCCAAATTGTCCAAGATGAAATGTAAATCCTGAGTATCTGTTGTCGCTTATCTGCCGAATTCTTATTCTTTATGAGTGTCATCCCCTCAGGTAAATAATGGACCATTCCGTTTTTATCATAAAAAAGAAAGGACATGCTACACAGAAAAAATATAAGAAAAAAAAGAAAAAAGTAGGAGAAAGAGAGAAGGGGGTGAGAATGCAAAAACAACAACACTAATCTGTTTCAACCGATGATGAAAAGAAGAAAAGAAAGAAAAAATATGTGAGAGAGAGTTAAATAAAGATTATTACACTTTTTACTTATTAAACTACTTTGCAAGACCTCTAAAGTAAATATAACCCCAAAATATTTGAAAAAGTCCCTATTCTAATATTGCATTATCAGGTAAACTGCGACTTTTGTCAAACTGAATATAACCCCAAAATATTTGAAAAAGTCCCTATTCCAATATGGCATTATCAGGTAATTTTCACTTTTGTCAATCTGAATATAACCCCAAAATATTTGAAAAAGTATTTTTCCAATATGGAATTATCAGGTAATTTTCACTTTTGTCAATCTAAATATAACCCCAAAATATTTGAAAAGGTCCCTTTTCTAATATGGAATTATCAGGTAACACTTTGATCCAATTGAAAGAAAAAAATGATTGATATATTTGAAATATTCTTTGTCTTTTTGTTTTTTTTTTGCTGAATCTACAAATAAATTGCATGAAATTGTTTACAGTGAAGTCCTGATAGAAACCAAGCATGGCTTCCAATTTATCAATTAAAAAAAAAATCTCTTGAGCTGAAGGAAATCTAATTTCTTGAATTTCAGAGATCTCCTTCATTAGATGAGGTTGGTATAAAAGAATTTCTAAAATAAACTGTGAACTTCAGTGTCACCATATTTTTTTTTATCAATAAGTTGGTTTGCAGAATTTTTTTTTTTTTTGTCTCAATAAAATCTTTTTATCTTTTTTCGAACAATACAAAATTTAAGTATCAACTAAAAAAAAAAAAAACATCACTTCATTCATTTTATATTGGAAACATTTCAAAGACTAAAATAAGAACAGCAACTCTTTTGTTTTTTAAAGCAATAATCAAATCAAAAACAGATAACATACAAAATTTTAAGATTAATTTGGATGATTTTAGAAAAAAAGTAAGAATAATTTAAGCGGGCCTTTTTTTTTTTTTTTTTTTTTTTTTTCAGATTTTTTTCCATAAATCTAAAATCTAAAAAGAATTGGTTTATAGCAAAAATTATTTTAATCTCACAAAAATATTTGTTTTGTGGCTATTCAAAATGACACCAAATCAAACAGATTACTCCAGACTTGAACAGCGATCTGTCATCAAATCTTTGGTAGCTGAGAAGTGCAAACCATGATAAATTTACACTAGAATATGTGATGTGTATGGAGAAATATGCTTTAGTCAAAAAAATATTTACAAATGGGCTAAACATGGGTTTTCCACTATGAGTCTGAGTCAAAAAGACAGTCTTACTCTCTGGTAAAGAAAAGTTCCAAGCACGGTGGTCAGTAAAGAAGGTCATGCTGACTTCTGAGACATAAGGATACATCACTATTGATTTCTTTGAAAAAGGTGCAACTGTAAACAGTGCTTCCTATTACCAATTATTTAGGAAAAATTCACCTTTTTATTGAATTGTATGCATATATATTATTAAGAATTAAAGGTTAAATTGAACTCAATGGACTTAAATTCCACCATCGTATGTCACCCGCAGAAAAAAAAAATATCAAAATCAGGGAATTAACCAAATTTAATGAAATTTTCAGTGTTGATATATTAATGAATAAAAGATATAATGTACCAGTTATTTTATTTAAAAACTTTTACATTTTTTCAGGTCAACTAACTTTGAATCACGTATCTTTGAGACTTAACAGATTCTCAAAGTTATGTGGTTCAAAGTTAACTGACCTGAAAAAATGTAAAAGTTTTTAAATAAAATAACTAATGCATTATATCTTTTATTCATTAATATGTCAACACTAAAAATTTCATTAAATTTGGTTATTCCCCGATTTTTTTTTTTTTTTTTTCTGCGGGGTGACATACGATGGTGGAATTTAAGTCCGTTATGTTCGATTTAACTGAATTAAAATTATATATATATATATATATATATCACTTTAAACTCAAAATTTATATAAATTTATCTGGTATTTGCAGTTATAAAAACATATATATATATAAATGTAAGGTATTCCAAATGTCTAGTAAGTAAGGGATGATTCTATTTGAGATCTTCAAAATTTCACTGTACAAACATACTGTATGCTCTTGTAGGTGCAAATATATATACTCATACAAGGATTTTTATAAATCCCTAAAAAGAGCTCAATGTATAATAATCAATATATTAAATTATATACAGAGCAATATTTAACTTTCAAAGAAAGAACAGGATGATAGTTTGTTAAGTTTTTCTTTCTTTGAAATTTATATATATATAATTCCACTCAAAATGTTTCCTCAAAATTAATATGAATAAGTAGATCATATAATGATTCTTCTTACTTAAAATATTTGAAAATTTAAAAAAGGATTTTCCCCTCAGTCCTTTATAGCACAAATACATATATGTGTGGGGCCTCCATTTTAAACCCAAATTTCAGTCAAATTTTCCCCTCACTGGTAGATAAATAAATGTTATCACTATAAGTACAATTTTTTGTACTTTGTATCTTCAAACCAACTTATTAAAGACAAAAGACAAAAAATATTTTGTCAGACTGAAGCGTTTGCACTTTTATTGTAGTCATCAAAAAGATCGGAGGTCGATCTTGGCATCTAGTTCCAGTCTTGGACTATATTACCTTAATGCACCCCTTTTCGATTTTGTGTCATTGGTCATTTTTTTCATTTACACTGTCAATATCCGGTTGTTTGTTGAGGGTTAGAGTTAGGTTATAAAACTAACCCCTAACCCTAACCCTAACCAACAACCGGATATTGACCGTGTAAATGAAAAAAAATGGCCTAATGACACAAAATTGAAAAGGGGTGCCTTAAGGTAATATGGTTCCCAGCCTTTCTACACCAGCATGAGGTTCAAAGCTTGTCTACCATTTTTTTCTTTTTCTTTCTCTCCACCTATCATCAGCAGAATTCCGCAATAAAGAAATCTTCTTTCTTTTCCAGTAATCAGATACATGCATGTCTCTACCTTAACCCTTTCAAGATACGAGGGATTTTCAAAAATTATCTGCACTCTTGTTTTATGGAAGCTGAGCTCATTGTGGATGATTTAATAGGCAGAACTATGACTAATCTGTAGAGAACAATCTACCTCATCGAGGATAACTCACCACTTGCCATTACCATCTATCCAGCTGGCTGAATCTTCTCATCTGTTGTTGAGGTTGACAGTTGTCCTGTTCCTCTTCATGTGTCATGCTTGTCTGGACACTTTTAAACTTCTCTATCTCCTCATATACACTACTAGAAGATAATGCATTGTCCTCATATTGTGTTAAAAGTCTCTGGTGAATTTCAGCCCCGACACTCCTTCCGACCAGAGAAATCAAGTCACTTCCTTGAGGCGTACTGCTAGAGGACGGGCCATGTTTACACTGTAAAGACAGCAAGCAAAATTGTGCAATCAGGCTTAAACTTTGATCACATGACCAACGCAGTGCCAACTATAAGCATGCATGTACAGAATGCAGTGAGACAATACTAAAGATATGTTATGGTGAAAGTGCAGATAATTTTTTACTCTCCCTTGTAGATAACAAAAAAAAAAAAGAAAAAACTTCTGTTGGGACAATAAAAACTCAAATTTATTTTCTTCCACATCATGTAATACAAGGCAAAGGCTCCACAATGTACCATTCTCAGTCAGAATGCTCCACCATAAGCAGGAAGTGACACTAGGTAATTTTTTAAGTAGAGTTCAACTAGTTTGAATTCAGAATTTTGCTTCTCCTAGACCAGTTTCCATTCCAAGTTTAAAAAGCCCAGTCTAACCACAGACGGATTGAGAATAATTGGACTCATGCCTTTCCCAAGGATATTAACACTATGTGAAATGCAAACAGCCTTGTCCAGGATTTGAACTCGTGTTACCATGTTCATTTCCTATGATGATAGGTTAACAAGTTGAATGTTTAACTCGAAGCCAGGACATCATTAACTTGATTTTACAGTTGATAATTTCCAATATAAAGTTACATAGACAAACAAATACAATTAATGTATTTACCCAACCCCTCCACCACGACAATAACCATTACACTTAGCATGCTTCCAAACTAAACAGTGTAGAAGGTTGCTAAGTAACACATGACACGGACCATATGACCTTTAGGCACCCCTTTTGCAATCACATTGCACAAGGACATTTTTTTCATTTACACCGTCAAAATCCGGTTGTTTGTTAACAGACGATTTTTAGAGGGTTTTTAAAAATTATAAAACTACCCCTAACCCTAACAAACAACCGGATTTTGATGGTGTAAATGAAAAAAAATATCCCTATGAAATGAGATCGCAAAAGGGTTATATGGTCCCATGACACTACTGAAATTAGAGAGGCCAATCAGGATATTGGCCTAATGACTGAACGAGCACTGGCCCCAAAAATTCATCAGGCAACCAGGAAATGAAAAAAATGTCCTTATGAAATGAGATCGCAAAAGGGGTGCCTTGAGGTTATATGGTCCCATGAACACTACTGAAATTACAGAGGCCAATCAGGATATTGGCCTAATGACTGAACCAGCGCTGGCCCACAAAATTCATCAGGCAACCAGGATTTTATCCTGTTTGTAAAGTCAAGTTAACGATGTCCTGCCTTGTATCCAAAGTGTCTTGAAAGGGTTAAGCTCAACATAATCATACTGTAATACTATTTCTGTAATGATTGAATGTTATTTTATTATGTGATTTAATGTGATGCATTATTATTGTTTTGAAACTTGTTTTTAGCAGAGAATAGCAAGGCTTGTATTAACTCTTAACATCCTATACCGCCTCATTCCACCCGGCCGGAAGTCACATTCGTTTTCCTAATCTGCCCCAAATGATAGACTTTTTTAAAATGTAATATTAAACATAAGTCTTATATTAAAGGGAAATAACAGGTAACTTTACATGAAAATGGGCCGGGTTAGCTCAGTCGGTAGAGCGTTCGGCTAGAAACCATAAGGTTCCTAGTTCGATACCGGTCCTTGCCAACTCAGCGTATGAGTAGCACAGGAATCTGTGCGGTAAAGTAAGGAGCTGATGGTAGGTGTGGCGCTTCCACCTCAGATGCTAAAACAATCTCCTTGGTCTAGTGCTAGTGAAAAGTGCATAGACTCCCTCGCTGTCTGGCTGATACCGACTTTAGGCCACCCCAACGACTTTACTTTTTACTTACATGAAAAGGCCATTTTTAGCCATTTTTTTTATAAATCCTTATATGAATGGAGCTCTGGACTTGGAAAATTCTCAACAGGATGTTAAGGGTTAATGTTGTAGTCAATTGGCAGCACCTGTATCGGAAACTCTTGTTTTGCAGATAGGATTGCATTGTTTGTCTGCATGTTAGATCCGAGTAACTCACTTGGAGATGATTGTAACCTTAATACAAACTTCTGTTACATTTTCCTCGCATTTTGGAGGCCCCAAAACTGCCAGGGCAAAATACCAAACTAAAATCAGCCCATTTATATGGGCTTTAATTCTGGCAAGACCTTACTGCAGGGAGTATTTTTCTTTTATAAAAAAAAGGTAAAATATATACTAGTTGAGCTACCTGGCCTTGGCCGAAATTTCAAATGTTAAAAATAAATCTCTTATCAATCTATTGATTAATCAATATATATGTAGATAAAAATTCTTTTTTTTCTATATATTTGTTTTATTTTATTTTATATTTTTAATATATTTTTGTTTTTAAGTTGTTTATTTTTATCATTATTCTCTTTTGTATTGTTTTCTTTTATTTGCTTTTTATCATGTTTTATCCTTTATCAATTTATTTTATTTTTTAATCATTCTTTAAATTAATTTTCTAATATATCATTTATTAATACTCTTATTAGTTAAAAGAAAGGAAATGAATCCGACGGTATGAGTATAGATAAAAGGATATGAAAACAACACAATGCTGTTAAAGTGAAAACATTTTATAACATATTCATAGCTAATATTGAACAATATTTCGATTTTATAAAATCAAAATATGTTATCAATTTTTATAAAATCGAAATATGTTATCAATTTTTATAAAATCGAAATATTGTTCAATATTAGCTATGAATATGTTATAAAATGTTATCACTTTAACAGCATATTGTGTTGTTTTCATATCCTTTTATCTATACTTATACTCTTATTATATTCTTTTTTAACTTTTCTTATGGAAAATGAGAGGTAAAAATTATTTTTAACACCCTCTTGGATAAAAAATAGGGTGTAGATTTTATTGAACTTTAGTCTTTGCAAGTCTTCTCGAATTTTCCTTTATAAAAAAAAATGTGTGCTCTGTCATTGTACAAATAAACATACAGACAGAATCTTTCTTTTACATCTATAGATAAATTATATTGTAGAATTAATATAACTACGTTTTGATGTAGGCATTATACTATCTTTTTTTAAGGCAGTGGATCTATATTTTAAAATATCTCAATTTTTTTTTTTTTACATGTCTCAAACTTTTATAATTTTATAAGTCAATAGTCATCATTAACTTTTTATATATGTTAAAAATATTCAATATTCGTACCTGCTAAAAATTGATATTCAATTTTTTATTTAATTTTTTTCATTATTTTTTTATGTATTCTGTTGATTAGATGTACTTTCTATGATACAAAACCAAAGAAAAAAAATGTTATCTCAATATTTCAGCCAATCCTTTCTCCATCCTTCCTCAGGTAAAGAATCTACAAGGGAAATTCAAAAATTATTCACACTCTTTTTTTTATGAAAGCCAAGAATTAGAAAGAGGGAATCTGATGCTATTTAAGATCATTAATAATAATGTTTGACATAGCCAAAATGAAATAAAAAAAGAGAATAAGTTGAAATGGAATACATTCAAACTGTCCATTCTGGATTTATCTGAAAATGAATAAGTAATTTTTAAAGAGCATTATATCAAAAATATATGAATGTATATCAAATACTAATACATAAAATAAAAATATATGTAAATTACAAAAGTAATTTGATATGAATTTCAGTGGGACCCAAAAGTCTGTAAAGTAAGTAAAGTCATTGGGACGGCTTAATGTCGGTACCAGCCAGACAATGAGGGAGTATATCCCCTTTTCACTTGCGCTAAACCAAGGAGATTATTTTAGCACCTGAGGTGGAAGCGCCACATCTACCATCAGCTCCTCACTTTACCGCACCGATCCCTGTGCTACTCATACACTGAGTTGGCGAGGGCCGGTATCGAACTAGGAACCTTGTGGTTTCTAGCCAAATGCTCTACCGACTGTTACTCGATATTACCATCATTCCCTAAGATTTAAAAATGTAAAAATAAATCTCTTGAATGTATATCAAATGTTGCATAGCGCCTTCTTTACCGGCACTAAATATCTATATGTTGCATACTGGCATCAAATCGCTATATGTTGTATAGCGGCTTCCAATTCACGCTGCTGAATTGTGTAGTTAGTATATGTTGCGGGTATGTATATCATATGGCGAAGTATGTAGTCGGACTTAAGAAACCACAACACATGTGTATAGTAGGAGTTTTGACTTTATTTTTCTCCCTCGGCTGGTGGGTGATGAGCGTGACAATAGGAATGCCCAAGGGTTGACGATGACTGGCGCTGGTGAGGTGGAAGGGGTGGAGGAACCTCACTGCCCACTGGCAGTGATGGACCATGTCGACGGTCGCTCCTTGTGCTCTGCCTGACCTGGGATCCCTGACTTCCTTCTATATATATCAAATGCCTACGCGTTTTCTTTTGTTATCTTTATCAGCAGACAAATCTATTTCCGAACTTATTGTTACCCATCCTTCTTTGTTTGCTTTACCTGGAAAAAGTCCTTTGTTACTCTTTTTGTCTTCTCCCTGCCTCGATCCAACCGAAAGACCCTATTTTTGTTTTCACCTTCTTTTAAATATCTTCAATATACAACACAAATACTAATACATAAAATAAAAATATATGTAAATTACGAAAGTAATTTGATATGATTTTCAGTGGGACCCAAAAGTCTGGACACATAGTAAATATGATCAATTACTCGATATTACCATCGTTCCCTGAGATTTAAAAATGTAAAAATAAATCTCTTATCTAAATCTATATGTATAGATTAATATAATATAACTGAGAATGAATGTGAAAAGTATTAGCATATGAAGGTGCTTAATGGATGATTTGATAGGTAGAACCATGACTAATCTGTAGAGAACAAGCTACCTCATCAATGATAACTGACCAGTCCGCCATTACCATCTCTCAAACTTGCTTAATCTTCTCATCAGTGGTGGAGGTTGACAGGTGTCCTGCTCCTTTTTTGTGCATTGCACTTGTCCAGATACTTTTAAACTTCTCTATCCACCCATAATCCACCTACTAAACAGTAGTGCATTGTCCCTGAATTGTACTAAAAGCCTCCAATGAATTTCAGTCCTTGACACTGCTCTTTGCTCTTCCTTGGTGCATACTGCTAGTGGAGCAGCCATGTTTACACTGTAAAGACAGCAAGCAAAATGGTGCAATCAGGCTCAAACTTTTATCACAGACCCACAACCACTACCAATTATAAGCACACATGCACATAATGCAATGTGACAATAATAAGATATGTTATGGTGAAAGTGCGGATAATTTTTGACTCTCCCTTGTATATCGAAAAAGTGAATTATCTTCTATTTTTTTCCCCCTCTCTCTAGGTTAATGTAGCATACTCTTTCTTAAATTTCTCTAATGCCTCCATCTTCATCTATTGGGTCAGATTGAGGTTTCTTTTTTGTGGGTCATGGGTTCTTTTTCTCTTTCTCCTTCAGGCCGGGTGTCTCTATTGTTCTGGGTTCTATTTTCTGTTCTTTAATCATGATTATCAAGGACAAACACAGAGACATATTTTTGTGTAGACACTTTTTGAAAAAAATGTTCTATTATTCTACCCCCCTCCTCACCCAATACATTCTGATACCACGTGCATACAGAGATGCAGCAGAGGGATGCAAAATACATCTGGCCTCAATGGGCACTGGCCTCAAACTCTGCTAATTTATCATTCTACTTTCCCAGAGTTGCCTGGTCCAATGACTCTTTAAGCCAATGAGAGCTCCACTCCAGATGAGTCTGTGTTCAAGGCTGTTGCCAATCAAACTACCTGTGATTTTTCAATGTTTCCATCAATTTTAAAATCTACACTAACTTATAAAAATGATAGGCTGTGCCTGTCTATTACGTTCACTTATGTTTACCAATACTGTATAGAAGAAAAATTATGAAGCCAATTAGAAAAATGAATAAAGACCTTTCTCCAACCCTCTTTTCTAATAGACTAAACACCTGAGGAAGGCTGTAGAATGCTGAAATGTTCAATTGATGGTGATTCATAAAAAAAATATTGAGTATTTTTTTTTTTTTTTTCTGAAAGAATCTTTGATAAAATTTGGTAAGTCATTGTAAAATTACACATAGATTTTGTTCTCATTGTTGTATTTTTTTTTTTTTTTTTTTTTTTTTTTTTTTCAGATCATACATAGGAATAAATTATTTTGGTTCTATTATTTGGATTATTCGGACTATTGTCCTCATCTTCATTGTTCTTTGTACAACGTTTCGGCCGATGTGCCCTCCGAATAATCCAAATAATACTAATTATCAAGCCTCATGTTTTGGGTTCTAATAAAGATTTTCTTATTTTTCAGCTTGCACCATTCGGAGATATGAGTGGCCAGGATTTGCCACCCATGGATATGCCAGAAACCATGGATTCTGACCGTGGAACCCTAATGCCAGTACCAAAAGGCATCCGGCCGATTCTGAGCAAGCACAGAGTGGAAGTAAGTAGATCCTTTTTGGGGATTTTGATTTCCCCGAATATAATTCCCATCAAAATGACAGGATTAACACTTTTGCCAAGGTCAAAGCATAGATTACCTGGTTAAAATATAAAAAGTGCTCAATACCTAAGTAGAGCAAATAATAAAGTTAAACCTAATAAGTCAGATATACCTATAAATAGTTTTACTTAGTAGCTCATTAGGGCAAGATTGCCCTGATGAGCTACTAAGCAAAACTATTTGTAGATATGGTTGACTCATTAGGTTTAACTTTATCATATATAATTATCTTATCATATATTAGGGCAAAATTCTTGCCCTGATGAGCTACTAAGCGAATCTGTTAGTAGGTTTTTAATCTGAGTGTAGTACCTGTTCCTCCCTATTGAAATTATTAATTGAGAAATCATATTAAGTAAAACATATAAAATAAAATAAAAAATGTATATAAGTATTTTAACATACAGATACAGTTTTAAATTGACAAAAGTATATTAAAATCATATATATATATATATATATATATGTATGAAAAGTATATAAAAAATGGAATAAATCCGACAGTATAAGGTATAGAAAAAGAAAAACAATATTAAATACTTTGCTAACAGATGTCTGTTTCAACCTATGGGGTTTATAAAGTATAATTCAATTGAAATCATTTTAAAATGAAATTGAAGACAATTGTAAGAGACATTCTATAAAAACTGGTTTTTATTAGAGCACATATGAAGACCAGTGTTTATAAAATGGCTTTTACAATTGTCTTTAATTTAATTTTAAAATGATTTCAGTTGAATTACACTTTATAAACCCCATAGGTTGAAACAGACGTCTGTTAGCAAAATATTTAATGTTTTTCTATTTCTATACCTCATATATATATATATATATATATATATATATATATATATATATATATAAAGATTGTTGTAGATCCAACAAGAGAAAAGTAAATATTTCATAATAAAAAAGATTAACCAAGTGGTTTAAATTTTGTTTTTTCAAGTTATTTCAGTTGGCTCAAAAGGTGTTTTGAATTCTTTAAAATTTTCAAGCTAATTTAATCATAATTGTATTAACTTGAAGAGGATTTTAAAGAATCAGAAGTACGTGTTGTGTCTACTGAAATGAATAAGAAAAAATTGAAACCGCTTTACTGGCTTTTTTCATTATATATATAGATATATAATGATGATTGTGAAAAATAATGAGTCTATTGTTATTTTGATCATTATGATTTCACCAAGATCCTACCTCTTACTGGACTAAGTTAAAATTACTACTATTTATCCTTATTTGGGATTTGGTAGGTGGGGCGGTTTGAGCTAGCTACAGTAAGAGATAATGTTCAATCTTAATGATCAAAACAGTGGTATACCCAGAATTTTTCACAATTATTATTAAACCTATTTTTTTCATGAAGTATTGAGCACTCTTGGATGAATTATTGATACTACTCCAATGAAAATGTACACAGATACTATATATATATATATATATATATATATATATATATATATAAAATATACTAATCTTATTAGTAAACCCTTGTGTGAAGAAAAAAAAACAGCAAATAGTTTGTTAGTAAAAATATACTACCAAACTTCACCTGGAGAAAAAGTGAAAAAAAGAAAAGACCAAAAAGTCGCACCAACCAAAAATAATCGATTAACACTATAACACTTGGCCAAAAGAAAAAAATTATATACAAAAAAATAAACTGCTAGGATTGTCTAAAGGTAAAATATAAAAAGTGCTCAATACCTACGTAGAGCAAATAATAAAGTTAAACCTAATGAGTCAGATATACCTACTAATAGTTTCACTTAGTAGCTCATTAGGGCAAGAATCTTGTCCTGATCAGCTACTAAATGAAACTATTAGTTGGTATATCTGACTCATTTGGTTTAATTTTATTATATATAATTATCTTATTATATATTAAGGCAAGATTTTTGCCCTGATGAGCTACTAAGCGAAACTATTAGTAGGTATGTCCAACTCATTAAGTTTAACTTTATTTTATATATATATATATATATAGACAGAGAGATAACAATATATGTGATAATATGTAAACTTTTCTGTTTTTCAGGTTCTATTCTGGGGCGTGAGAGATTTGAAGAGGCTGCAGTTGACCCATGTTGACCGTCCCCGCATCGACATTGAATGTGCAGGGCACGTCTTGCAGTCATCGGTAATTGCAAATGCAAAGAAGAATCCAAATTTCAGCATTCTTGTAAAATTCTTTGACGTCGTAAGTATAAAAGATTCTTTTCTTTGCTAAATCTCTACCATAATCAATTGCCCTTATGACAAGCCCCAGCCCTTTTTATCATATGGGTGCTAGAAGGCGGTGGCTGAGGGTCTTCATGTCCTGGGAATGACGTTAAACTCTATCTGATGGTGAAATTCCAGTTTTGGAGGTCTGGGGAATGTGGAGCACCCCTTCATCACCATTGCTCCCTAATCCACTCTGACCCGGAGTGGTGGTAACTGTTAGGATCCCATCTATGGGTTAAATAGAAAAACATGAGTTTATAAACAATAAATGTGATTATCCATTAAGAATGAATTTATTTCAAAATGTTGTTGGCATTAAATGACCCACCGAGGTTGATATGCCGTAAACCAAACCAAACCAAACCCATAATCAATATTACATTTGCAAATGAATTTCACACACTACATGTAAGGAGGTACGTGGTGGTGTAATGGTTAGAGTTGTAGGAAATGAACACTGCGAGATGAGTTCAAATCCTGGACGAGGCTATTTGCATTTCACATAGCGCTAATACCCTTGGGAAAGGTATGAATCCAACTATTCTCCTTCCAGCTATGGGTAAATAGTAGGGCAGACAGGGCTTTCTAACCATGGTTAGGTAATCAGTTCAGAAGGAAAACTCTGAATTCAAACCTGTTAAACTCCTCTTAAGAAATTGACCTTGTGTCACATCCTGTTCATGCAGAAGAGTTTGATAAATATATACATGTAAGGAAGATTCAAAAATTATCTGCACTCTTGTTTTATGGAAGTTGAGCTCATTGTGGATAATTTGATAGGCAGAATTATGACTAATCTGAAGAGAATAAGCTACCTCATTGATGATAAGTCACCAGTTCGCCATTACCATCTCTCGAGCTGGTTGAATCCTCTCATGAGTGGTGGAGGTTGACAGGTGTCCTGCTCCCTCTTTGTGCATCACACATTTCAGACCACTTTTAAACTTCTCTATCCACTCATACACACTTTTATGCAGTAGTGCACTGTCCCTGTATTGTACTAAAAGCTTCTGATGAATTTCAGCCCCTGACACTCCTTCTGACCAGAGAAATCATGTGACTTCCTTGGTGCATACTGCTCGCCAAATGGCCATGTTTACACTGTAAAGACAGCAAGCAAAATGGCGTGATTAAGCTCAAACTTTCATCATGTGACCACAACAGTATCAAATATAAGCATGCATGTGCTGAATGCAGTGTGACAATAATAATAATAATAATAAAGATATGTAATGGTGAAAGAGCAGATAATTTTTGCCTTTCCTCATAATAATTATTTAGGGACAGAAAAGTCAAGAAAATTATAATGTACCCCTTACCTCTTGAAACAAAAACAGAACAAAAAATTCTAGTATAGTGACTATCTCTGTCCCAAAATAGTTGCTACATTTGCATATTAATTTTACATTGTAAATGTACTAACTATTATGGGACCGAAGTAAAGTCGTTGGGGTGGTCTAAAGTCAGTATCAGTCAGACCGCGAAGGAGTCTATCCCCTTTTCACTTGTGCTAGACCAAGGAGATTGGTTTGGCATCTGAGGTGGAGCGCCACACCTGCCATCAGCTCTTCACTTTACCACACAGATCCTTGTGCTACTCATTCGCTGAGTTGGCGAGGGCCGGTATCGAACCAGGAACCTCACGGTTCCTAGTCAACTGCCCTACCAACTGAACTAAACCGACCCTAAGAAGTCATACATAAAGATTATCTTCCTCTAATTAACTTCAGAAATTAGATATAGGCACTGACCAACCTGACAGTGTTTTCTGTAAATACCTCTGTTCCATTATAGTTGGTAGATTTGCTTATTAATTATAGACACAAAACAAATATAACAACTTGATAAAAAATTTTTTTAATTATTTTTATTTTTAATCTGACAATTATGACTTGACCGTAAGTTAAAATTTACTTAACATTGATTAAACAATGTTAAGTAAATTTTGACTTACAGTCAAGTCACAATTGTCAGATTAAAGTTAAGCAGCGAGGAACCTGTTCATTATTTAGATGGGTTAACATTTAGGAGGCGCGCTACATAATGGTTATGTTAGTGAGAAATGGAATTAGTGGCCAGAGTTCAAATCTTGAACGAGGCTGTTAGCGTTTTACATAGAGCAAATACCATTATGAAAGGCATGAATTTATTTGTTCTCCATCCCCATCCATGCTTAAATAGTAAGTAAGACTGAGTTATTTTGCCTTGGTTGGTAACCCATGTAGGAGAAGGAAAACTCTGAATTGAAAACATCATTACTTAATTCTAAAATTAGATCAACCAATTCCAAATTAAATCAACATTTTTTAAAGTGGATATTTTTCAAAGTGAGCAGGGTTTTTTTTGTTTTCTTTTTTTAAAGAGTTCTTTCCTCCGCTGCTGCTGCTGTATAATATGCTGACTGCACCTCTGCAGAGAAGTAAAACACTCCCCAATGGGGGTCACCTGTTGGCCATAGGTGGCAACCTGCTGTGCTTAAGGACAGAATCCTTGTGGCTGAGCAGTTCCTGGCATGCAGCACTCCACTTTAGCCCTTTATTAGGCACTTATGTATCACTCACAATTACTGACATACGGTTGGAGGAGGAAGAGAAAACAATTGTGACTGAATATTGAGATGAAACTGTCAACAATAGGAATATATTTCTGATTTTTTTTTTTTTTAATTTTTCTTTGATATCATTTTCTTTATTTTCATGCTGGCTGGTCCTGTAGTCAAATCCATGAGAATTTAGTAAGCTTAACATGATATTTAAATTTAAATGGTATCAGCACGTCTTGTGTTCCATATGTTTTTGTAGGAAAGGCTGTCTACAGTCTAAGGAGAACAAAGTATACGTTTTCAGAATGTAAAGACAAAGGGAAAGCACATGTACCTTTAACCTATTTTACTTACATACAAACTCAACGACAGTCAATAAAACAAGTACTTAGGGGCAGTACTTACAATTCAGAATATCTCCCTTGTTGAGGGGGGTGTCAGGTCGAGTCTTCAGTTAATACTCCCTCACTGAGGGGGAAGTTCTTTCAGTCACAAAGTCTGAGAAGAGCGCTCGTTTCTACGAGGCTTCCTGGTTGGTGCCAAACCGTAAATTAGGGTTCTTCACCCGACCCGACAGGGGACGTTACCTTTACTACTTCCTGTCCCTAAAGGCACAGGAGAGTTCTAGTCCCTACATTTTTAACCTTACTTTTGGGATTACCCTCGTATCAAGACAGATTGTCATATTAGACTGGATTCTTTTTTTTTTTACTTTCTTTCTTTTTCTTTTAGGAATTACCAGAGAATGAATTGTATTGCCCTCCGATAACTATACGTTGTGTAGATTGCCGCAGTTTTGGTAGATTTGTTCTTGTTGGAAGTCATATCATTAAATCTTTATCCAAGTTTATGTATGTACCAACTACAAAGCGAGCTAAAGATGCCCTGAAGAAATTGTTCCCAGGTAAGTAAAGTCTTCCACATCAATTATTTAAAAAAAAATCTTTTCAACTGTATTTACTCAGTCTAGCTCACCTGTGGCATGATGGTCAAATTCTGCTAAAAAATGTCATAATATTGACATTTTTTTAGCAGAATTTTGTATTCATGGTTATTTTACTAAAAAAATCCCATATAGAAACTTATAAAAATCTTCTGATATAATTATTCAGACTCTTATCTTTATAGAAATAAATTAAAAGTCATTTTTTATCAGTTAATTTTTTCAGATTTCATAAAATAAAATAGGGGGTAGACCTCGTAAAAAAATACTTCCCCTAATATATTCTAGGAAAAAACCTATTTCAAACATAATTTCATTAAAAGATAAGTAATTACTGAAATTTTCATGAAAATTTGACTGTTAGTTGATTTTTCATAGAATTTTTTAAAAAGCCTGTAGTCATAACTTGTTCTTGGCTACGTTAAATTTCAATTGATTTAAAAGTGGGAAAATGTAAGCATTGTTTTTGTTCATAATTTTCATTATTTCTGTAAGCTGAATTTTTTTTTTTACAAATCATCAAGTTTTTTCAATGTTTCTTCTTTTGAATGGTTTAAAAAATTTGAAGATAATATTAACCTTTATTCAAGTTTTATTGTGATAAATATGGGGGGGGGGTAAATTGAAGGTAGCAGATTGGAGGTCCCTAATGATCATCATTGTAGGAAATTTGTCTCAAAACAGACACAGATAATTCTTTTGTTGTGCACATAACTTTATTATTACTTTTTCTCCGAATGTTTGAGATGAGGCTTGATGATTAGTATTATCTGCATTATTCGGACTATTGTCCTCATCTTCATTGTTATCTGTACAACATTTCAGCTGATGTGCCCTCCGGCCTTCTTCGAGTATTTCTTGTCCAATTGAACACATGGCCTAGTGGATAAAGGAGTTAGGTTAAGGCAGTTCTATGTGACAGTTATCTCTCGATTGCAGCTTCAATCCTGGTCAAGGGCAGCAGTAACATAGAATAATAATTAACACAGCTTAATGCCTCTACCCCAGCTATGGTTAGCAGAATGAGAACAGGATACCCCCATGGATTGAATAAAGGGTTAGGTTCAAAGTTCCGTGATGGCTCCCGATTACGACAAGGAGGTTCCCAATTATGACAGGAAAGTTTCCGAGTCCGAAAAGAAGGTTCCTGAGTCTGACAAGAAATATCTGAAGAAGGCTGGAGGGCACATTGACTGAAACGTTTTACAGATAACAATGAAGATGAGGACAATAGTCTGAATAATGCAGATAATACTTTATTATTACTTCACAAAGTATTCTTTGCAAATATTACATTACACTGAATCTACCTTAATGGTTAAAATCTTTTAAAATCACCTACACTACATCTTAAATAATAAAGTAAAGTAAGTAAAGTCGTCGGGGCAGCCTAATGTTGGTATTAGGCAATCAGCAAGGGAGTCTTTCCCCTTTTCATTAGTACTAGACCAAGGAGATTGTTTTTGTGTCTGAGGTGGAGCGCAACACCTACCATCAGCTCCTTACTTTACTGCACAGATCCCTGTGCTACTCCTACACTGAGTTAGTGAGGGCCAGTATCAAACTA
Organism: Doryteuthis pealeii; assembly: GCA_023376005.1. Classification (NCBI taxonomy): domain Eukaryota; kingdom Metazoa; phylum Mollusca; class Cephalopoda; order Myopsida; family Loliginidae; genus Doryteuthis; species Doryteuthis pealeii. Next base: position 114,643,499 of record CM042142.1, read on the forward strand.
GGAACTTTGGGGTTTCTAGCCGAATGCTCTACCGACTGAGCTAACCCGGCCCTTTTCTTAAATAATATATATACCTAATCTATTACTTTACACTGCTAGTTATTTAAAAAAAAAAAAAGAAAAGATGTCTGTGCTACTCATACACTGAGTTGGTGAGGGCCAGTATCAAACCAAGAACCTTGTGGTTCCTAGGTGATCGAGCTAAACCAACCCTTTAGTAAAGGAATAATCAAACTTTTTGTTGTTTTTTTTTTTTTTTTTTTTTCAAATGAAAAATAAAAAAACATATTTCATTTCTTTTTAAATTTTACATGAAAAATAAAACCCATGTTTCATTTACAGGAAGAGATCTTGATGCCGCTAAAATTGTAACCGAAGTCTCAACAAAAGCTGAGGATGTAGCAATTTCCATTGACGAGAAACAACCATTGATTTCTCGTGACCAAGTTATCACAATTGATGCTGTAAGTAAATTCAATTAAATATTTTCCGCCCTGTCAGCTGGGGCGTTAGAATGCACCGACTGCACCTCTGCAGAGGGGAAAGACTCCCCCAATGGGGCCACCTGTTGGCCGTGGGTGGCGACCCGTGATGCTTAAGGATAGAGCCCAGGTGGATGAGCAGTTCATGACATGCAATACTCCACTTTGGCTCTATCTTGGGCTAGACAGGCGGTCGGAGAGGCTCCCTCCGATCAATCGGCTGGTCACGTCAAGCCCTAGCACCTATATGATTTTCCAAACCCTATTGCCCTTATGGAAAGCCCCAACCCCTTTTTATCATATGGGTGCTAGAAGGCGGTGGCTGCAGGTCTACATGTCCTGGGAATGACGTTAAACTCTATCTGATGGTGAGGTTCCAGTTTTGGAGGTTTGGAGAATGTGGAGCACCCCTTCATCACCATTGCTCCCTGGTCCACTCTGGTCCGGAGTTGTAGTACCTGTTAGGGTCCCATCTCTGGGTTAAATAGAAAAATGTATTTATAAAAAAATTGTATTATCCATTAAGAATTGATTTATTTCAAAACTTTATTGGCATTAAATGACCCACTGGTTGATATGCCGTAAAACAAAACAAAACAAATAAACAATTAAATATTTTCCTCTGTAAAAGAAATATACGATTATTATTGTTATAACCCAGAATGTTAGAAACAACAAATAATAATTAATTTTTAACTCAACAATATTTGTTTTTATTTTTACCTGACCATGGTACAGGAGGATTGATATGGATTAGACATTAACTGTCCAAACATGAATGTTCATGCAGCCATCTTGTTTCTTCTCTCCTCTGCTCTTCTATGGTTTATATCTGGCTTTGTACTGCTCTTTTACTGAAGAGTTATATCTCTTTATGATCGAATTTTTATGATAAAAATCAGATTCTCTACCTTGAATTAGTGAATTTTATAACTTTGCGGCATTGTGTTATGATTTTTGTGGCTGCAAGAGAGAAGCACTTTACAGTGGAGATCCTTGTTGTTCCTTAATGTTTGGTAGAATCCTTTGGGTGTTCCTTGGTGTTCCTTGGTGTTCGGTAGAATTCTTTGGTTGTTCCTCAGTTGCTGATCCGTTCGTCTGTGGCAAATACATGCAAATGAACAACTTTCAAGATCGGCGATTAAATAGTTAACTAACCATGTATTCAAGCTGTTGATTGGCTGGCTTTTATCCATGCACCCATGCAGAGTCTATTAGTTTAAGTGGTGGACTTCAGCACACCTTAAATTACAAAAATATCCCCAACACATTGTCATTCTCAAATTCTTTTGTACACTGCATCAAAATAAAGTTTATTTGAATTAAAAACATTGCACAAAATATTTATTGATTTATAGGGGTTTTCAAAAGGGAATCTGATATCTATGAACAAATCAGAAGCTGTCTTTTGTACACCATCCTTGGAGTAAATAAGTTAATAATTCTTCCAGTAAATAAAGGATAAAAACAAATAAAATATACTTTAGATATAAATCATCATCATCATTACCAAAGCAGGCTGACAGCATAGACGTTCTCTCACCATCCATCCCTACTGGCGGCTTGTTTTTCAAAGCATGTCAAGCCCAATCATCCTATCGTATCCTATGTGTACCTATCAGTATCTCTGAATATATAATAACTAGCAGACCTGTGGATATACTACAATAAGATAATTTAATTATTATAACATTGGATATGTTTACTTAAGAGCTATTGCTATTAGGACGCGTACTTATCAGCATATGTGTGTGTGTATATATATACATATCAGCATCTCTGATTATCTAAAATTTCATTCTTTTTATTTTCAATTTGCAGATGGACAGAAAAGACCAAAAAACTGCTGAAAATAAGCGCCGCAGAAAAGCCGGAATCGACGAGGAGGAGCCCGATTTAGAAAGTTTGGATTGGTGGAGCAAATATTTTCGTGTCTGTGGAAACCATGATCAGGGTAAGCAATTGATGCCAAGGCTGAAATATAGATAATCAAAATTTGGCTCTTTTCTTATCTTATCTTATCTTTCTTTCTCTTCTTTCGTTCTTCTTTTCTTTTTTTTTTTCTTTAGTGTCTTATAAAATAGTTTCCAGCTTCTCACAGAATGAATCAATTTAGTTTCTAAATTTATTTTTGAAAAGAACAAATGGCGGACCTGAACTTTCAGAACCCCCCCATCTAAAATTTTTGTTTTTAATTTTTTTCTTCTTCTTTTAATGGATTATTATCGATTGCACACCAATCTATCGGACTGTGAAAAAAAAAATTCAAAAAAGTTATTTATTTTTCGAGTTTTCAGGGGTGCACAGTTCCCCGTATAAGTTTATAGTAAATCTATCCCCCATATCGGAACCGCTCAAAAGGAAACTGGTGCAATGGTGTCAAAGTTAGGGTGGCCCAGAAAAAACAGAACCCAAATTATTTATTTATTTTCCCATTAAACTAACCTTAAAACCCAACCCCAACCCCTAACCCCCCCTAGTTAAAATTAACAGTTTTATTACAAAATTTGTGGGTTCTGTTTTTTCTGTGTCACCTTAATTTTGACACCTTAGTGCAAATTCAGCCCAACTGTTAAGATAGAGCGGTTCCGATATGGGGATAGATTTACTATAAACTTATACGGGGAACTGAGCACCCCTGAAAACTCGAAAAATAAATAACTTTTCAGAATTTTTTTTTACAATCTGATAGATTGGTGTGTAAACGATAATAATCCATTGAAGAAAAAGAAAAGAAATTACAAAGAAAAAAATTTTTTCAGCGGTTCCGATATGGGGGATCGATTTACGATAAACTTATACGGGGAACTGAGCACCCCTGAAAACTCGAAAAATAAATAACTTTTAAAATTTTTTTTTTTTTTACAATCAGATAGATTGGTGTGCAATCGATAATAATCCGTTGAAAAAAAAAAAAAGATTAAAAACAAAAATTTTAGATGGGGGGGTTCTGAAAGTTCAGGTCCGCCGAACAAATTTTACTTGCTCTTCTTCTTCTTCTTCTTTTTCTTATTCTGTAGCTTCCCAATTGCCTCAGCTGCTTTCATTGCTCAAGACAACTTATAGCATGTTGTTTGTCGAGTCTACTGTTTAATCTGATTTGCACTTTGGACATAACCACTGCCTGGCAAGAATATATGAGGGGGGAAACTGATGAGTTTGTGGTCTAAAGTACAAGGATGTGAGTTATGCTAGGGATGACCAACCCGAGAGATATTGCATTACGTTCGAGTGATTTCTTTTGGCCAATCACTTTGCGGCTGATGCTCATATATACAAGGGGGGAACTGATGAGTTTGTGGCCTAAAGTACAAGGATGTCAGTTACACTAGGGGTTAGTTTAGCCCAAGAGAGGGATCAGGCAAAAATTATCTTGGTGGATCCCTTAAAAATAAGGGCACCATGGCAATTTTTTAAAATTTGCAAAAAGAAATATTAACGTAAAATCTTAATTTTTAAAATATTGATAAAAATAAAGAAAAGGCTTTAAAATCAAATATTTCTATTGACAAATAACATGTTATGATTAATAGAATTATTAGCAATGATAGTCAAACATTTTATCATTAAACTAGACAAAATGTGACTCGTTAGGTCACCCATTCAGCTCTGGGTAGATAATTGAGATTCGGGAAAGTGAGTTTGCAAAGCAAACAAAAATTTTTTAAATAAGTAAATAGATACAGCCGGACAAAACATTAAAATCATTTTGTAAGCTTTCTAAGAAAGGAAATGTTTGACCTAATTTAAGCTTCAAGTTGCTACTTATGAAATTCATCATAGAAATACATTTCCAATTATCCCATCTCTCTCTCTCTCTCTCTCTCTCACTCCCCAAAAAACTAACCATATATAATGAGGAGGTAATCAAGAGATATATAGAGGGGAAGAAAGTGATAGGCAGAAAATAAAGTAAGAGATTGGTCAGTTTTTGACTTAATTGTAAATTACGACTAATTTAGAACCAATTAAAACAGAAATTTTTAAAACTTAATTCAATCCTAAAAGTAAAGAATAATTTAGTATGATTTTTGTGTTATTAAACTAAACAGTAAAAGAGCCTTTAGGAGACAAAAGTTGATTCACTCAGCTTTAGTATAATAATAGATCATAACTGACTGATAAAATTGTTCTGCTGTTCTCAGACTCCAAGAATGGAAATTTTGACCAAGTCAAAACAATCACAAAAAGTCTCATAAAAAAACTAATGCTTATCTTTTTGAATTAAATCAATAAATTATATAAAAATGTTAAATATATTTATATAGATATTTTTACAAGAATTGATGGGGGTACAAGATTTTTTTTTTTAGGCACCCTTAAACTGGTATATAGAAAAACTGATCCATAGAATGTGAAAGGTTGGTCACCCCCAAGTTAGAACACTCTTGATTCAACTAAATTTAAATTAAAGTAAAACATAACAATACAGACTTTATTGGCTGAGCACATGGATGAATGACATACATAAAATACAATACGAGACACAAAACAGATAGGACAAAGGTCCTTTGGAAGTGAGAAAGAGTTCATAAAGAATATGAGCGTCACTTACTGATAGTTGGGGGGCAAAGATCCTCACTTAATGGACAGAGACACCAAGTGTCTAGTCCATGTTTTGTGGATGTTAGACCAAGAAAAAGAGGGTGAGAACTTCCAGGGCTGCTGTTTAAATACCCAGCCAGTAGTGTCACCTACTAGCGAAACCCTCGTGGTAAGGAAAGATAACCCTTATGGACACAAGTCCATCCCAGCAGGGACAGACAATCACTATGCCCCTAACAATTGTTTATAAAAAAAATAAAAAACAAAGAATTATTAGTGGTGAACTTATTTATGGTTGATACTGTAAATATTTTTACTTTCAAGATTTCTTTGATTAATGGCATATCAATCTTCATGGGTTATTCAATGCCAAAACCATCCTGGTAGAAGAACATCAGTGGTACTATTTAACCCATAGCTGGGGGTTCAAGGAGGTTCATACCTATTTACAGGTGGGCTTCCCCATAGCATTGTGGTTAATGTGCTGGACTGTGATAATGTACTAAGATATATATATATATACATACATATATATATATATATATATATATATATATATATATAAAAGGATATGAAAACAACACAAAATGCTGTTAAAGTGAAAACATTTTATAACATATTCATAGCTAATATTGAATAATATTTTGATTTAAAAAAAAAAATATTGTTCAATATTAGCTATGAATATGTTATAAAATGTTTTCACTTTAACAGCATATTGTGTTGTTTTCATATCCTTTTATCTATACTCATACCGTCGGATTCATTTCCTTTCTTTAATATATATATATATATCACTTAGTATGATATCACAGTCCAGCAAATTAACCAAAATGCTATAGGGAAGCCCACCGGTAATTTTTTTAAACAGAATTATGACACTTTTGATCTTATGCATAGAAGAATTGAAATGTAGAATCCAAAAAGTTGGCCCCCCTACCCTTGAGTTACACAGTTCCAAATAAATTCACATACAGTTTAATTCTCTAAATGATTACACAAAAAAATTGAAGTTTATAACTGAGTTTTTTCAGTTTCAGAAACTTGAAACTTAGCAGTTGCTGAGACATTATGTATGATCATCGCCCATCATTCATTCAAATGTCCAGTTTTTAAGAATCCTGTAGAAAGGAGCATCCTACTTCAGTGCCACTACCATATTCTCATGGATCTTCTTAGGAAACATAAGGGTGTAAGATTCAAGGTGAATAATTGAACAACAGCTCCGACACGTTGTGAGACAAAACATTTAATAGATGTACAGCACATGGTAACGATAAGATGCATAAAGTACATAGATACATAAGATACAAGAGTAGAGATAAAAGGACACATTCATGAATGGTAAATACAAGATACAATATTTAGGTATAAACGAGATACCTAAATGTACATAAAATATAAATGTTACAGACATGGAACTAAAGGATAGTCCATGCTGTATAAAGGACTTACAGTAATGTAATGGGGGGCAAAAGCCCCACCGAGAAGGGAGTAGATAGACTCTAGCCCATATCAGTTCGTTGAGAAGATCCAGCTAAAAGAGGGAGACAAGTTCAAATAAGGCGCTTAAATACCAGAGGTCCCCTAGTGGGAACAAACGGTAACACAGCGGGAAGATAACTCTTCCAGGCAAAGGGAAGATAATCCCCTACAAGGGTATCTGAATCTCGCTCATACCTCAAGGTACCACTGTGTGCATGTAAATATGTACATATATATTTACCAACTGAATTTATGAGGAAGACCGTCCCGGTCTCCTGCCTCAAAACTTGCTAGTCAGTGACTGTTAAAATAACAACCCCAGCTACGTAGTCAAGGCGGTGTTACTTGAAAGAAAACAACCAACTTAGGGTATTTTTCACAAAAAGTTCATGCGATATTTTACCCCACATCCACTATATTTTCGACAAGTAAATGTATTTGGGGGGGGGATGTCACTTCTTTTTTTGTTGTAATTCTTGTTTATTTAAACTAAAAACAAGTCATTAAACAAACAGTCACCGGCTAGCAAGTTTTGACTAGGACGGTCTTCCTCATAAATTACCCCATTTTTCTCTCATTCAAGTTTTAATTTTCTGGAACTGAAAATATAAAACAGTTATCAACTTCAAATTTTCTGTGTAATCGTGCAAAAAGTTTGAACGGTGAATTTAGTTAGAACTGAGTAACCCATGTCCTTGTACCTTACACTACAAACTTATAAATCATCCCTCATATATAGCTTTTCTTCTGTCTTCTGTTTTCTTTGAATAAGCAATTCTTTCTACATCTTGGATTTTCATCTGTAATATTTTTTTAAACTTATTATGGCCAGTCCTTCCCATCAAACAATGCTGTATTGCAAGATAAATTTACATTCATATTTCTGACTTTAAAAAAATTTTTTTTTTTTTTACTGAAAATATAAACCAAAATTTCCCAAAAAATGAATCCTTTCTTAAATTATTCAATTGTTTTAAATAGAGAACATAAATGAAGAATAATTAAAATTCCAATTACCGTCAAACTGGGAAGACAAGGCAACAAACGGTTGTAACTTAATACAAGCCCGAATAGTCACAAAGTTTACTGCAAAATTACAGGATATTTATAAGACTCCACAATGTCATTCAAATCAAGCAGTCAAGCAGCCAATCAGAAATCAAGGAATGGAATCACCCAAATTCATGAATGGATCATTCTTGATTTCTATATATACCAACTGTCTTGGACACTGCTTCAGTTGTGCTTAGTTAGTTGCTGTTATTCAAACCAACAGTAGACTTACTGACTTCAATAATAAAATACTTTGAAATAACGATGGATTTTTTACCCCCTCCCCAAGCTTCTAGTATAAACTTTTGTAGCACTCCCCATGACCTTGCTCAATCCTTTATTGAACAGAATAAAGTGATGCATTACATGTAAATGTTTATATATGTAGAGTTTTACTCAACGTATCTATCTATCTATCTATCTATCTACTTGCTGTCCATCATATCCGATGATGACACCACGCGAATCATTTTCCTCCAATTTAATCGGTCTCTGGTTGCATCTTGCCAACTGCCTATGGGGATATTCAAGTCTCTCAGGTTTCTCTTGATGTTGTCTTTGTACCTGAGCTTTGGTCTACCGATTCTACAAGATCCCTCTCTCAGTTGAGAGTACAGAATCTGCTTTGGCAGTCTGTCATCCCCAAGTCTGTTTAAGTGGCCAGCCAACTTGTTGACTTTTTTTTAATAAGAGATTTTGTTAAAGCAAAATAAACTAATCCCAATCAGGAAAAAATAATTGGTACCTTTGTTAAGTTATATAGCAAATTACTCAGAAACTTGTCTGAGGTGGGAAACAGTGGTTGTTTTGGCAATGCAATCTTATGTCAAATCCAGACCTGAACAAACAAACAATCAGGACATAACAGACACAAAGAGTTTTAGAATATACGGATGATATTATTATTATTATTTAGATATGCATTAGAGAACATAGGTTATTTATAATATTCCCTATACATATATACATATATATATATATATATATATATATATATATATATATATATATAATCATGTCATGCTGATACTACAGATTTCCTTGACTCTTTAGATATATGTAAACCATCTCATCATATTTTATGGAAATTATGCTGCTGCTACAAGTAATAGTAATAATAATAATGGTAATTTATAATAATAATAATAAAACCAATGATGGTAATAATAAATGTAATAATATATAATAACAATGATGATAATAATAATAATAATGGAAATAATGATGGTAGTAATAATAATAATAATGATGGTAATAATAATAATAATAATAATAATAATAATGATGGTAGTAATGATAATAATAATAATAATGGAAATAATGATAATAATAATGGAAATAATGATGGTAGTAATAATAATAATAATAATAATGGAAATAATGATGGTAGTAATAATAATAATAATAATAATAATGGAAATAATGATGGTAGTAATAATAATAATAATAATAATAATGGTAGTAATGATAATAATAATAATAATGGAAATAATGATGGTAGTAATAATAACAATAATAATGTGCTATGCTTGTAATAAAAAGGGGTGAAAGAAAACTATTAAATGGAATACAACTACCAAATCAGGAAACTATAAAATCTCTTGATGAAAATGAAAGCTACAAATACTTAGGAATTTTGGAAGCGGACAATATCATGCAAGCAGAAATGAAAGGAAAAGTTAAAAAGGAATATCTCAGGAGAACTAGAAAACTTCTAGAAACGAAACTTAACAGCAGAAATCTGATCAAAGGAATTAATACCTGGGCTGTCCCCATTATAAGATACTCAGGACCATTCTTAAAATGGACAAAAGAAGAACTCAGACAGATAGACCAAAGGACGGAAAATTAATGACCATGCACAAGGCTCCACCCTAGAGATGATAGAGATAGATTGTATGTGTCAAGAAAGGAAGGGAAGAGGTCTTGCCAACATAGAGGAATGCGTAAAACCACAATCCAACAATGAAGATACACAAGGAAGAGCAAAGAAAATTACTTATGCGACCAACAATAGTAGAAACGGCAGATGGACAAACAGAAGAACGACAAAGACTAGAAAACAAAAATATTATATGGACGCTTCAAACGACAAATAGATGAGGTTGCACATCAAAAGACTTGGACATAAGAAAGGGAAACCTCAAAAGAGAAACAGAATCACTTATAATTTGCTGCACAAAATAATGCCATAAGGACAAACTACATCAAAGCGAAAATTGATAAGACCCAACAAAATAGTAAATGTAGACTTTGCGTAATAGAGATGAGATTAACCATATATAATGTAGCAAACTAGGAGAATACAAAACTAACGATGGGAAGGTGATAATTATGCAAGAAATAAATTCGACCACACAACAAAATGGTATATGCATAAACCAGAATCTGTTCTTGAGAACGAAACGCACAAAATTCTCTGGACTTTGAAATTAAAACGGATCACCCTTATCCCAGCAAGAAGACCAGACCTAGTGTTGATAACAAAAAAGAAAGAACTTGTCAACTGGTGGATTTTGCAGTGCCAGCGGATCACATGAAGTAAAGGAAAATGAAAAAATGACAAATATCTGGACCTTGCCAGAGTGAAAAAGTATGGAATATGAAAGTGAAAGTATACCAATTGTAGTTGGTGCACTTGGAACAGTCCCAAAAGCATTAGAAAAGGGTTTGGAAAGTTTGGATATCAGAGGAAGGATTGAAACCATTCAGAACACTGCACTGCTGCAATCTGCCAGAATACTCAGAAGAGTCCTGGAGACCTGAGGAGACTTGCTGTCACTCAGACTCCATGAAAGACCATCAGCTAACACTGATGTGAAAACTCAAAAGGAGTAAACAATAATATATAATAACACTGATGGTCATAATAATATATGATTATAATGATAATAATAATAATTTATAATATTTAATAATAATGATGGTAATAATATATAATAATAATGATAAACTGAATTTTTAAACTTTTTTTCTTATTCCTGATTTCTGCCTGGATGAGAGGGGAATAACTATGAGTGTGCACAGTGCTTAGGATCAAATTGTTGCTCACTGAATTTCTGCGTAGGATCAGTGTGTAGTGTCTGTTCAAATGTCTTCTCTTCCTTATTTTGTATTTGAGGAAGAATTAAATTATAAAACTCTTCAATGATATGTATTATTTAGATATTTCAGACTGTTGTCCTCATCTTTTTTATACACAATGTTTTGACTGATCTGCCCTCTGGCCTTCTTCAGGTTTTTCTTGTTAAACCCAGGAACTTTCGGGTCGATTTAACAGAACTTCAAACCGAACCCTTTACTTAATCTATTCAGGTAGATTGTTCTCATTCCATTAACCATAATCAGAGGGCATATTGACTGAAATGTTCTGTAATGGGTATTTGCCTCATACCCCACTTGTATGGGTTGGGCACAAGGCCTCGTTTTAACGTACGCCCACCCACAAGCCGAAGCTCATGGGTGGGAAAGAACAAAAATAGCGTTGATCCCTTCGGCATTTCCCCTCAAGGGGGCGCCTCAGGCACTGGCAATAAACCCAGCCTAGCCCCCAAGGGGGCAGGTATTGTCTGGGGGGATAGGCCCCTGGAACCGATGCTATTAATTGAACACACCGGTCCAGTGGCCAAAGCACACCGGACCCCCGTCCCGAAGGACGGGTCGGAAATGTTCTGTAAAATAACAATTAAAAAAAGATAGGAACAAAAATCTGAATAATACAAATTAACAATTCTCATCTAAAAAATTCAGACAAATAATCTTCAATGATTATAACTGGTTTCATCTATTTCGTCTTTAAAATGACCTGAGAATCTTTCTAAAGCACCAATACACATTCTCATCTGAGGCAGAAGGCTCAGAAGTAACACTTTAATTCTAGGTAAAGTGCACAGTTACTTGGATCAGAGGCAGAAATCCAAATCCATACATACATAATCCGATCATTTTTTTTTTACAATAATTATGTTGGTGATGATAATAATGATAAAAATAAAAACAACAATAATAATAATAACAATAACGATAACATTAATGATAATAATAATAATAAAAAATAACAATAATGATGACAATAATAATAATAATGATAATAATAATAAAAAATAACAATAATGATGACATTAATAATATAATGATAATAATAATAAAAATAACAATAATGATGACATAATAATAATAATAATGATAATAATAATAAAAAATAACAATAATGATGACATTAATAATAATAATGATAATAAAAAGTAACAATAATGATGACATAATAATAATAATGATAATAATAATAAAAAGTAACAATAATGATGACATTAATAATAATAATAATTAATAAAAAGTAACAATAATGATGACATTAATAATAATAATAATAATAAAAAGTAACAATAATGATGACATTAATAATAATAATAATAATAATAAAAAGTAACAATAATGATGACATTAATAATAATAATGATAATAATAAAAAAACAATAATGATGACATAATAATAATAATAACAATATGATGACATTAATATAATAATAATGATAATAATGATGATTAATAAACAGTGTGATTTTTTTTCTGTATTTTTCTTTGTTTCTTTCTCTGTAATGTCTGCTAGGAGAAGAGGATAGTATTTTCTGTGAGTGTGCGTCCTGCTTAGGATTAAAATGTTGCTCACTGCATTTCAGCTTAGGATCAGACTGTAGTAACTGTGCCTGGGGAAATCTAAATTAAGTATATCATGAGAAAAGGCACTTCTGAACCAGAACGGTCCCGTCTTTAAAAAAAAAAAAAAAAAGAAAGTAGAAAAAATTTTTTTTTTAAATAATTTTTATTGCCTAGCATTCCAGAAGACCTCTTATTACTAAAGCAATTTATCATATTTGAAAAAAAAAAATTATTTTCTATGGTATTATAAGCCTCCCCACCTCCTGGGTCATAATATTTTTGCCCTAGATGGCCGGTTTAACTCAGTTAGTAGAGTGTCCGCCTAGGAACCACAAGGTTCCTGGTTTGATATCAACCCTTGCCAACTCAACGTATGAGTAGCGCAGGGATCTGTGCAGTAAAGTAAGGAGCTGATGGTAGGTGTGGCACTCCACCTCAGACACAAAAACAATCTCCTTGGAAAATAGAAATCACTCTGTGGTTTCTCAGCTTACTAAATTAAAGTTACAATCTAACTTCAATGGCTTACGGTCAAGTCACATTGAAAGCACCAGTCCCCATTAGATCACCAAAATTAAGCAGCAATGAGCTTGTTCAGTACTTAGATGGGTGACCATTTAAGCAACAGCAAGTACTGTAAGAAACCAAATATCAAAATGGCTTGATTTGGCATTAAATAACCCCAAAAAGTTGATATGCCACAAAACAAAACAACCAATATAACTTCTAGGATTTTAGTTACCAAACTTTGGTTTAGTTGTTTTGTTTTACAGTATATCAAATTTTTTCAGGTCATTTAATGCTGAATCAAGTCATTTGATATTCAATTTCTTACAGTGACTGCTGTTGCTTAACTGGTGTCCCATATAAGTATTGAAAAGGCTCGTTATTGCTTAAGTTCGATGATCTAGTGGGAACCAGTGGTTTAAACATGATATGACTGTAATTTAAATTATTAGTGAAATAGATCACTAATTAGGACTGAGCCTATTCTAGTTGTGACCACCCCAAGCGGAGTTTAACAGTTTTAAATTCAGAGTTTTCCTTCTCCTAGACTGGTTGCCTAACCAAGTTTAAAGAGCCCAGTCTGACCTACTATTTACCCATAGCTGGAAGGAGAGTAGTGGGATTCATAGCTTTCTGGAGGGTATTAGCGCTATGTAAAATTCAAACAGCCTTGTCCAGGATTTGAACTCGGGTCGACGAGTCCATTTCCCCCAACTCTAACCATTACAGCATGCACCTCCATACAACTAACTTTTAAGTAAAGTAAAGTAAAGTAAGTAAAGTAGCCTATTGTCGATATCAGCTGGACAGTGTGGGAGTCTATCCCCTTATCACTAGCGCTTTTTTGTGCCTGAGGTGGAGTGCCACACCTATCATCAGCTCCTTACTTTACCGCAAGGGTATTAACACTATGTGAACTGTTGCTTTGTTCAGGATTTGAACCCGGGTCGACGAGTGCATTTCCTACTACTGTAACCATTACACCATGTACATCCAACTGTAAGCCTCACCTAACTTTAACTCCTGCTAAAAAATCCACGCTTTCAATTGACCTTAAACTGTTAATTACATTGACTGACCTTAAGAGAATCTTTTTTAAATCAATCATCTATACTAGTGTTGAATTGGGTCTACCAGGCTTGGTACCTCAACGAGCCACTCAACAGATTTAATGAAGTATACAAATAAACTTATAAGTGAAACGTACACATGCAAGTTACCATGTTTAGGTTTTTATTAAAAAACAATCTTGTACAAAAGTACCAATTCTCCCTCACTGAGGGGTGTCTTCTCTCAAAGGTCTTAGAGATTTATGCTCCCTCACATGATGTTTTTCCAAGTGTGGATTACTCCTGTATTGCCAGTACTCCCAGGTCCACTTTGACCCGGAGTGGTAGTCCCACCTATGGGGTAAATGAATAAAAATGAGTTTTAAAAAAACCCACTAATAATGAATAAAATAAAACATCATCCAATGATAATGAATAAAACAAACTGGGCTTCATCATTAAATCACTCAAGGGTTAACATGTTGTAAAATCCATGTGTCTTTATTTGTAGAAAAATGTCTTTGAACATACTGATTCATTCAAAACATGATGCATTTATTATGTATATTCTGTATTTTATTATATATAACTCTAAGGTGGTGTTGGATTGGTTACACCAGGCTTGGTACCTTGGCGAGCACCCAACAGAATTAATGAGATACACAAATAAACTTATAAGGCAAAGGCACACATACAAGTTACCATGTTTATTACATGTAACATATATAAAAAAACAATGTTGTACAAAAGTACCAAGTTGTACTCACAATTATGATTCTCCCTCACTGAGGGGGGTCTTCTCTAAAAGTTCTTAGAGATTTATGCTCCCTCACTGAGGGGGTTTGGTCTGTAGTCCCTTAACGACAGGCATCAGGAGCATTGCAATTAATTTTGATTATTTCAAAATTCCTTTCCAAGTTAGAAAAATAGTTATTGTACAAAAAAAAGTTATCGTATAAAAAAAAATGTAAAAAACAACTGAAAACAATCGTTGTAATTAAAACTTAGGAATCCAAAATTTCATGATTGCGAGTCCAAATTCAGCCAAGAATGTTTTTAATTTGCTCTAAGACTGAACCTGTGACCAACATGGTATGATATGTTGGGCTACGGCCTCAAGGAGTAAAGTTGAAATAAAAGTAAGTAAAGTAAAGTCGACGGGGCAGCCTAAAGTCGGTATCAACCAGTCAGCGAGAGAGTCTATCCCCTTTTCAATAGCGCTAGACCAAAGAGATTGTTTTTAGCATCTGAGGTGGAGCGCCACACCTTCCATCAGCTCCTTACTTTACCGCACAGATCCCTGTGCTACTCATACGCTGAGTTGGCGGGGACCGGTATCAAACTAGGAACCTTGTGGTTTCTAGCCGAACACTCTAACCCGGCCCCATAATGTGATACAATGACATTTGCATTTATATCTATATATTAATACGCTTATTCCTAAATGTTCCATCCATTATCATCCTACAACACCCTCTGGTTAAAAATGAGACCATCCAAATTGTTCCAGATGCAATCTAAAAATGTAAAATTAAATTATCTGGTATCATTTAATAGCAGATTTCTTAATATTCCCATTTTATCTCACCCAATTTTAGAAATTCATTGCTTAAATGCCCAACATAAAATCAAAATGTAGATATTTTAAAAATATGATAATTTTATAAATGTAGATATTTTAAACATCTACCCTAGAATTTTATCGGCGAATCAATGTAAATATTTTACAAACCCCCTCTTTTAAGAAAGGGTGAGAGAGAGTTAAATCAAGATTATTATACTTTTTACATATTGAACTATTAAGCAATAGCTCTTAAGTAAATATATAAAACATTGTAATAATCAAATTATCATAGGTCCTGCTAGTAATAGATAAATGTAAGAAAAATGTTTTTCTAATTTTTATAGACGGGACCAATCTTGTTCAGATGTGCCCCTCCCCCACCAAAAAAAAATTTAAAAATAATTCTATAGATTTATACATCTGTATTTTTTGTTTTTTTAAATTTTTTCTTATTTTTTAATTTATTTTTGAGGAAGTATTACATTTTATACTCGTTAAAATATTAACTGTTTTGATCTGCATATTCTATAACTTGTAGATTTTTAAAAATTGTCCCCCTGGGATTTCCATGGGTACAGATAAATGAGTGCGCATGCAGAATTTAATGGGTTAAGCCAATTTCCTTTTCTTTGAAGTCAATATGCAAATTTGAAAAAAAAAAAAAAAAAAAAAAAAAATCGACATTTTAGTTTTGTATGGCCTGTTGTTGTATGTGTTAAATTGCTTGCTTGTAGTCCAGTCAATGTTTTATCTCATCTGTCTCTGGACAGGAACCAAGTCCGGGAACAGACCAGGTAAATAGAACATCTCATAAAGGCAGGGCCGGCCCAAGGTACCTGGCAACATGGGCAGTCGCCCAGGGTGCCAAGTGCTAGGGAGTGCCTGTCAGAGACAGTAAGATTTTTCTATAAATACTAATAAAAAATTAATTAATTAATCGAACAATATAAGTAAAAAAACCTAGTAAAAATAAGAAAATTCCCTAATGTAAAGTCTGCATGCTCACAATAGCTGGGGGCCTGGGAAGGAAATTGAGTGGGGTAGGTATGGCCATAAAGAAAATTCTGGGCCACTTTTGCCTTGAAGCCAGTTTAACTACCCTGCTTCTCTCTCCTTCCCTCTGCCCTTTTTTTTTCTACAGTCTTTGTGTTGCAATTCAGAACCTCTCCTCTCCCCTCAACAATTTTTATATAGTATTGCCCATAAATAAGTGCACTCCAACGATTCTTTTTTAATAAAAAGTTAATTTATTCTAAACCAAAGATACCAGGATTTTATTACTTCTAGTGGAACATCACACAATTAAAACAGAATTTAGCTATTATTACCAAACTCTGCAGTAATGAAACTCAGCAACTAAAATAAAATTGCAACACCTCAGTAACCAAAATTTAATATATATATATATATATATATATATATATATATATATACATATATATATATATCCTCATGGAAAGACAGGCCGATGGTAGCTGTAAGAAGTTTGATTCGAGCCCTCCATTTTGAAGCGACACATGACGGACGCCATGGAAACATTTCCTATATTGAAGTCTGACCTGTGTGGCAGCGCCTGTATGTCGAGGATTTCATATGTGTGACAGGGTGCATAAAAACAAGCTGGATCCATGGGCCATCTGCATGCTCACAACTGCTCACATCTGGACTACTTGTAGAAATGGCCTTATTCTGTCAAGAAGCGGGAATCGCCATTTTTATATATATATATATATATATGAATAAGATATAATGAAAAAACAAACGATGTTTACAACTGAAATAGGCTCATCAGAAGAGAAAGTGTGCAAACCGTTTCAGGGCCCCGAAACGGTTTGCACACTTTCTCTTCTGATGAGCCTATTTCAGTTGTAAACATCGTTTGTTTTTTCATTATATCTTATTCATACTGTCGGATTAATTTCCATTTTATTTTCACACATATATATATATATATATATATATAAACTGGGCTGTTTTATTGAGTTCTGGTCAAAATAAATTTATAATAGCTAAATGACAGTTTGTTAAGTTTTTCTTTCTTATTGGAAGTGTACGTGTATATGTATATATATACATTAAAGAAGGGGACTTATTTTTGTGTTGCTATATACTCATATTTTTGGCACTCTTTGAGTGTTTGATCTATGGATCAAATAGATCTGTTTTCAAAATATCTATATTAGGAATTTTTCGATAACATATAACTGTGTTAAAAAATTCTTAAGAAATTATACAAAAAATATAAATATACACAATTCCCTAACCTCTAGGCATAAAATAAACCCAGACAGTTTGATATGCTGTTAAAATCAATTGATCAGCCAATTCTATTTTTGATTGGTTGGCTGTTCATTGAATGTTTTATGGCATATCAACCCTTTTTTTGGGTCATCAAATTCCAAATTAAATCATTGTGATAGACAAAGAACTCAGGTTGCTTACAGTACCTTCTGTTACTTAAGTGGTCACCCATATTATTGGCCTTATGGCAAGCCCCAACCCCTTTTTATCATATGGGTGCTAGAAGGCGGTGGCTGCGGGTCTACATGTCCTGGGAATGATGTTAAACTCTATCTGATGGTGAGGTTCCAGTTTTGGAGGTTTGGGAATGTGGAGCACCCCATTCATCACCATTGCTCCCTGGTCCACTCTGACCCAGAGTGGTAGTACCTGTTAGGGTCCCATCTATGGGTTAAATAGAAAAATGTATTTATAAAAATAATTGTATTATCCATTAAGAATTGATTTATTTCAAAACTTTATCGGCATTAAATTGACCCACTGAGGTTGATATGCCGTAAAACAAAACAAACAAACAAAACATATTATTGGTTACAAAGTTTCAATGCTATAGTGTTTGGTAATAAATAATACCTAATAATATCCGTTTTTGATTGTATTCAACTAAAAATGATAAAATCCTGGTATCTTTGGTTTAGAAGAAAATTAACTATTTTCTAAAAAGAATGAAGGGTGTATATATTAATTGGCAATACTGTATATTATATATATTTCTCATTCTAAAACATAAATGATACGATGCTCTAAAGGGTGATGAAATTCAGCTTGCCTGCGGTGCCAGAAACGCGAGGGCCAGCCCTGCATAAAGGTGCTAGTACAACACCTTTTTTTTTTGTTTGTTTCTTTTATTTATTTTTTTTTTTTTTCCTTCAATGCTTCACCTCCTGCCAACTGCTAGCATTTTTTTTTTTATATACATTTTACTCTCTTTTTTCATTAATGATTGGATTGATATTTCTTAGTTACATTTGCTTATGCCAAAAATGAACCTCACTTTACTTGTTTTTGCATTGGTCACTTTTCTTCTCTTGCTTTCTTCTTTATGAAAAAAAAAAAAAAAGTTTTTAAAATTTTCAAAAAAATAAACACAAACAAAAAAAATCCACACACACAACTATTGCACAAGATATTTTACTATTTTTCCTTTTTTTTCATTTCCCATCTTGTCTTGAAGAGCTCTACAAGTTGTCTCTGTTTGTAACTGAGGTATTTCTTTAGAAATTGGTGTCTGTTCAGAAATGCAAAGTAATGTATACAACAATGTATGACATCATGAATTGCTGTGTACAATAGGGTATACTGCCCTAGTTTTAAGGTTAACTTTTACTGTTCACGAATGCAAAGTAATGTACACAACAATGTATGACATCATGAATTGCTGTGTACAATAGGTATACTGCCCTAGTTTTTAAAGTTAACTTTTACTGTTCATAAATGCAAAGTAATGTACACAATAATGTATGACATCATGAATTGCTGTGTACAATTTGTCTCTCTTTGTAACTGAAGTATATCACTGTATTTCTTTAGGAATAGATGTCTGTTCAGGAATGCAGAATAATGTACACAATAATGTATGACATCATGAATTGCTGTGTACAATTTGTCTCTCTTTGTAACTGAGGTATATCACTGTATTCTTTAGGAATAGATGTCTGTTCAGGAATGCAAAATAATGTACACAATAATGTATGACATCATGAATTGCTGTGTACAATTTGTCTCTCTTTGTAACTGAGGTATATCACTGTATTTCTTTAGGAATAGATGTCTGTTCAGGAATGCAAAATAATGTACACAATAATGTATGACATCATGAATTGCTGTGTACAATTTGTCTCTCTTTGTAACTGAGGTATATCACTGTATTTCTTTAGGAATAGATGTCTGTTCAGGAATGCAAAATAATGTACACAATAATGTATGACATCATGAATTGCTGTGTACAATTTGTCTCTCTTTGTAACTGAGGTATATCACTGTATTTCTTTAGGAATAGATGTCTGTTCAAGAATGCAAAATAATGTACACAATAATGTATGACATCATGAATTGCTGTGTACAATTTGTCTCTCTTTGTAACTGAGGTATATCACTGTATTTCTTTAGGAATATATGTCTGTTCAAGAATGCAAAATAATGTACACAATAATGTATGACATCATGAATTGCTGTGTACAATTTGTCTCTCTTTGTAACTGAGCTATATCACTGTATTTCTTTAGGAATAGATGTCTGTTCAAGAATGCAAAATAATGTACACAGCAATGTATGGAAGTAAGACGAGGAAATTAATCCAACAGTAAGTGGAGAAAATGTAGAAACAAACACGGGATGTTATAATGGATGTAAATTTATAGTCGATGTTCGAACATTTCGGTTTACAATGGAAAACCTTCTTCAAGACTGTGAAATTATTTAAGAAGAAACAAGGATTTATGTGAATTATGTTACAATGGATTTCCATCCATCATAACATCCCATGTTTGTTTCTACATTTTCTCCACACAATAATGGATATAAACAATAAAGTAGTAAAGTATGAGACTGGCTTGTTAACCATTACTTCTATGGAAGGTTATAAGTTAAGTAAACATACTCTGAGCCTAAAACAATGATGGTATTTAATTTGTGGAGGTACATGGTGTAATGGTTACCATTGTAGGAAATGAACACAGACGAGTTCAATCCTGCATGCAGTTGTTTGCATTTCACATAGCACTAATACCCTTTGGAAAGGTATGAATCCAACTCTTCTCCCTCTATCTAAGGGTAAATAGTAGGGCAGATTGGACTCTTTAACAATGGTATACCAACCAGTCTAGGAGAAGGAAAACTAAGGAATTCAAAACAAATGGGCTCTCTTCTCATTAGTCAAAAATTACTTTGAAAGCTCTTCCTTCCCTTACTCATCTCCTATAATCCTTAGAATTTTTTAGTAGGGCAGACTGAGCCCTTTAACCTAGGTATGGTAACCAGTCTAGGAGAAGGAAAACTCTGAATTAAAACCAAAGGAGCTCTCTTCTCATTCAGAAAACTACTTTGAGAACTCTTCATCTCCTTTCAATTCACTAATACATTTCACTTCCTCTCTTCTATCAATTTGTAGATGAAAGAATGAGATAGATATTTACTAAGCTTAGCTGTGGCACCCATGGCCAGAAGTAGTGAACGAGCAGTGAGAATCTACCTCACTAATAAAAGATTTTCTAATCTAACTTGCTAACCATTACATGCTATGAGAAGAAAATGGTGAATATACAAAAAAAAAGGACATTGAACTACAGACTCAAAACAGAATGAATGACGGTAGCATTATAGAATGACAAACAATTGTCTCCTCTGGGATAGTAGGCATGGCTTCCCACACCATATATACAAAAAAAAGGACATTGAACTACAGACTCAAAACAGAATGAATGACTTGGTAGCATTATAGAATGACAACAATTGTCTCCTCTGGGATAGTAGGCATGGCTTCCCACACCATATATACAAAAAAAGGACATTGAACTACAGACTCAAAACAGAATGAATGACTTGATAGCATTATAGAATATTGTTATAGAATATTGTTATAGAATATTGTTATAAATATAGAATATTATAGAATGACTTGGTAGCATTATAGAATGACAAACAATTGTCTCCTCTGGGATAGTAGGCATGGCTTCCCACACCATATATTCATTAATCATGTGATAATTTGGCCACTTAAACCTTCTTCTTTTTGCCATCATTCTGTTTTTCAGTCCTCAATCTCTGAGCAAATAAGGACATTTTATCCCAACTCTGTTCATAGAACACAACAATAAAATATGCAACCCAAAAAGAACTATAGATATCCTAATGCATTATAAGGACTAAGGGTTGGTTTCAAATCAATACTCATTAATTGTTATAGCATCATAATGAAATTTAAAAAAACAAAACGCTGAAAATGTATTCTACTTTGTTATGAAATTGTCCAAAATATAAACTGTTTTTATTTTCTTTATGATCAATTCTTTGATTTCATTTATATCCAAAAATAGGTTTCTATATTGTACACAATACGGTGGGACATCATGCTTTTTTGTGTTCATTTCTGTACATTCCTGATTTTTATAATGTATACAATACTGGGTGACATCATGCTTTATTGGGTACATTTCTGTACTCTATAATGTACACAATACTGGGTGACATCATGCTTTATTGGGTACATTCTGTACATTCCTGATTTCTATAATGTACACAATACTGGGTGACATCATGCTTTATTGGGTACATTTCTTCACATTCCAGATTTCTATAATGTACACAATACTGGGTGACATCATGCTTTATTGGGTACATTTCTTCACATTCCAGGTTTTTATATTGTACACAACACTGGGTGACATCATGCTTTTTTGTGTACATTTCTTCACATTCCTGATTTCTATAATGTACACAATACTGGGTGACATCATGCTTTTTGGGTACATTTCTGACATTCCTGATTTCTATAATGTACACAATACTGGGTGACATCATGCTTTATTGGGTACATTTCTGTACATTCCTGATTTCTATAATGTACACATACTGGGTGACATCATGCTTTATTGGGTACATTTCTTCACATTCCAGATTTCTATAATGTACACAATACTGGGTGACATCATGCTTTATTGGGTACATTTCTTCACATTCCAGGTTTTTATATTGTACACAACACTGGGTGACATCATGCTTTTTGTGTACATTTCTGTACATTCCTGATTTCTATAAATGTACACAATACTGGGTGACATCATGCTTTATTGGGTACATTTCTGTACATTCCTGATTTCTATAATGTACACAATACTGGGTGACATCATGCTTTATTGGGTACATTTCTTCACATTCCAGGTTTTTATATTGTACACAACACTGGGTGACATCATACTTTTTTGTGTACATTTCTTCACATTCCTGGTTACTATAATGTACACAATACTGTGTGACATCATACTTTATTGGTTACATTTCTTCACATTCCTAATTTCTTTAATGTGCACAATACAGCATGACATCATGCTTTGTTGTGTACATTCCTGAACAGACACCAAAACTAAACAAGCACCAGAATTTTTCCCAAATATAGATTTTCAAAGTACAAGAAATACTCTGAAAATGAAATCTAAAGAGCCTTGTCAAAGATTTGAACTTGAGTTGCTGTACCAATTGCTAAATGCTCTTTTTTTTTTTTGGTAAAAATAGTGTTATATAGACGACCATTTGCTTTATCCAATTGTTATGTTGGGTTTCCTACATCTGTTGAAGATTATGGATTAGGGTTGAATATTAATCCTTGACAAGGCTCTTTGCATTTCACTTTCTGGTAATGCCATTGAGAAAGACATAAATCCATTTCTCTACTGCCTCCCTCTGCTATGGGAGAGGGAATACTGGACTCTTTAGTCTTGGCACATCAACCAATCTAGAAGAAGGAACACTCTGAATTCAAACAAGTTTAGTTCTGCTTACAAAATTACCTAGAGTCATATCCTGTTCATACAAACATCACATCATTACCATGATTAGCTAAACATTTTCACCAGCAATGAACAAGGAACCTGCATGCCATAATTGTAAGAGGGTTGTTTGTATATATATATATGTATATATATATATGACCAAGTGATATAGTGTTAATCGATTATTTTCGGTTGGTGCAACTCTTTTGGTCTTTTCTTTTCCCAGGCAATTTGTTGTAGTACATTTTTACTAACAAATTAGTCGCCTTTTTTTACTTACCACAAGGCTTTACTAATAGAATTAGTATAGTGGGTGTATATGTATATATATATATATATATATAAGTTGAAAAATGGAAATGAATCCAACAATATGTTGAAAGGATAAATAAATAAAGCAAAGAAAATGTTGATTGGATAAAATTAGTTTAATGAATTACCAACATGTGTTTCAGCCGGGAGTTTGTTCATGTACACATTGTATTTTATTTATTATCATTTTAAATATGAAATAAAATAATAATAATAATAGAAAATGATAAAATATTTAAGTATACAAAGAAAACGACCTTCTTCAGGGTAAAAATGTTTGATATATATATAGATAGATTACGGGAATCATACTTTAATAAAAGAAAAAATCAATGGCTAAAAGAAAAAAAAAGATACTTTAGGGCCTTTTCAACTGGAAGAATTTTAAAAAGAAACTATTAGTAATAGTTTAAAAATCAAAGGCAAAATACGTTTTGATTAAAAAAGGGTTTTATTTTTTTTTTTTTTTCACCCTCTCCAGTTTCTCCACCCACCTTCCTATTTAATTATAATATATTTTTCCTTAACTTTTAGATCATTACCAATAGTTTCTTTTGAAAATGATTCCAGTCAAAACAGCTCTAAACTTTCTTTGTCTTTCTTTCCTTTTGATTAGCTTTATTTTTACTATATATATATATATATATATATATATAATTTGAAAACAAGTGAAAAAGACAAAAATAAAAATAAAAATATCATACCAGTGAAATGGGGTGTGAGGTCTTCAAAACCAAAAAACAACAAAGATTAGACTGATGAGACAATGTGTCGAAATAAATTTATATCCAAAACAAGGCATATATTCATCTATTTATAATACTCATATATATGTAAAAATATATATGCAAATCTTTATATGTACATTTGAGTTCAGGTGTAAATGTAGGGAATGTGTCCAGGATGTCTGTCATGTGTTGTTTCCATAAAGCCCACTTCAGGGTGATGTGCTCAAGCCACCTTACCTTGAACCCCTTACAGGCTGCCATAAACAAGTCTCCTCCAGACCACATGATTTGTAGCTATCCTCTCTCACTCATGTAGATTTATATAGAGAGCTTTAATAGAGTAGCCATATTGTCAATAGCACTTGGTAATTTCAAATCAGGTCTTGGTTTGAAAATTGCATAGGTAAGAAACTGATAGTTACAATGTGCCATTGACTTCATGTCTTCACTACCCTAACTTAGATATACATGCTCTATCAATAGTATTAAGCACTCTTTATTCATAAATATAGCAAACTATGTTACCAATATATATATATATATATATTTTCAAACACATCATTTGACCACTTCATACTGTCGTGCCATAAGTCATCCAAAAAGTGCGATATACATACATCAGTTTAAAATAAATGAGAGATTCTGGGGAAGCCAGCTAGTGTAGTGGTTAGAATGTCAGCCTGACAGGTAGGGTTCGAATCGCGCACACAAAGCACTGCCCTGTCTATAGCTCTGCTGATGAGGTCCAATGGGCTGAAATGTACATACAGAGATCGACTTTTTCACGATTTGTTTACACTTTACATTTAAACCGATATACACGCCTAATTCATTTAATTATAATTAATTAATTAATTAATTAACAAATTAGGTATGACTTTAATTAAGCACATAATCTCCCAAAAATTGTCGGCCTTCGCCATTTTTCAAAAACATCGTTTGACCACTTCATATATATTATATATATATTATTATATTATATATATATATACACAAGGGATGTTCAAAAAGTTTCAGCCTGATCCAAATTTCATGACTACTTAGTCCATTTTTAGATTTGTCACACACCTCTCACCTTTGTATGCCTCACCTGCACAGAAATTAAGATAGAAATCTTAATTAGTTTTTTCTAGTTTTATAAGAAATGCTTTATTTTCTTTGGTGAGGCTTAGAACTTTTTGAACCCCCATATATATATCTATATATATTAAAGTAAAAAGTTAAAGTCGTCACGCTTAATGTCGAGTCAAATTACCAGACAGACTAGCTAAACCGCCCCCTGTCAAAATCATGTTTAAAACGGCTTGTGTTAATCATTTCATAAAGATCTCTCT
>CM042142.1:114669103-114684103 GCA_023376005.1 Doryteuthis pealeii
CTCTAAACTTTCTTTGGTCTTTTCTTTCCTTTTGATTAGCTTTATTTTTACTATATATATATATATATATATATATATAATTTGAAAACAAGGTGAAAAAAGACAAAAATAAAATAAAAATATCATACCAGTGAAATGGGTGTGGAGGTCTTCAAACCAAAACAACAAAGATAGATCTGATGAGACAATGTGTCGAAATAAATTTATATCCAAACACAAGGCATATATTCATCTGATTTATAATTACTCATATATATGTAAAAAATATATATGCAATCTTTAATATGTACATTTGAGTTCAGGTGTAAATGTAGGGAATGTGTCAGGATGTCTGTCATGTGTTGTTTACATAAAGCCACTTCAAGGGTGATCGTGCTCAAGCCACCTTACCTTGAACCCTTACAGGCTGCCATACAACAAGTCTCCTCCAGACCACATGATTTGTAGCTATCCCTCTCACTCATGTTGATTTATATGAGAGTTTAATAGAAGTAGCCATATGTCAATAGCACTTGGTAATTTCAAATCAGGTCTTGGTTTGAAAATATGCATAGGTAAGAAACTGATAGTTACAATGTGCCATGCTTCATGTCTTCACTACCTAACTTAGATATACATGCTCTATCAATAGTATTAAGCAACTCTTTATTCATAAATAGAGCAAACTATGTTACCAATATATATATATATATATATTTTCAAAACACATCATTTGACCACTTCATACTGTCGTGCCATAAGTCATCCAAAAAGTGCGATATACATCACATCAGTTTAAAATAAATGAGAGATTCTGGGGAAGCAGCTAGTGTAGTGGTTAGAATGTCAGCCTGACAGGTTAGGGTTCGAATCGCGCACACAAAGCACTGCCCTGTCTATAGCTCTGCTGATGAGGTCCAATGGCTGAAATGTACATACAGAGATCGACTTTTTTCACTGATTTGTTTACACTTTACATTTAAACGTATACACGCCTAATTCATTATTATAATTATTTAATTAATTAAATTAACAAATTAGGTATGACTTTAATTAAGCACATAATCTCCAAAAATTGTCGGCCTTTCGCCATTTTTCAAACACAGTCGTTTGACCACTTTCATATATATTATATATATATATATATATATATTATATATATATAACCAAGGGATGTTCAAAAAGTTCTCAGCCTGATCCAAATATTTCATGACACTTAGTCCATTTTAGATTTGTCACACACCTCTCACCTTTGTATGGGCCTCACCTGCACAGAAATTAAGATAGAAATCTTAATTAGTTTTTCTAGTTTTATAAGAAATGCTTTATATTTCTTGGTGAGGCTTAGAACTTTTTGAACCACCCTCATATATATATCTATATATATATAAAGTAAAAAGTAAAGTCGTCAAAGCGGCCTAATGTCGGTAAATCACCAGACAGACTGAGCTAAACCGGCCCCTGTCAAAAATCCATGTTTTAAAAACCGGCTGTGACATCATTTCATAACAGTCATCATAGATTCTATCTAAAGTAAGTAAAGTCATGGGGTGGCCTGAAGTCTTATCAGTCAGACAGCAAGGGAGTCTATCCCCTTTTCACTAGCGCTAGACCAAGGAGATTGTTTTGGCATCTAAGGTGGAGCACCACACCTACCATCAGCTCCTTATTTTACCACAAAGATCCCTGTGCTACTCATACGCTGAGTTGGCGAGGGCCGGTATCGAACCAGGGACCTTGTGGTTCCTAGTCAAACACTCTACCGACTGAGCTATGTATCTATTAGGCCGTACTTTGTTGGACATCATAGCCAAAGAAATATTACAAGGACAGTGGATGGGACAGGTGTACAAGAGTCGACTGAAAAGTTCATAGGCTGACCAAGATACTCTCGTGAAATGTGATCAAATGAGGTTTATTTTTCAACATAGTCCCCCTTGTAGTCCACACACTGCTTCCATCATTGTTGCAGTGCTTGGATCCCACTGGTAAAAAAGAAGTCATCAACAGCAGATATGACATCATTATATGAACCCTTCAGCCTAAGAACTTTTTAGCCATCATCGAATATATTTTTTTCTATATGAATAAATTTGGCTTTTTCAGGAATATTTCCATAGGATTCAGTCTGATGAAACCAATTAATATTGGTGGAAATAAATTTATGACCGGTATTTAAGCCTTTTTATTGTTAAATATATTGCTCTGTATATAATTCTAATTATTGTAAATTGAGCTCTCTCAACATAGACTATACTAATCTTAACATTCAATGTTAAAAAAGAATCATTCCTAACACCAACTAACCAGTTTATTTATTTATATATTTATATATACATATACGCACACACACACACACTGACAGTCACTAAGCCATTGACCCTATGCTATCCTAACTTATTAAATTGCAAAATTGCAACAAAAAATATGTAGGAGAGACTTCTAGATCTTTGACTAAACGGGTCTCTCAACATAGATATCATATTAAACGAGGTTTTCTAAACAACGCCCTAGCTAAACATTTTATAGACACTAACCATACCTTTGATTTTAAAGGTGCCAAAATATTTAACTCACATAAACAATAGAACACTACGTAGAATTATGGAATCTTGCATTATTCTCACACATCAAACCATCCCCCAAAGACAAGGCTTTTTTAATATATCCCTTTATTTAGCGCCACTTGTATCAGAAATCATAAAATCCCTTTCACATAGATATATAGATATAATGTCCTCATATGATGTATGAATGTAAAGAAAATAACTCAGTAGAATACAAAACAGGTGACAATATTTACAGGCTCTACAAGACAGTGTTCAAATTAACCGCATGTATTATAAAAAAAAAAAAAAATTTTTATTTTTACTTTTTTTTTTTTTGGCTTTTATATTAATATATCAACGTGTTTCTCTTATCGTTTTTGCAGGAATTTTTAACCTTGTATGTTTTCAAATTTTCAGTATAAACTCATATTTTTCTTTGTTTTTTTTTTTTTATCATTGAACTCATTCTTTGTATTGCTACCATGTTTCAGGTAGGCCGTATTTATAAGGGGAAATGGGGCAATTCCACCCCACCCACCCCTCATGAAAAGGGGCACCCAAAATATCCTTTATAAAACCTGTAATAATTATAGAATTAGTTTTATTGTTGAAAAAATACAGGTGATATGCTGCAAGCTTTAAAGAATTATATCACTTTGTTGTATAAGGCATGTCAATCTGTATAGGGTTATTTATTAAAAATAAGAAAGAAAGTAAACAGTAAAGAAAGAAAGAAAGAAGGAAAAGAAAAAAAGAAAAGAAAGAAGGTAACGAGAAATATAAGAAAGAAAGAAAGAAAGAACTTAACAATCAACAAAGAAAGAAAGAAAGACTCAATAATGAAAGAAAGAAAGAACAAAGAAAGAGAGAAACAAGAAGGAAAATTGACAAACAAGAAAGAATGAAAGAAAGGAGAAAGAATGTAACAATCAATAAAGAAAGAAAGAAAAATGTAACAATAAAGAAAGAAAGAAAGAAAGAAACAGTAACAAAAGAAAGAAGAACGAAGAAAGAAAGAAAGAATAAGAAAGAAAGAAAGAAAGAAAGAAAGGAAAAGACAAACAAGAAAGAAAGAAAGAAAGAATGTAACAATCAAGAAAAGAAAGAAGAAAGAAAAAAGAAAGAAAGAAAGAAAGAAAGAATGTAACAAGAAAGAAAGAAAGAAAGAAAGAAAGAAAGAAAGAATGTAACAAGAAAGAAAGAAAGAAAGAAAAGAAAGAAAACAAGAAGAAAGAAAGAATAACAAGAAAGAAAGAAAGAATGTAACAAGAAGAAAGAAAGAAAGAAAGTAACAAGAAAGAAAGAAAGAATGTAACAAGAAAGAAAGAAAGAAAGAATGTAACAAGAAAGAAAGAAACAAACAAACAAACAAGTTTTAATTAATCAGGTTTTAATTGTTTGAATTTTTGAGATGAGGCTTGATATGTATTATTTTGATTTTTCAGACTGCTGTCCTCATCTTTATTATGATATATAAAAACACAACGTTTCGGCCATTGTATCTTCCAGCCTTCTTCAGGTGTACCTTGTCTGTCTAAGCATAGCAATGACTCCTACTGGCAAATAATCATTAAAATTTTTTTTTGTTTGTTACAATTCATGAGAGGTCATGAATTGTGAACAGACCTGTAGCTAAGAATTCAAATTAAGGGCCATTAACTTTCTGATCAGGGAGTCTATGGAAAATTTCCAGTGACGGTTATGACCTTTTGATCCCTTGAAAACGCGCCATGTACAGACACGTGAGAATAGTTTAGATTTAGATTTGACTCAGCTTTGAAGGAAGAGTTTATTAATCTCAATCCCCGCGGTGGTATCAACCAGTATGGGCTAGAAGAAAATAAAGCTTGATCAAGCAAACGCAAGTCTTGTTGTGTTTATCAAATGAAGAAACAAGTCAATGTTAAGCCCAGCAGATAGAAGAATTAGCAAGGAGGAAAATCAACCCCTAGATGGAAGTTAACTAGACAAGATGGTGGCCAGACCAGATAGAAGAAATCTAAGAATTTAAATTAATGACTGTTAACTTTCGGATCAAGCAGTCTCCATGGAAAACTACTGGAGACTGTTGGTAATTAATGACCCTTAGAGGTGTGCGATTTTGGGTGCCATGACAGACATGTGTTAGTTGTTAGTCAGAGTTAGTTAGATTTGACCCAGCTTTGAAAGAGGGCAGACATGATCGCCGACCCTCCCGGGATCCAATTTCATCTCGGTGAAATCAGTAAATCATGGGCTAGAAGAAAATAAAGCTTGATCAAGCAAACCTAAGTCTTGTTAGATAATTATTAAAAACAAGCAAGAACAGAAGAAGAAAACAAGCCCTTAAATAGAAGTAAACTAGATAACATGGCGGACCAAAGTAGAAATGTACTAGTTAACAGCAAGTAATTTACCAAGTAAGACCATCTCCTCTCTAATCTAATATATCTCTGTCTCTCTCTCTCCCCATTATATACCCAAGTATGGCAGAGGGTATATATAGGATATATATATGGAAATACGGTGAGGAAATTAATCCGACAATATGAGAAGAAAATATTTTAAAAATATAACAAACACAGGATGTTATGATTTGGGGAAACAATTTTATGTGTCAATACTTAAGCATTTCGGTATATTGTACCATCTTCAGGACACTGTTAAGTAATGTTTATGTGAGGACAAATGAAAGATGTTAAGTGTATAGTGAATGTGTGAATAAGATGTTATCGATAACATCATATTATGGTGAGGTTCCAGTTTTGGAGGTTTGGAGAATGTGGAGCACCCCTTCATCACCATTGCTCCCTGGTCCACTCTGACCCGGAGTGGTAGTACCTGTTAGTGTCCCATCTATGGGTTGAATAGAAAAACATGAGTTGATAAACAAAATTGTATTATCCATTAAGAATTGATTTATTTCAAAACTTTATCGGCATTAAATGACCCACTGAGGTTGATATGCTGTAAAACAAAAACAAACAAACAAAATTTATTTCCTTGGTTGAATTACTGCTATGCCCAGATAGACAAGGTACACCTGAGGAAGGCTGGAGGATACAACGGCTAAAACATTTGGTTTTTATATATCATGATAAAGATGAGGATAACAGTGTGAAAAATCAAAGTAGTAAAGGTTATTCAAACAGTCAGTATAATTGAGAAAAATGAAATAAACATTTTCTTTGGAACCTAACTTAAATCTTTTTTTCTTTTAATGCATTAACTTTACTGATTTTTTCTCTTATACCTAATTTAATTTCTATGTTAAGGCAACTTGGGTGGCTCCCTAACTAGAAGTGCCCAGGGCCCCCAAAGGTCTAAATCCGGGTCTAGTTTCAGCTTCAGCCTCTCCATTACGTAGCTTCTTTTTTTTTTCTTTTTTTTCTTTTTTTTTAAAGATGCGTAGCTGTGAAGGAAAGAAAGAGGGTCGGTTTTATTTTATTTCATTTTATTTTATTTTTATTTTTAACAAAACACTCTCCCTTTGTTTACAAAATATGCATGTGAAGGAGGCTGTAGAATGGATTGGCTGAAATGCTGTGATAATAACATTAGCAACACAAAGAAAGAGTTTAATTGTTCGTACAAATCTTTGAACTTTAATGACTCCTCTAAACATTATAGAGAAAAATTATTTCTCATCTTTTTATTTCATTTTTTTTTTTTGTTTTTGTTATTTTACCAATCCCAGCATGCACTCTGTGGGGGATTTCTCTCAAGCATTTTCAAACAACCATTTTCTCTTTTACTAATCTTTTACACCCTAATTTGACACAAACACACACACACACACACACACACACACACATATATTCACACACATTATTAACCAAAAGTTTGGGACCAAATTGATTTTTTCCTCTAAACTTAGATATGAATTAAATTTCATGTCTCAAGCATTTTTAAACAACCATATTCTCTTTTACTGATCTTATACACCCTAATTTGACACACGTGTGTTGATAATGCAGTGTTATATGATGTTATTCTGACAGCCAATACAAATGAAAAGCATGTTACATTCATATCCCTCACTCTAAACATGTTACAGCATTCATAACCACTACTCTAAACCTATTACAGCATTCATATCCACAACCCTAAACATGTTACAGCATTCATAACCACTACTCTAAACCTATTACAGCATTCATATCCACAACCCTAAACATGTTACAGCATTCATATCCTCAACCCTAAACATGTTACAGCATTCATAACCACTACTCTAAACCTGTTACAGCATTCATATCCACCATCCTAAACCTGTTACAGCATTCATATTCACAACCCTAAACATGTTACAGCATTCATATCCCTCACTCTAACATGTTACAGCATTTATACACACTACTCTAAACATGTTACAGCATTTATATTCACAACCCTAAACATGTTACAGAATTTATATCCCTCATTCTAAACATGTTACAGCATTCATAACCACTACTCTAAACATGTTACAACATTTATACACACTACTCTAAACATGTTACAGCATTCATATTCACAACCCTAAACATGTTACAGCATTCATATCCCTCACTCTAAACATGTTACAGCATTCATACCCACTACTCTAAACCTGTTACAGCATTTATACCCACAACTCTAAACATGTTATAGCATTCATATCCCCACTCTAAACATGTTCCAGCATTCATAACTTCCACCCTAAACCCCACACTCAAGATTTTTTTTGCTTGCATGCCTAATTCTCGCAATTCTGGATGGGTGCCTTTTTTTTCTTTTCTTCTTGAATATTAACCCTTGGTCAATTTTTTGCATCATATCTCTACCTCCTCTCGCCTTTACTAATCAAATCTAACCCTCCCCCACTTTTGATGAAAACAATTTACCTTTTCCTCTTTGTACTTGTGCAATTTACTTACCATCCCACCCACCCAACATCACGTTTACCAACTGAATGAATTTTCTTATATTCACCCTGCCTTTTCAATTTGATGAAAAAATTTTTTTTGTATTTTTCAAATTATTTTCTTATGAAAAACAATTCAATTCTAACACAACAAACGTGTTTTGGGCTTTTATTTAATCCAAGCCAAATTAAATCCTTTCTTTTGTTTCATTGGTCTAAATTAACTAATGATAGACAATCATTATATACATATATATATATATATATATATATAATCCAAAAATCCAGAGAAGAAATCTTCCTTACGATATAGGAATTTTTTTTTTTAAATGTGTCGCTGTTTGCAGAGCTCAATGTGTGCTCTTATTGTTAGAGTCACAGAGCAAATTTATAAGTAAAAATATAACAAAAGACTTAGAATTTTTGCATTATAGTCTATTTCAGGAAGCTTAGACAAAGTGTTTAACTCTCCCAAATCCTCAGATGCGATCTGATGATTTGGGAGAGTTAGACACCTTGTCTAAGCTTCCTGAAATAGACTATAATGCAAAAATTCTAAGTCTTTTGTTATATTTTTTACTTATATATATATATATATATGTATAAGAAAAAACTGTTTGGAAAATCAAATTGATATGTTTTGTTAGGGGTCTAGTGTTGCATAATGAATGGGCAGAAGCTTATAATTTTTGTAAGGTAAATTTTAAAATAAGGATAAATCGAATAAAAAAATAAAATGATCACAGAGATTAATATACAGAGTGTCACCCCAAAGTCATCTGAAAGTATGGCTCTCATTAGCTTAGAGGGATATGTGATCAGGCGAAGTTGAGGAAACAGATTAAAATTTAGTCAGTTGGAGACTAAGCCCCCAATTTGGGCAGATGTAGTTATGTATCTCTGTTCCTTGGGCACAGGCAAGTCAACAAAGAACATATTCAGGGTAATAAAAGTGTATACACAAAAACATGCTTCTATGTTTTTGCCATGAGTAAAAGAAAGGGCCAGACGATCAACCAGTATGTTTACAATGAGATACTGCCGCATTTGTTTTGTTCAGTACACGAGAAGAGGTAAGAGATGTGGTAGGACAACTCGTGGGTGCTTCACCATGACAACGCACCTGCCTACATTGCCCTGAGTATCCGAGCGTGCCTGGTCCAGAAGAATATCACTGTACTGGAGCAACCTCTCTACTCGCCTGACCTGGCTCCATGTGATTTTTTCCTCTACCCAAGTTCAAGGGGTCATCAAGGGAACCTATTTTGAGGATGTGCACAACATCAAAAAGGTTGTGACGAGAGAGCTACAGTGAATCCTAGAAGAATCTTTTTCAGGAGTGCATGCAAGCATGGCAGAAGAGGATGGGAAAGTGCATTAGACTCCAGGGGGATTACTTTGCAGAGGATAGCTTGTAGTTTGGATTTGAAATAAATCATTTTGTAACACCAATCCTGGAACTTTTCTGACATACCTCGTAGATTCATTCTTGGCAGTAAATTCAGCATTTGCATACAGATGATGCTAGACTTAATATTATTTGGGTTATTCAGACTATTGTCCTCATCTTTATTGTTATCTGTACAACGTTTTGACCGATGTGCCCTCTGGTCTTCTTCAGGTATTTCTTGTCAGACTCAGGAGGCTTCTTTTCGAACTTGGGAACCTTCTTTTCGTGATCGGGAGCCACCGTGGAACTTTGAACCCAACCCTTCAATCCACAGGGGTGTCCTATTCCCATTCCACTAACCATAGCTGGGGTATAGGTGTTAAGCTGTGTTTATTATTATTCTATCGCCCTTGACCAGGATTGAACTTGCAGCCCTTGACTTCTTGCAAAACCTATCAATTTGATTTACCAAAGAGTCTTTTTCTTATACAGGGTGTGGCAGAAATACCTCCTACATTTTAAACTGTCACTTCAGATACAGTTGTGATCATAGCTTGGACTGCCCAATTTTTTTAAAGGTATCAATTTTCTATCCAGAATAGCATCACTCCGGTGTAACATGAAATGAGTATGAACAGCTCTCAGTGTATCAATTACACATTCACTAGTCTTAAAAATCTCATTTCAATAATAAACTAGTTCAAGTTATGATCATAACTAATCGTATCTGAAATAAAAATAATAAGACATTAGGTAGACAGAGCTACCATTGCTGCTTGCCTAAATTCACTTGCATCACATAGGGGTAATTCCATGTCAAATCATCCAGGGCATGTCACCCCCCAACCCTCTGAAATTTTTGTGGATTATGTTAAAGTTAGGCAATCCTCAAAATTTGAGCTTCCAATTCCAAAAATTGGTCAAAAAAGAGTTATGCCGATTTTTAGCTCTCCAAATTTGAGGGGAGGGGGTAGCAAAAAATGGCGACTTTTTGTAATCTATTATACTACTAAAAATTGATTTATAAAAGCATTTTCGCCCAAGGAATCCAAAAATACTATTAATATTTAAAGTCTTAAAGTCAACTAATTTTAAGTTTTGTTTCAAAAAATTGAAGTGGGTGGTGATAATTTTACTTTTTTCTGGATGATTTGACATAGAATTACCCATAGGTGACAATTTAAAATGTGAAAGGTATTTCTGCCACACTTAATTAATTCACATAAAAGAAGATCTAAAAGAATTATGTTTAAATTAAAGTCTTTTTTTTTTTCTATAAACTAAATAACATTTATATGTATCTATATTTACTTATATATTTACTGTAAGAGTTTTATTTTGTTTTTAATTACCACTTTTTTGTTTATCTGGTAACATGCTTGCTTTAGAGTAACACTGATTATAACTTGTGTTACCATGAGAGACTCTCTCGTTACTCAATTTGTAATGAAATATTCTAGTAATATATAAAAAAGTGTTATGCACAAATATATATATATATTATATAAGTGAGGGTTCTACATATGCTTCTTATCTACATAAGATAAAAAGTGCATGGCCTATATAATTAACTAATATAAATAACTAAGAAAAAGTAGTGAAAAATTAAATGTATGTATAATTAAAATCCATTTTGAATGAAGCATGAGAAAAACTTTTTTAATCCACATGACTGCATTAAAATAGCAGATAAAAGTTTATTTCAAATTAATAACATATTGTTTTATTTTTCAATAAAATTCATGTTTCAATTTTTTAAATTTTTTACTTTCACTTTTACGGCAATTTAAAGCTTGATTTTATTTAGTTTTGCTTTTTTATTTAAAAAAAAAAAAATATATTTAAAATAGATGATGAATATAAGTTTTATAATAATATAATATAATATGATATAAGTAATATTCTTTTATAAAAATCCAAAAGCAAAAATTCATATCCCTAATTTTAATACATAAAACTTTTTTTAATTATTTGTAAGAAACATCATTAATTTTTCTTTTGGTTTTTGTTTTTTTTTCTTTTTTGAATATTTATCTATAATGATTGGCAAGTGATGTTCTTTTTAAATAACCAGCAGAAAATAATCAAATGTGGCCGAGATGAATTGCAATCGTTGGCTTTTTCTTGGTATTTTCAGGATCACTACAAGAAAGACGATCTTGCTGGGGAAGGAGAGAGCAAGGATTCACCAACTCACAAGGTGAAACCATCAGAAGATACCACTGGATATGGAGCCATTCCAAATGGAAAACCCAGTTCAGGTAATAGAATCTTTCTTTTTTTTTTTCTTTTTCTTAAAACTATCTTTCTTATTGGGTAATCATTTTTTGCAGCATTGTAGCTGAGACCAGCAGCTGGTTGGCTTGCAGATGCAGCTTCTTAGATCATCACTTTTGGCTGGATACAGATCAGATGAAATGGCCAAAATCATCTAGGAAACAGTGTTGATAAAACAGATGCAGCTTCTTAGATCATCACTTGTGGCTGGATACAGAATCAGATGAAATGGCCAAAATCGTCTAGGAAACAGTTGTTGATAAAATAGATGCAGCTTCTTAGATGATGACAGAATGCAAAATAAACAGAATGGCTGAAATCATCTTGAAAAGACCAGTTATGAGAAAGAAGAACCCCAAACAACAAATTTCTAACATTCGCAGCTTTATTTTCAATATTCAGATAAGTAACACCAGATGATCAGGATTTATATTTTTGCATTTCACCATGGATGAATTGGACGGTCTCATTTTTAACCAGATGCAATGAATTGGACGGTCTCAGCTTTATTTTCAAGATAAGTGGATAAGCTGTTAAGTTTCTGACTGCCATCCTTAGCCAGTTGAAAAGGACTTAAAGTAAGTAAGTCCTGAGCTATAGAATCCTTTGGTAAGTGAATAAGTCCTGAGTTCTGGAATCCTACGTTGTGTCAAAGGTCCAGTGATATAATCCTATGTTCCAGCGTCCACGAAGGTTCAAAGCATTGTGCGTAGGTATAACCAGAACAGCCAGTATAAATAACAATATCAGCAGCAGAGTACTGCCAGTGATTGGCCAAGAATATGGTCACATGATTATTGCCGAGTCTATAAATAAGAGTAGGCATCTAGCACACACCTTATATCAAGAAAATGCCAACATAAGCAACACCAGATGATCAGGATTCATATTTTGCATTTCACCATGGACGAATTGGACGGTCTCATTTTAAACCAGAGGGTATTGCAAGATGATAACGGTCAGAAGATTAAGGAACAAGACTATTATTAATTAAGAGATATGGTGGAATATTATATAGGGTGATTGTAAAGTAATTCTCTATTTCAAAAATCCTATAATTTATTTCTGAATCATTATTTTTACAACAACAAAAAAAAATGAATATATATATTTACCAACCCCTCTGCACGAGCAGGATGCGACACAAGGTCAATTTCTTAAGCGGAGTTCAACAGGTTTGAATTCAAAGTTTTCCTTTTCCTAGACCATTTACCTAACCAAGGTTAAAGAGCCCAATCTGCCCTACTATTTACCCATAGCTGGAGGGAGAGTAGAATTCATACCTTTCCCAAGGGTATTAGCGCTAAGTGAAATGCAATTACCATGTCCAGGATTTGAGCTCGGGGCAGCGAGTCCATTTCCCATGACTTTAACCATTACACCACACGCTTCCTTAAAAAAAATGAATATGAGAAGAATACACATAACATAGAGTTTTA
Organism: Doryteuthis pealeii; assembly: GCA_023376005.1. Taxonomy (NCBI): domain Eukaryota; kingdom Metazoa; phylum Mollusca; class Cephalopoda; order Myopsida; family Loliginidae; genus Doryteuthis; species Doryteuthis pealeii. The sequence goes on from CM042142.1 coordinate 114,681,602, forward strand.
TTTAAAATTCTATATCGGCACCAGCATTCGCCTCCAGCCTCTCAAGCCGCTTGGGAACTGATCTTCCTAGGATCTCTTGTGGAATGGCAGAAATAAATTGAAACAGAGACTCAAACTGGGATGAAGTGATTGCAAATGCATCTGATGCAGGAACCCCAAGATAGTTTGAACAGTAAAGTTGTCTGTCTCTTGGAGTCTGTCTCTTTTTAGCTTTAATTTTATCACAATTACAAAAAAGAATTAGACAAGAAAATGAGACTCTGGGTATATCCCACCCACTTGCAAAAAAAAAAAAGAAAAAATTAAAAAAAAAATTAAACAAGAAATTAAAATTGCCATATCCTTCCCACTCGCATAAAAAAATTAAAAGAAAGAAAAAATAATTTTTTTCAAAGCAAAAAAAATTTTTTTAAATTTAAATAATATTAAAAAAAGCCAAAACTAAAACAACACAATGTTCATAAAGTAACATTGAACAAGATAAAATGCTTAATAGAAATTTTCTTTTTTTCCCCTCTTTGGACAGACAAACTCATCTTTTTATGTATTTTTTAAGGTATTTTTATGTAGACTCCACCAAGTTTGATCCACTTAGCTGGTCCTAGAATCAGGTCAAAAATTGTATTCTCCATTGCATGACTTACAAAAAAAAATATACCATTAATTTAAATAATTCAATTTAGTTTGTCTAAGGAATATTTTAAAGAAATGTTTACATTATTTTAAAGTTTGAACATGTTGTAGGAATTGCTGTTGTTCCTTAATCTTCTGACTGTTATCATCTTGCAATACCCTCTGGTTAAAAATGAGACCGTCCAATTCGTTCATGGTGAAATTCGAAAATATTTTGTTCCTCATAGACTGTAGTCTATGAGGAACAAAATATAAGTTCGCAGAATGTAATGACGAAAGGGAAAGCACATGTACTTTTAACCTTATTTATTCACATGTAAACTCAACAACAGTCAATATAACAAGTACTTAGGTGCAGTACTTACAGTTTATATATTTCCCTCGTTGAGGGGGGTGTCAGGTTGAGTCTTCGGCTGTTGCTCCCTTACTGTAGGGGAAAGTTCCTTCAGTCACAAGGGACTGAGACAAGAGCTCGTTTCTACGAGGCTCACACGTTGGTACCAAAACCGTAAAGAGAATTCTTCACCCAACCTGACAAGGGACGTTACCTTTTCTACTTCCTGTCCCCGAAGGCACAGGAGAGTTCTACTCCCTACAATGTATCTATTTTTCTACATAATCACCATTTTGGTCGACACATTTTCACAGGCGCTGTAGCAGTTTTTGTATGCCCATCTTATACCAGCTCATTAAGGAAGCACTGAACCTCATCATCAGTGCAAACTCCTTACATCACTTATGCATGGATGTCAAATATATACACGACTCAACATACACTTTTGTTAATTGGTGATGAATTTCAATCAGTTTAATGTCTTTTGTGTTCAAAAATCAAAATATTATGTGAACTTCACACTTAGTGATATATCCGGGTTAAGGTATATATTCTGATGTTTGTATTTGGTATATTATCGCAGTAGTAATTGGTACATCGAATAGCAATCCGTCTCCGAGCAGTCGTGGTGTCGTCTAGCGTGCAAGTTAGCTTGTAGGCATTAGGTAGAGGACCAACACAGTGTCAACTATTTATACATGACACTGTCCAATCAGATTATAGTGAGGGGGGGTACCAAGGTATTTACATATTCATTATATCACTTAGCAATAGCATCAATCAGAAACTGCATTAGAAATGACCGCCAAGCCAAGTGCAAGATGTGGCAGCAAGACTGCATAAGCACATACACAATTAACACAACAGTGTTGCTAATAGCTGCACGAACAGTTTCCCTGCATCCCCAGCTCATTAAGAAAGCACTGAACCTCATCATCAGTGCAAACTCCTTACATCACTTGTGTGTATATTTGACATCCATGTATGACTCAACATACACTTTTGTTAATTGGTGATGAATTTCAATCGGTTTAACAACAAAACTATCTTACTTACCATAACAAAACAACGATGCTTCGCTCTGCATAGGCATAAAACTGTCCCCACCCCACCATATATAAATAGAGTATCCCAGGTATGACACTAAACTGTATCCAGTGGTAAGGCTAAAGTTCTGGAGTACAAGGAAATATGTTGTCACCTATTCATTTCCATTGCTCCCAAATCCCCTCACACTCGGAGTGGTTGTACCTGTTAGGATTCGATCAATGGGTCAAAGAGATGTTCTTGAAAATTATTAAATGGGAACTCTATGCTATATAACTGTGTACAAATTATCCCGATTAAGAACAGTTACTTGAAGCTATAATTGTTTTACTGAGGAGTATTATTATTTATTTGAAACCATATAACTGTATAAAGCAGTAATATTAAAACTTCACACTTAGCAATAGCATCAATCAGAAACTGCATTATAAATGACTGCCAAGCCAAGAGCAAGATGTGGCAGCAAGATTGCATAAGCACATACACAA
>CM042142.1:114689103-114753673 GCA_023376005.1 Doryteuthis pealeii
ATATAGTTTGCTAAATGTGTAAGTAAAGAGTGCTCAGTATCATTGATAGAACATATATCTAAGTTAGTGTAGTGAGGATATAATGTCAACAGTGCTTAGTACCTTTCATTTTCTCCTCTATGTGAATTTTAAACAAGTTCGAAAATCACGTTGGTGAGAAACAAACAGTTACCAAGTGACGTTGACTTCATGTCTTTGTTACTGTAACATATATACATATACATGTATATATGTATATATATATATATATATATATATATATATATATATATAACTTTATATTGTTTAACTAAGCATTACTTAGTTGCAGCACAAAACTGGACATATAGGGTCCCAATGAGACTTAACTAACTATTAATATTAACTATTACACCATGCAAGGTGCCTGTCCCACAAAATAAAAAAAATAAAAAATAAGCATAGTTTAGATTTGTTACAAGACTAGAAGTACGGAGCATCCAGTGAGGATCAGGCAGGCTATTCTGTAGCAATGGTTTTGCGAGACTAGCTTGTTAACCATTACACCATAATATTGAGATTAGATTCAATCAGCTGAGGCTTGCCTCATGGTTGGAATAATAACATATTTGTCATTGGTTACCAGAGGCCAGTGTTCAACCTTGGATTAAATCCATTATTATGAATGCTGATTTTCCAGGCATACTGGCATAACATTTTTACTAAGCTGAGTAAATATCAGGGTTTGATATTTTGGGCTTCAGTTTTTTTTTGTTTTTTTTTATTTTATTTTTTTTTGTTTTTTTGAGTCAGGACTTAAGTGCAGTTCTTAAGCCTTAAGATTTGAATTTTTTTTTTTTTTTCCAAAAATTAAAAATATCCAGATCAAATTCTTCTCTGCATTTTCTTTCCTTAAGAGCAGCATTTTTTCCGCACCCTACTCAACACCCAAGAATTCCAGTCGGACAAGAAACAAACTCCAGTCTCACCGTAAACTGCATTTTGGGACGTAGGCATCTGCCTACTTCTGAAATAATCCCTGAGTAAAAACTAAACTAAACAATCCATCACATTTCTCTTTACCTTTATTTTTATACCTTTCTTTTTTCTTTTTTTTTTTACCAGCACTTTATTAGCGTCAATGTTCAAATAATGACTTTGTAGAAAAACTGTATTTCTATTTCTACCAACAGATATAAAATGATCCTGCAGACCAAATTTCTTATTTCAACATCAAACAATCACACTAGAATTAGAAAGATGAACAATAAGAATTGTTAGGGTTATATACTGGACCCAACAAGAAACACGTTGTATTATAAAAATATAAATTATATCGTTATTCCTCGATTGTGTGTAGACTGAGAGTTGTCAGCAGGGGTTGCACATACAACGAAGCATTCAGGAGTTCTCTGCAAGCAATCTCGAACCTGATCTTGGTCTCCCCAACCCAGATTTCCATGGGCTTTTTATTATTGTTGAACTCACAAGGTCACGCCTCTTTGATTGTGAGACCTACGCAGTTTTTCTGTAGACACACCTCCTCGCCCATGCAGCCTGTTTTCATTGGTTATGAGATTTTCTGTGCCTACACAGTGTCAAATGTATACCTGCATTTTTAGGTGCCAACGGTCAGTTCAATGCCATATCCTGTTTTTGTTTCCAGGCCCATGCTTGACACCTACAAACTTCCTGTGTGCAGCCCGGGCTCCAGGTGCAAACCAATTGACCAGGCAATATATTACATTAGAATTGATAATCATAATGATTTACAGGGCATAATCTAAAATAAGCTGAATATATAAAGATAGAAACATTTTAGCTAATCCATTCTTTAACCTTCCCCAGATACACTGTTTTGGAGGCATGCAGCTCTTATTTAATATGCCTATGATATTTGTCCAGCCTATCAAATCCAATGGAAGAAGACTTTAGTGTCTGTACAATGTTTCGGCTGATGTGCCCTCCGGCCTTCTTCAGCTATTTCTTTGTCAGACTCGGGAGCCTTCTCAAAATCGGAAACCTTCTTTTTGAATTTGTGAACCTTCTTGTCATAATTGGGAGCCATCACAATGAGGAAAATAGTCCAACTAATCCAAATAATACTAATTATCAAGCCTTATCTAAAAAAATTTCAGAGAAATAGATTAACTGAATTTTAAAAAATGTTTTAAAATTTTAATCTTAAATAGGAATTTCTTCAAATAAAATGTGAAAACACAAAAAAAAAAAAACATTGTTAAAAGAATCTTGGTTTGTGTGATTATTTCATATTTGTTTGAAACAATATAAAAAAAAAATAAGTATATAAATTAAACTTCTAACAATATAATGGCAAAGAAAGTCAGGCAGTTTTTTTTATATGTAGATGAACTGATTTTTTTTAAATAATGTTTTAAGAATTTTCTCTGGAAATTGGAATCTCTACAAATAAAATGTGAAAAGAAAAAAAGAAAAGCAAAAAAAAAAAAAAAACATTGTTAAAGAAATTGTTCCTTTTTTTTTTTTTTTTAAGGTGAATTTAACCATGAAAACATTTGAACATTGACTTTTATTGTTATTTCCATTGCCAATTTGCCTTTATTTTGTTTTGGTTTAATCTTTTGTTTTTATGAATCCAGGAGACTTAAAACACACAAAAATATATGTATTTCACTTGTTTTTTTAATAATAAATACCTTTTTCTTTAATAATATATTTTTGAAGGCAAAATAATGCAAATTTATGTTTAAAAACATATCTATTTAATTTTTTTTTTTCTTTTTTTTTTTGTTCCCTTAATATTTTCAGGCTATGCCTATCTTCAGAGAGTTGAAAAATTTCATCTGTATTTGTTAAACTCAACTGTGATGTTAATCCGTTGAATGTTTTAATGTAAATGCAAACGTTCGGCAAAGATGTAAAGTTATGCTCGGCAAAGATAGTGAAACTTCGTTAGATCCCGTGCTGCGTCTTGTTTCGCAGGATGTTTTGAAAATCATTTCATATATAAATATATATTTTTTTTTTTTTTTTTTTTAATACTATAAAAAAATGAGGCCCTGCTCGGGGATATTGAAATAAAAAAAAAAAAAAAAAAATATGTTTTTAAACATAATTTTGCATTATTTCACCTTCAAAAATATATTATTACATTTTAATTAATGCTTCTACCTCACTATAAAAATGATTTTAAAAAAAATCTTTACTTTATTTTTTTTGTCTAATGCATTATCTATTTTTCTTCTAATTGTTTAGTCTCTTCTTGCTTTATAATGAATGTGTTGCATTCTGGGAGTTTCACATTTGGGATGATTTACCACTGAGCCCACACAGGAAATAGGAGGAGCTCTTAGCGTAATGGTTATGGTCATATGAAATAGAAATAGGCAACCCTAGTTCAAATCTTGGATGAGACTGTTTGGTTCACTTCACACTGATACCCTTGGGAAAGGCATGAATCCATCTCCCTCACCCCAGTTATGTTTTTTTTTTGTTTTGTTTAATGGCATATTAACCATCATGGGTTATTCAATGCTAAAACCATCCTTGTAGAAGAACAGTAGTGGTACTATTTAACCCATAGTTGGGGGATGAGAGGGGTTATTCCTTTCCAAATGGTATTAGTCCAAAAGTGAATATAATAACTGTAATTTGAACTCACTTATAACGATATCACAGTCCAACGCATTACAATACTCCCTGACTCCCTGATTCTGTTTAGGTGAAAGCGAATACTAATGTAAGGTTTAAAGTGATAATATACTTGAGAATAAAACTCCGACAAAGGTTGATAGACAAAACATTTAATATGGTACAGCACATGGATAAACAGGGTACATAATACATAGGTGTACATAAACATACATACAAAAGTAGTATAGATACATATACAAGAATAGAGATAATGACACATTCATGAATGGTAAAATACAAGATATTTAGGTATCAAAGAGATACCTAAATGTACATAGTTACAGATACATGACTAAAGGATAGTCGTATACGAGACTTACTAGCAGTGAGTGGCCAGTGTTAAGGGCCGAAGCCCCAACGAGAAGGGGGTAGACAGAGTCTAACCCATGTGACTCGTAGGAAAAAAAGAGAAAGAGACGTTCAAATCAGCCGCTTAAATATCAAAGGCCCCTAGCGGGAACCAGCAAAACTAAATGGGCAGACAACTCCCCAGGCAAATACGAAAATAATGCCTACACTAACATTGTTTTGTGAATGAAATAGTGAGGTTACCTAGTTATGAGTAAATAGTAGAGTAAACTGGGTTCTTTAGCCTTGGTTAGGCAGCCAGGATAAATTCAAACCAGCTTTACTCTCTTTTTAAAAAAAATGACCTTGTTTGTGTCATCCTACCCATGGCAGAGAGGTTGGGTAAATGCTTACACAAAATAAAAGTTGATTTATTTTTTGTTTTGTTTTTACATATAAGCCTTAAATTTTAAATCAAATATAATATGAGTCAACTAGATGACCCATGAACACATCGGGTTCCTATTATAACAGCAGTCCATGATGATATTGATGCTTCTGTTTAGGAAGGAGTGAGGTCAAGTCTTCTTTCTTACCTGCTACTAGTACCATGTAAACTAGTACTACCTTTTCCATGGTCAGTCTGCTGGCAACTAAACTGGCACCCCCATCAGACATGCTTCGGCTTCGTGGACACCCACCCAGCATCACTAAAAACAAGAGCTGTCAAAAGATGGATGAGCCCCATGTGAGCTAACGGCCATCCACATCAATTCATAGTAGTAGGATTGGGGTACTTACTACTCACATAAATCCCCAACACAACCTGGCACTTGGGTGCAAGCGCTGAGGCTTCCGGGGAGGCTTGCCTCTCATGAAGTGACTCAATACTACCCAAGACAGCACCCTGCAGCAGCTCGGCAATCCAGTCGTCTCAGACTTTCCCCTGCCACTGGACCATCTGCGGGACTGCCAAGATAGTGGACTGGGGTATGTGCAGCCTCTTTCCACTTAAGATATCTCACGCAAAGTTTCACGGGAACGAGTGGAGGCGTCTAATTAGCATTTTATTGTAATATTGAGAATTTGAATGATTAGAAAATTACATTCAGTACGAATGTAATTAAGATTCATTTTCAAATTGGACTGGGAACTGCTTTATTCACTAAGAGCATTTTAAGTATATTGCTCTAATACAAATCTGACCATCATGTGTCATTTTTGTTAGTTTATGATAACATATAGAAATCCTGTGGATCTATTGTGTTTGCATTTTAATTACAGTGATCCATGATTATGATGGTGCTTCTCTTTAGGAGGCAGTGAAGGATTCTATTTAGCATTTCATAGTTGTTGCTGATATACTAAGAATTAGGATGATTAAAAAAGAACATTCAATGTGAATGATGACCCCCACAAAATTTATCATTCAGTTGTAAATTGAACTGGAAATCGCTTTTTTTTCTCTGGGACATTTTAAATGTATTGCTTAAAGAAAAGCTATGCAATGTGTCAGTTGAAACCTTGCGGTAATCAAATAAAGAACAGAAAGGATGATCAAATAAGGAACAGAGAGAAAGAGAAAAATAGTCTGAAAAAATTGTTACAATGTTAATAAGGAGTTTCAAAAAATGGCCACTTCTCATTTGTTTATCTTCCTCTGACAAAGGCAGATAACTCTGTTCAGACTAAACACAGGGGCAGATTACTCTGTTCTACTTATTACAATGAATCTTCTCAAAGAGATCAATAGTTTGAACAATTGTTACAATGTTAATAAGGAATTTCAAAATGACTGCAGAAAGTTTATAAACAAAAACAGTAAAATCAGTAGTTGAAACAATACAAAATGATAATGACTCTGATTCAAATTATAGAAGTTGTCCTAAACAAAAAGAATGAGATCCATAGTACCATGTAAACTAGTACTACCTGTTCCATGGTCAGTCTGCTAGCAACTAAACTGGCACCCCCATCAGGCATGCTTTGGCTTGTCTGGTGAGGTGGGTGGATGGACACCCAACATCACTAAAAACAAGAGCTGTCAAAGGATGGATGAGCTCCAGGGAGCCAACAGCCATTCACATTGATCGATAGAAGTAGGATTGGGGTACTTACTACTCACATAAAACCCCAACACAACATGGAGCTTGAGTGCAAGCGCAGGGGCTTCTGGGAAGGCTTGCCTTTCGTGAAGTGACTCAATACTACCTAAGAAAGCACCCTGCAGCAGCTCGGCAGCCCAGTGACTCTTGGAATGATAGTGACTCATCTCAAAATTATAAACAGTATCTTAATCAAAAGAATTGGATCAATAGTCCAAACATATTTATCAGTATAGTCATTTACTTAGCTTAGCTTTACACATGACCAGAATTATGGGACACTCGGTGAGAATCGAACTCACTAACAATAACCTGAACAAATATTGGAATTATAAAGTACGAGAGATGTGTTTCGGACGTCGAGTGCCCAATTGCAAATGGCCACTTCTGTAATGTTTATCATCCTCTGACAAGGGCAGATAACTCTGTTCAGACTAAACACAGGGGCAGATCACTCTTTCTACTTATACAGGGATAACAATGAATCTTCTGAAAGTTATGAAGTGTAAAGAATCTTCATCCAAACAATCAATGGTCATTCATCTCGCAAATGGTGAACTCCCTTTTTTCAGTTTTGCTTCAATTGTATAACATTTTTTGCTACTTATCTTTTTCTATAGCTTTTCACTGGCCATGTTTTTTATTTCATCAAACAAAATTTAGACATTATTGATTTCTAAATATGCTCTCAACATAATCCAAAATGGAAGTCTTAATAATTCTTTTTGAGGCTACAAAAAGCAAATATCAATTTTAATTGAAAAATTCTAACAATTGGAACAGAAAACCTTTAAACTCAAAATGAGAATACATACATATATATATATATATATATATATATATACGCAATAAGAATATTTATATGCAGTGTTTCAAAAAGGATATTATCTGTCATCTATGTAAGCATTGGCAATATTGCATATGGCTAATAAATTTCAAGACACATCTGGTTTAGATTTGTCTTGTCTAAGAAAAAAAAAAAAAAACTTTGTTTTTGCGACTAATTTTTATTGCTTAGCATTTAGCAGACTTTCCGCTACTCCCAAGTTCAGAGAGGAATATCCTTTCTTTGATTGGACATAGCAATCATGTATTGCACCCAGTAGTTTTGGCGCTCATAAAAAGTTCAAAACTAAAAGTAAGAAAGAAAGAAAGAAATGAATTAATAAGAATATCAACTTTCATGAAAATAGTACTTATATCTCAAAATTAATTTTATATCTTAAAAAAGACTTTTTCAAAGAATTTGACAGCCTTCAATAACAAGTTGCAATCTTAAACAGTTTTAAACAATTCTTTGATATGGCAGAAACATTTAAGTCATAAAAAATCTATAACAAAAAAATATTTATTATAACCAAAATAATTGTGAAGTCTATATAATATAGAATAAACTAAATGCTGACATATTCCTACACCAGTTGCCACACTAAGGTTTTCCTTCTCCTAGACTGGTTGTCTAGCCAAGATTAAAGAGTCTGGTCTTTCCTGCTATTAGTTATTGTTAAATGCAACCAGCCTCATAGGCTAAAAATGATAAATAAATTAATGAAATCTTAATTTAATTCTAAAGGAATTCTGGACAAAGCTACAGTTCATATAACACTAATACCTTTGGGAAAGGTATGAATCCAACCACTCTCCTGCAGCTATGGGTAAAGTAGGGCAGACTGGGTTCTTTAATCTTGGTTAGGCAACCAGTCCAGAAGAAGAAAGACTGAATTCAAACCTGTTAAATCCACTTTGGGTGGTCAATACTAGAATAGGCTCAGTCCTATTTAGTGATCTATATCAATTAAAAAAAAAAAAAAATCAACTGTTTCATACTTTTGTCCCTGATTTGGTTTGGGTTTTTTGTTCAATGGCATATCAACCTTTCATGGGTTATTTAATGCTAAAATATAATCTAGAAGAACATAGTACTATCTAACCCATAACTATGAGGGGGTTCATACCTTTCTTAAGGGTATTAATAAGAAAGGAATGTAATAGTAAGATTGAGTTTAAATTTGTTTACTACAATGTCATAGTGCAGCACATTAGTAATTACACGATGAGGACTCCCCCTATCCTTAGATCTGTACTAGGAAAAAATATTTTCAATAATGTAGTACAAGACATGGTCACCAGAGGTGGCCATACAAACCTCTTGATGAAGTTAATTAGCTTCAGTCCTCCAAATTAAGGTTTGGTGTAATTAATTTAAAATTCTGTCCATAGTATATTAGTACATATTTTTCAAGATAAGGGTGCTTAACCTTATCCCAAGGAAAGGCTAGGGGAGTAAACCCTGAAAACAAATCCGGAGCCGGAGTCCCTAAAGCGGTGTGATGCTGAACTCCAGTGCTAACCAGCAACTCCTGCGACACTATCGTTGCCAAACCGCATTGGCTTATTATCTTTCCTTTGGATCACAGCAGCAGTGTGGAGAGGGGGGGTTGTTGCCTGGGCAACAGTTCATCTTCCATATCAACCTGCCCAGGCAACGTAGTTAAAAAAAAAAAAAGTCACTACTCCATCGTCTCTCGTAGAAGGAAGGATGCCAACAACAGCCACTATGCTACAGGGACTTCTCCCACTTTTCCACCCTGTAAAACGATTATTGTTATAGGAAATGAAAATCAGCAACCTGAGTTCAAATCCTGGACAAGGCTGTTTGTATTTCACTTTGTGCTAATGCCCTTGGGAGAGGCATGAATCCATCTGTTCTCCCCCCAGCTATGGATAAATAGCAGGGCAGACTGTTTTGTTTTTTTTAATTTTCTTTTATCATCTTTGGTTAGACAACCAGTCTAAGAGAAGGAAAACTCTTAGAAAGTTGACCTTGTGTCATATCCTACCAGTAGTGGTGGTTGGGGGCAGGTAAATGCATAAGTAAAAAAAAAGTCATCGGGTGGCCTAAAGTCGGTATCAGTCAATCAGCGAGGGTGTCTATCCCCTTTTCACATGGACTTGACCAAGGAGGTTGTTTGTGACATGATTAATATTGTAGCATTTAAATTTAAATGTGTGTAAATTGTACTATTAACTTTACCGTAGAGATCCCTGTGCTACTCATACGCTAAATTGACAAGGGCTGGTATCGAACCCAGAACCTTGTGATTTCTATGCAGACGATATACCGGCTAAAATCTAGTTCTCAATCTTGTCCGTTTTCCTTCATATCTTTCTTTCTTGTTACATTCAAACAAAAAGTTTGTAGGCCAGTTTCCGTAAAATTACTACGGCCTAATGAATTCATTCTCTATTTCAATGATTATAGCAGTAAATATGATTGAAAATTAATCTACCTAAATCGCGTCATGTAGACGTGGATTTTGTAGATTTGAATGAATTGAAGAAGTTATTGTTAGACTAAATTCATAGCCTTAAGTTAATCTTCCCAATTGGGATGCCTTTAATAAATTATATCCATAAAAACTTGACAGATCAACGTATTTTGAGAAGGGGGTTAATCTCTTATAGTTAGCATTTTTCATATATTTTGAAAATTATTTATTATTCAAAATCCTGTTTATATTTGTGTTTTGGATCCTTTATGAAACACTCTATATACGTCCCTACCTTGGTTTATTTTGGATTTTTTTCCTTCTCTGATTAAATGTATTAAATATACCTGTACATTAAGATGTACTCCCTTTGTTTTTTTTAAATATTTGTTTTATTATTTTCAAAAAGATTATTAATACTGTTGAGAGTTTGAAAAAACTATATCAAATTTAAAACTTTTAAAAATATTTTTTTGCTTCTTAATGGTTCAATTTTATCTATTTGAATTTCAAGTAAATCTCTACTTATCTTTCTTTTCCTTAATCATATATATATATATATATATATATATATATATATATATATATATATAAGAAAAACTAATATTTCTTGACATACACAAATTCTCTTCAGAAATAACAATCAAAATGGCTTCCTCGAAGATCTCATTTTCTATTCCATGAAAACTAATTCTGTTTTTACAACAAAAAAAAGTAAACTTTTCTGATACTAAGGTAAACATAAAATATATTTATAGGTTGCACAAGGTTAAATTATTAACATGACATATTTTCTCAGGTGTGTAAATCATAATCAAAATTATTTTCTCCAAAATATAATTTGTATATTATTAAAATGAATACTATTTTTTTTACCAAAAAGCATAAATATCCTTATAAAAATAAATATAAAATATGTTTATCAATTTAAGTTCTACAAGTTTAACATGATATTTTCAGAGTAGAAATAATAATAAAAATGGCTTTCTCTAATATCTCGTTATCTGTAGTATGTAGATATTTTTGCCAAAAATATTTTTACAATAAAAGTAAATATATTGCAGTTTGAAATTCTACAAGGTCAATTTATTCTGGAATGGTTTGTGCAATTCCACTTCAAAAGTAGAAATAATAATCAAAATGGTTTCCTCTAAAATCTTTGCCAAGAAAACTAACACTATTTCACTCATGCACAAAACTAAATATAAAATTTATTTATAGATTTGAGGGACCATATGACCTTTAGGCACCCCTTTTGCGATCTTGATTCATAAGGACATGTTTTTCATTTACACCGTCAAAATCTGGTTGTTTGTTAACAGACGATTTTTAGTGGTTTTTTTTTTTTAATTATAAAACTAACTTCTAACCCTAACCCTAACCCTGACCCTTAACAAACAACCGGATTTTGACAATGTAAATGAAAAAAATGTCCTTATGAAACGAGACCGCAAAAGGTCATATGGTTCAATTTATTTATAGATTTGAGATTTACAAGGTTGAATTATTTTAGAAATGTCTTCATTTTTTTTTTTTTTGCACAAAAACTCTGTCAAGTACACTTACATTTATAGCTTAGTGTTATAGGATTGTGAATCTCAAGTTTCCTCTGGACGAGATGATATCAAACTGCATACAAAAAAAAAAAAGACAACAAAAAATCAGTTCAAAACTAAAAGTAATAAAGAAATAAAGAAATGAATTAATAAGAATATCAACTTTCATGAAAATAGTACTTATATCTCAAAATTAATTTTATATCTTAAAAAAGACATTTTAAAAGAATTTGACAGCCTTCAATAACAAGTTGCAATCTTAAATAGTTTTAAACAATTCTTTGCTATGGCAGAAACATTTAAGTCCTAAAAAATCTATAACAAAAAAATATTTATTATAACCAAAATAATTGTGAAGTCTATATAATATAGAATAAACATTTATAAAAAATGACTTGTGTAATATTATTGACTGTCCGACTTCTTCTGCCCCACCCCATATATATATATATATATATATATATATATGGTTGTTTCCTATCACTCCAACATAAACAAAGGGGAAGCACTCTTGACTGATAATTCATTTATTTATTTTCCTATTAAACTAACCCTAACCCTAACTTCCTTTTTCCTAGTTGATCAATAAATAATTTATCAGTCAAGAAAATAAGGAAATAACCATATATATATATATATTATATATATTATATATATATATAAGTAAAGAAATAACAAAAGATATATATATATATATAAGTAAAGAAATAACAAGATAGATATATATAAGTAAAGAAATAACAAAAGACTTAGAGATTTAGCATTATAGTCTATTTCAGGGAGCTTAGACAAATAGTCTAAATCTCCCGAAAGATTCGCATCTGATGAGTCGGGAGATTTAGACTATTTGTCTAAGCTCCCTGAAATAGACTATAATGCTAAATCTCTAAGTCTTTTGTTATTTCTTTACTCATATATTTGCTCTGTAACTCTAACATTAAGAGCACACATTGAGCTCTCAAACTGCGACTTGGTTTTGTTGTAAGGAAGATTTCTTCTCTGGACTTTTGGATTATATATATATATATATATATATATATAGTAATGCTCAACAATATTGGACATGTGATCTTTAAAGGTTTTTTTTTTAGAAAAGGATAATTCATATCATTACAACTAATTTCTATTTATTACCATATTTAGGTGACATTTGAAGTCTGTGGTAACAATAAAAAATATTATTTTCTTTAAAAAAAAACAACAACTTTAGAACTCCCATGTATCCAATATTTCTGTGAGTAACTTTAAACATACATTATACTCTATGAATAAGTAGACACCCACCAATTTTTGATAGAAAGTTAAATAAGATTCCAACTTAGTTACCAAAAATAAGATTGTAACACTATATAAGAGTTATTTTGATTTTTTTTACACTGTTGTCCTCATCTTTATTGTGATATGTTAAAACCCAATGTTTCAGCCACTGTACTCTTCAGCCTTCTTCAGGTGTATCTTGTCTATCTGTATATAGCAAGAATTCAACTTGGGAAATCATTTTAAATAGTTTGACTGTTGAGCAAACAAAGCGTTGAAAACTTATAATGATCACATTCAAATAATGTCATTGTTTTTGTACACCCATCAGTCTGAGAAGCATCATGATCATTAAGAAAAGATGAGGACAACAATAAAAAAAAAATCAAAATAATAAACATCAAGCCTTCTCTCAAAAATTCAGACAAATACTATATAAGGTTACTATATTCATATTTTTGGTTACTGAGTTTCACTACTGTGAGTCTGGTAATAAATAATACCTAATTATATCCATTTTGAACTGCATAACATTCCACAAAAAATGAGAAAATCCTGGTATCTTTGATTTAGAAGAAAAACAAAAATTGTTACGGGTGTACTTATACATGGGTAATATTGTGTATTATGGGTCCAACGGAAGAAAAATAAAAATTTTATAAAAAAGGTCTGCAAAATTGATTATGTTTTTTTTTATTTTATTATTTTACATTGGCGACACATGTTTCAGATCTTCTGATATTTTCCTCAAGTATTAATTAATCACTTCTGATATCTTCTTCAATGGTTAATTGATGCCTGAAGAAGATATCAGAAGTTCTGAAACACATGTCAGTAATGTAAAATAATAATTTTTTAAAAATTTGTTTAAAAATAATCAATTTTGCGGACCTTCTTTTTTTTATAAGATATATATATATATATATATTCCCTCACCAGTTTTTTCAACTCTTTTACTTTTATAACAACATTTTTGGCCACTATACTTTCCAACCTTCCTCAGGTGTTGAATGGAAACTGTTATTTGATTTACAAAGTATATCATTCTCGGTCTTTTCAAGTCCATTGTCCTTCTGTTAGGACAGACACTGGACATGGCAATTTCAGAACTACTAACCAGCAAACCTGATACTTTGCTTTGGCACTACCTAACTCAAGAATTGAACTCATGCCTTCCAGACCAGAAAAGTTATATATATATATATATATATATAATATATATGTGTGTGTGTGTGTGTGGGCCCTTGCTAGTTTCTTCATCTGTCTTACTTTTATGAAACATTTTTGGTCCCAATACATTCCAACCTTCCTCAGGTGTTGAATGGAAACTGTTATTTGATTTACAAAGTATATTATTCTCAGACTATTCGTGTCCATTGTCCTTCTGTTAGGATGGACGCAGAACTCGAACCAACAACTTTTCCTTCTAATACTTTGCTCCGGCACTACCTAACTCAAGAATTGAACTCATGCTTTCCAGACCATATGAGATGTAATGACTCTTTTATACACTACCACAAGCAAGCTTTAGAGCTTTCAATCTAAAACCTCTTTTATAATTAGTGATTTTCATGTGGTGTTGATATCTATGCTTGGTTTACCGATTGGATGATCCAACTTTATACTGTGCAGTAGATATTCTGAAGATATTAACAATTTTATTTTATCTGAATAAAAAACAAAATCTTCAATAACATGGAACAAACAGACTCAAAATATCTCAATTTGAACTGGAGGTATAATTTATACAAAAATAGGGGACATTTTTGTGGGACACCCAATATATATATATGTATATGTGTGTGTGTAGGCTGCTTAGTTAATAGAAACATAAATGGAATAAGCAAGGCGTGTGTAGACAACAGTTTGGTTGAGTCAAATTAATGAGCAGAAAGATCTCTTTATCCTCCCCCTCCCCCTCCCTCTCTAAACACTTGATTTGGTCTCGTTCCCATCTTGTGTAGAAAAGGGAAGGAAGCAACAGTTAAATATTTTTGCAACGCTAAAAAAACATGTCCGGTCTGATAAAATAATATTCAATTATTTATTCTCTTTATGTGATCAAGTAAATCCCTCCCCTCTTCACATAATTATACACATGCATTGATACCAACGACATGGAGGTCGAATTATTTGGCATCAAATGCTGTTTTATACACTGTATACTACATTTATTACGATTAAAAAAAGTTACAATGTGTTCTGATAAGTATATTTGCTCTACTGATTGGATGATTTTAGAATTTAGGGTTAAATCGAACTTATATATATTATTAAAGAAATGGATACAATAGAAACCTACTCGAGTTTCACCATAAGGATCTTCAGGGTTAAATCACCCTGCTGAAAGAAAAAAAATACCAAAAATCAGGGAATAAACCAAATTTTAATGAAATTTTCAGTGTTGATATATTAATAATAATAGATATCATACACCAGTTATGTTATGTAAAAACTTTTACATTTTCTCAGGTCAGTTAACTTTAAACCACGTACCTTTGAGAATCTGTGTTATGCCTTAAAGATACGTGGTTTAAATTAACTGACCTGAAAAAATGTAAAAGTTTTTAAATAAAATAACTAGTGCATTCTATCTGTTAAAGGGTATAGACTCCTTTGCTGTCTGGCTGATATCGATAATAGGCTTTACTTTTACTATAATAGTAAGACAATGGAAGAAGTCTGGATAGTCCAAATTTAATTGGTTTAAAAGCATCAATGTATAATAGTAAGACCGTGGAAGAAGTCTGGACAGTCAGTGGTCAAAATGTTGTGATAAAAAACAACAAAGTTAACAGCTTTGAAAGAATCAATGTATAATAGTAATAACATGGAAGAAGTCTGGATTGTCAGTGGCCAAAAATGTTGTGATAAATACAAACAAAAATACAAACAAAAATGAAGAAACTGTTTTTGAGAGAATCAATGTATAATAGTAAGATCCCAGAAGAAGTCTGGACAGTCAGTGGCCAAAATGTTGTAATAAAGACAATAAAGTTAACTGGGACCATATGACCTTTAGGCACCCCTTTTGCGATCTCGTTTCATAAGGACATTTTTTTCATTTACACCATCAAAATCCGGTTGTTTGTTAGGGGTTAGGGTTAAGTTTTATAATTTAAAAAAATCTAAAAAATCATCTATTAACAAACAATCGGATTTTGGCGGTGTAAATGAAAAAAATGTTCTTATGAAACTAGATCACAAAAGTGGTGTCTAAAGGTCATATGGTCAGTTAACTGTTTTGAAAGAATCAATGTATAATAGTAAGATCCCAGAAGAAGTCTGGAGGGTCAGTAGCCAAAGTGTTTTGATAAAGACAATAAAGTTAACTGGGACCATATGACCTTTAGGCACCCCTTTTGTGGTCTCGTTTCATAAGGACATTTTTTCATTTACACCACCAAAATCCAGTTGTTTGTTAGGGGTTAGGGTTAAATTTTATGATTTTTTTTTAAATTTAAAAATCATCTGTTAACAAACAACCGGATTTTGGCGGTGTAAATGAAAAAAATGTCTTTATGAAACTAGATAGGAAATGGGGTGCCTAAAGATCATATGGTCAGTTAACTGCTTCAAAAGAATCAATGTATAATAGTAAGAACATGAAAGAAGTCTGGATTATCAGTGGCCAAAAATGTTGTGATAAATACAAACAAAAATAAAGAAACTGTTTTTGAGAGAATCAATGTATAATAGTAAGATCCCAGAAGAAGTCTGGAGGGTCAGTAGCCAAAATCTTTTGATAAAGACAATTAAGATGAGGAAACTGTTCTGAAATAATGAATAATAGTTATAAGATCCTGTGTCAGGAATTCAAGCTAACATTTTTTTTTTACAGTAGTTTTCTTTCATTTCTCCTGGATTTACCTTGTTTTTTTTTTTTCCTTACCACCTTTGCCAATGCTTTACTAACCTTTCACCCATAAACACCCATGCACTTTATTCCCAAACGAACCATTTAATCTAATTAATCTCTCTTAGCAAACTTCTGTGTCTCTCTTCTCGTTTCAACCTAATATTTCCTTCCTCAAACTTAATCTCTTCTTCTTATTCTTCTCATTATTTAAAATATTTCTCCTTTTTTTTTTTTTTTTTTTTTTTTTAAAAGAAAAAAAAAAAAAATAGAAAAAAAAATTAAAACCAATAATTAAATAATTATCACTGCTAACAACTTTGACAGGGTTTATTCCCCAGAAAATTTGCCCATCATGCCCCCGAAGGTGAGCAATGCCCAGCGGACGAAGAAGGAAAGAGTCAAATGTCTTTGATCACGGTAATCTGCACTTGAGGATTTATGACTGCTTCTTCATCTTCACTACGTTTCTCTCTTTCTTTCTTTCTTTCTTTCTTTCTCTCTTATCTTCATCTTTTTTTTTTTTCCTCCTAAACTCTGGTGTGATAGCTTCATCAATTCTTTCAACTAACATCTGTATAGGTTTCCCCACTTTTAAACGCTGTTTCGAAAAAAAAAACAAAAAAAACAGATCTCTACATTCTCTTTGCTCTAATCTCATCTGTGTTTTGCTTAGTGTCTGTCAATGTTCAGGTGAATATATATATATATATATATATATGGTTAGGAGGTTGATTTAGAAGGCTATCACAATGCAGTTTGGAATAAATAGAAAATAATAATACGGTAACAATGGTGTTGTGTGTTGACCTGTATTTTTTATTCTTTCTTGAATTTTCGAGGTAATACCTCTTTATCAAAAGAATTGAACTGAAGCAGTCCAGCTATGGCATTTCTTCCCAAATGAATGTTTTTTTTAAAATGATGTTATTTTTGAAATAACTGTATTCTCGTGTGAGCGTGAATGCGTTTATTGTTTGTACGTGTGTGTATGTTGTAATGCGCGTGACATTGAAAATGCGTGTTGGTTGTGACGTTAAGATTGTATCCTAGCGTGGGATTTTGTACATTTTGCATTACAACATACACACACGTACAAACAATAAACGCATTCATGCTCACATGAGAATACAGTTATTTCAAAAATAACATCATTTTAAAAAAAAACATTCATTTGGGAAGAAATGCCATAGCTGGACTGCTTCAATTCAATTCTTTTGATAAAGAGGTATTACCTCGAAAATTCAAGAAATAATAAAAAATACAGGTCAACACACAACATCATTGTTACCGTATTATTATTTTCTATTTATTCCAAACTGCATTGTGATAGCCTTCTAAATCAACTTCCTAACCAATACATACACAATGCTTCAAGCAAATTATGAAACTCTCTTATATATATATATATATATTGTTTAAGCAGGTTTTGTTAAAGACCAAGGAAGGTTTCTTCTTTTTATTTTTAAGTGTAGATGTTCAAGTCTTCTTCTTGTTTTCCATACATCAGGATCAAGATGGTAGAGAAAATGTCCCATATTTTTTAGCCGAGCGCTTTCAACCATTTCACCGATCGTCCTCGGGGGGATTATTGGCTGTAGTGATTGTTTGTTTGGTGTGAGTTGTATTTGTTTGGGAGTTTGTTTCTGCTTTTTGGAAGGAGTATTCAATTAGAAATTTTGATTCTGATGTACAGAAAACAAGAAGAAGACTTGAACGTCAACATTTGAAAATTATAAAGAAGGAATATTTTATGGTCTTTAACAAAACCCGCTTAAACAATAACTTGCTGCCAAAATTCACAATATACATATATATATGTATATATATATATATGTATTGGGTGCTTCAACATTTTTAACTACTTACTGACTGAAAAATTTCAGGCATTTACCAAACATTAATAATGATAATAATAATATCCTGCTTTTATCTGTTAATCTCTTTTGTGATGCTACTTCTGCTTTTTCAAATGAACCCGAGTACTACCTGACACTGGGATTGAACTCATGATCACCAGTTAATTAAATTGATTGAATAAAAGGGTTTGATTTGAAATCTCCAGAAGCTTACTAAAAAGAACAGACACTCAAAGAAGGATGTAGAGTACAACAGCTGAATTGTAGGGACTAATAACAACCAAGGTGAGGATATTAGTCTGTCGATAGATTGGTGCATGATAGTAATCTAAGGAATATTTGGAATATTAGAACAATTACGACCAAGATGAGGATATTAGTCTGAAAAGATTAATATATAATCAAATTCACTCAATCTTAAGAATTCAAAAAGAAATTAAGGGGTAGCTAGAATGTTGAAATAACTAAGACAACGATTCTACTCCAAATTGATCAATTTATAACCATTTAATTTTTATTGATAATTTATTACTTATTAATCTATAATGAATTCAATATTTGGTAATTTATGAGGAAGTGCATCCCGGTCTCCTGCCTCAAGAGTTGCTACCCGGTGACTATTAAAAAACGACCCAGCTCAAGCTATTCAAAACTATCCATCTATCTATCTCAATTTGGTCATATTTATCTATATTACTTTAAATACTAAGATTTTTTTTTATTCATGTTTGTTTAGAATTACGACAAAAAAAAGAAGCGACCCCCCCCCCCAATACATTTACTTGTCAAAAATATCTATCTCTATTTGTTTGTATCTATCTATATTATTTTGTTTGTTTATCTATCTATCTCAGTCTATTCAAAACTATATATCCATCTTCATATCTAAACAAGAATTATGACAAATTACGATAAATAAACAAGAATTATGAAGAGCTGGGGTTGTTATTTTGATAGTCACTGGGTAGCGGTCTTTGAGGCAGGAGACCGGGACGCACTTCCTCATAAATTACCCAATATTTTTTAATTTATTTATGGGATTCCATTATATAAGAAATTCAGAGAGAAATTTAAAAATTGTTAATGTAAGCTTAAATTCTCTAGTGTAAATAATGGGTGCCATTACAATAAAAAAAAAGATATGCTGGCCCCTTACATCATTATTAAGTCTCTTAAGTCATTAATAAAGATATCATTATCTTTTGAAATTTTGATAAAATTAAGTAAATGAAAATCTAGAGTCTGTAAGATTTTTAATTTGTATATCTCTGTCTTCAGTTTGAAAACTGACATTTTAAAAAACATTATTTTAAAGTATTAACTCTTTGAACCATTTACTCTTTGTGCAGACATTTTTGTTTAAAGCTATCCCAACATCCCTTAAAAGAAAGGCTGTGAATGTATGCCATATTAATCCTTTTATTAGTAGGACCTTTTGAGCTGAAAATACTCACTGTAAACTTATGGGTTCAAACAGTTAATTCTTTATAGAAAATTAAATATTATATTTAGATATGAAACTCAAATATATTCCTTAGAAAATTGTTTTCTTTGGGAAGTATAGTCACAAGCCAATAAGCAAAACTGAGAATACAAAAAAGAGAGAAAGTATAGAAAATTTAATGACATCAGTATCAATAGTTTTTTGGGGTTTTTTTTCTGGTATGTGTAGGCAAGAATGAAATAATAGGGATTTCCTAAATATTAAGTATTAGACACAGTAATGTGTGGAGGACAGAATGAAGTCAAGGTGCAAATTTCAAATAAGGGGATGTTCTGTAATTTAATATAAATTGACACTTAATAGATTAAGTTAGAAAAACAATATTTTGCTACTGAATGTGTAAGTAATTTTTTAAAAAAGGAATGAACAGAAAAGATTTTCTGTTCTTGAAAAAAGAGTGGGGTGATAATGACCAATGATATAGATGCACCATTGATTTTAAAAAATAAAAAAAAATATTAATAAGCTGACAAAATATCTATTAATCCAATGACTATTAATCCACTTCATCAGGTAATTGAGTAAATATTTTTTTTTTAAATCATCATTTTTTTTAATGTTACATTGTCTAAAGAAAGACGAAAAGAATCAACAACATTATTCATTATATTAGCATGATTAATTGACATTTTTATACGGCTTTCTCTCACAGCCCCCTCCCCCCAATTTCTTATCTGCCTTTTTTTCTATCTCACTTTTCTAATATCTTTCATTTAATATGCTTCATAAAGAACGATTCTTATACCACCTGATGCAAAATGCATGTCTTTAAAGCACTTGGTTTGTAAGCATGATTCAGAATTTTGGACTGAACCTTATATTTTTTTTATTACATGCTATAGTCTGTTCCAGCCTGGCATTTTTTTTTCTCTACAATATTTTGCATAAACATGTGCATATTACTCTTCTTTTTTATTTCTTTTTATTTCTTTTTGGTTATCTTCAAGCAACGCACTCCCAAATTTTTTTTAGCTTTTTTCTATTTTTTTTTTTTTAAGATATGCTTTTGATCTGCTTTTTTGGGGCGGAAAATATCAAGTGAACAAAAATAAATTTAAATATGTTTTTCATTTGGATTCTTAAGTAATAATCTTTTTTTTAATCTCTAAAGTTTAAAATTTAATGTAGAATGTCCTTTTTTTTTTTTTTTTTACAAGTTTCAATATATTCTGGTTCTACTTTGGTGATATTTTTCTTTATTTAAAAAAAAAAAAAAAAAAAAAAAGATCTCTAATCTTTTTTCTTTGAAAGAACCAATTGAAAGAAAAAAAATATAATTGATTTTTACAAGTTTCAAAGATCTATAGTTGACCACTTGGTAGGAGAGAGATTCTATAGTTGATCAGTCTAGTGGCGGGCGGGGGTGGGGGAGGGAGATTCTAAAATTGATCAATCAATTAAGAATTCGAATGAAAAACAAGTTTAGATTTATTTTTGAGAAAGATTAGTTATTTTCATTTACTTATATTTTCCCCCAAAAAGCAAATCAAAAAAGCATATGGTTCTTGCTAATTTGAAAGGAGCATTCCTTTAAAAAAAAAAAAAAAAAAAAGCTGAAAAAAGTGAAAGTGCATATCTTGAAGATAACCTTTTTTTTTTTAAAAAAACTTTATTTTATTAACAACTTATTCATTTTGCTTTTTTTTTTTTTTTTTAAATACATTTTTTAAAATTCTTAGCATGATTATAAATTAGATTAGCCAAACTTTAACAAAGTATTTTAGATATGCATTTATACCTACATACATTCATATGTATATATACCAGAGCTGAAATAAAAAGGCAGTCAACAACATTGATATTTTTAATAACATATACTTACTTTTTATTGTTATTGGCTGACCTATTATTTCTGCCCCAACATACACTCATATGCATATATTTATAAATATATATGTATATGTATGTATGTATGAGTAGCAAGTATTTCTAAGAATTAAGGTACGCATTCTTTAACCTATAAAAATTATTTACAAGAAAAATAACTTTATTAAGTTTAACATATTATTTATTTCAGTTGTACCATTGAGCCCTTTAGGGAGACTTAGGGCGAGTCTATACTATTTATATTTATATATATTATTTAATACTTGAACATATAAGTAGACATTTGCCATATTCTCTTTATACAATAAAAGGATACATCACAATGAAATATGGAGTGAATTTGAGTAAAGACTTCAGTCTGACAGTATTCATAGCATTCAGCTGCTACTGATTTGGTAACGGAGAAAAAATGGGATGATAAGCATAGTCTTTTGATATTTTTTGCTTGCAGTAAATATTTTATTATCTTAAATTCTATTTTTGTTGAATTTATTAGTTATTATCATAGTTTTTGAGTGATTATGTTCATCTAAATAATTTGATAATTCAAATAAAAATTCTAATTCAGTAGTATAAGTCTTTTCAGGTCTCTTGTTTTGAAATCTAACCTGGGAGGTTAATAAACACAAATACTTAACTATATGTTAAATTGATAAAAATTATTAACTTTTATTATACTACATATATATATAAGTTAAGAGAAAGGAAATGAATCTGACGGTATGAGTATAGATAAAAGATATGAAAACACATAATGCTGTTAAAATGAAATAATGTATATTAATAATGCTGTTAAAATGTATATTAAATAATGTATATTAACAATGCTGTTAAAATGAAATAATGTAAATATGATATAAAATATTTTCATTTTAACAGCATTGTGTGTTTTCATATCCTTTTATCTATACTCATACCGTTGGATTCATTTCCTTTCTTTTAACTTATATATATATATTATAAGTTAAAAGAAAGGAAATGAATCCGGCAGTATGAGTATGAAAAGGTGGAATGAAAACATCACACAATGCTGTTAAAGAGAAAACAATTTATAACATAATCATAGCTGATATTGATCAATATTTCGATTTTACAAAAATCATCTTCAGAGCCCGTTTACTCTGTGGTGTTTGAATGAGTTCAAAAAACAAAAAACCTTGATTTTGCAAAAAAAAAAAAAAACAAAATTTTTCCAAATTCAAGGTTTTTTGTTTTTGAACTCATTTGACTTTTATCTCCGATCACAAACACCACGGAGTAAACAGGCTCTGAAGATGATTTTTAAAATCAAATATTGATCAATATCAGCTATGATTATGTTATAAATTGTTTTCTCTTTAACAGCATTATGTGATGTTTTCATTCCACCTTTTCATACTCATATTGTCGGATTCCTTTCCTTTAACTTATATATATATCATATCATTCTTAAGAGAAGGCATCAATCAATTCAAGTCTAATGATTCTTAAGACAGCAATTTACCAAACCTAATATGACACACAAAAGATTCCCTTACGTTGATTTCCTCACTGATTTCTTCTGAATGGACATTTGAAAGATCTATCAACAAAAATTTACTGATATCATGAGTACTCTTTGAGTGTCTATTACTGTAACATCTCTTCCATTCTTTCTGGATCTTTTCAAATTCTTGGGTGAATTATTGTAAGGTTTATCACTGCTTTATTTAAATTCTGGTTCTGAATCTAGAGGTTTCTTTCTTGTAGTTGGGCTATAAGCCACATAAAACTATACCTTACTGGTTTCAGTCCAATGCTCTATATTTTACATTACCTCTTAGTACTGTGTGCAACAACAACATACACACACGCATACATATATGACAGTATATATACATATGTAAAAGTACACAAATATGTGCATACACACACACAACACACACACATATATATATATATATATATATATATATATATTATATATAATATATATGTGTGAGAAGAAAATATTTTCAAAAATATAACAAACACAGGATGTCATGATCAGGGGAAACAATTTTATATGTCAATACTTAAGTATTTCGGTATTAAACCATCATCAGGACACTGTTAAGGATGTTTTTGTGAGGGACAAAATGAAAAATGTTGAGTGTATAGTGAATGTGTGAATATGATACACTTAACATTTTTGATTTTGTCCCTCACAAAAACATTCCTTAACAGTGTCCTGATGATGGTTTAATACCGAAATGCTTAAGTATTGACACACAAAATTGTTTCCCCTGATCATGACATCCTGTGTTTGTTATATTTTTGAAAATATTTTTTTCTCATATTGTCAGATTAATTTCCTCACCATATTTCCATATATATATATATATAATATATATATATCTTATTATATATTCCCATAACCCAGTAGAGCTCTCTAGGGGCGACTTAGATTAACTTTCACTGCCAGCATAAAGCAAAAAAGAAAACTGAATTTTAAAAAAATCCTTCTGTGTCATATTTAGTGAAACATGTCTGAAAGAAAGTTTGCTGCCTGAATACACCTATTTGTGTCTACAGATGTGTGTGTATGTAATAAAGATAGTTCGCATGCAAATTATCTTTAAAGGAATTTTGAAATCTCAAATTGTAGTTTAGCTTCATTTTTTTTTCTAGATGGAAAGTCATTAGTGTTTTTACATTTATTTTGTCTAACATCCCTATCTTTCTTGAGTATATGTATGTGAAAATACATTAGTAGGGTATGGTAAAAAATAATAGAATTTACATTGTACTGATAAAAAATCTTTCAAACAAAAAATATTAGGTTATTTCCTATAAGTCTAACATAAACAAAGGGGAACTACTCTTGACTGATAAATTATTTATTTATTTATTGATCTACTATGAAAAAAGAAGACGAGGTTTTAGGGTTAGTTTAATGGGAAAATAAATAATAATTTATCAGTCAAGAGTGGTTCCCCTTTGTTTATGTTAGACTTATAGGAAAGAACCCTATTTTCTTTCTTTCATTCAAAAAATAATCGAGAAAGATTACGATATTAGCAGTAATAAATGGTTATCATATTTATTAGTGTCAGAGTTTTACAAAACTATTGATCTAAAATTTAAATGTTCTATTTGGAGTTTTAAAACATTCAGGTAAATCATAGCATTTCCATGGATTATTAATCCATTTCTAAAGATTTTTAATCCAATTCTATTAATAATTAATCCAAAACACCCTCACATTTTTATATCAATTATTAATCCTTTTCTAAAAATTGTTAATCCTAAGAATGCAGGAGAAAAATTTTTTTTTAAATCCTCTAAGTAAAATTGCAGTGCATAAGAGCAAGCACATAATTTTGCCTTATATATATATATATATATATATATATATATAATATCCTTGTAAATTGCTCATATTTATCAACTTAAGACCCTAAGATTCATTTTGATTAGGTTTATTTCTTTTGAATTTGCAACTGTATTGCATAAGTGTTTTCACTTTCTATAGGTTAAGAATATAGTTTTTACTTTCTATAGGGTTCTTAATTTTTCTTCTTTTGGAATTCCGTCGCAGATGACGATGATGTCACTCCATATCTTTAGTTGTGGACCCTCTAGTGGCTCGTTAGTCCAATTCTGGACCTGCAGATGCGGTCACACACATTGCAGGGGAAATTCCCATCTACATTTGGTTGTTTATGATGACGAAGACATCGCCGCTCTGCAGTCCTGTTAATCTAAATATTGAGCTGCTCAGCTCCTGTGCGGCAGGCATCTCGCCAATCCTGTCTGTTGGAGGCCATATCTTCCATGCTTGAAGGTGTGATGGTTAAGGATATAGGAATATAAGGAAAAAATAGCAGTTAGAAATCTTGTTCTCTTCAATAAATTATTTTAATCATGTGATGAATCAATATATATTGTTTATTTTTGTATTAATGATAAATAGTAAAGGATTAATAATTTTTAGAAAGGATTAATAATTAATAGAAAGGATAATTTTAGAAAGGATTAATAATTAATAGAAAAGGATAATCTTTAGAAAAGGATTTAATAATTAATAGAAAAGGATAATTTTAGAAAGGATTAATAATTAATAAAAAGAAAGGATTAATAATTTTTAGAAAGGATTAATAATTAATAGAAAAGGATTAATAATTTTTAGAAAGGATTAATAATTAATAGAAAAGGATTAATATTTTTAGAAAGGATTAATAATTAATAGAAAGGATAATTTTTAGAAAGGATTAATAATTAAAAGAAAAGGATAATTTTTAGAAAGGATTAATAATTAATAGAAAAGGATTAATAATTAAAACAGTGTGGTGTTATTGTGGATTAATAATAGAACAAATTTTACTTGAAAATGGATTAAAATTTCTAGAAATGTATCAATAAACCATGGAAATGTTATATATAGCATTACCAAAACACTTATTTTGACTAATATCCCTATCTTTTTGCTTGTCTCTTCACAATATTTTCATTGTTGTATGCTGTTTTTTCTGATCATCTTTTAAGTATGTTAGTATCTTGCATATGTTGGGATGTTAGTCTAAATAAGCTGTTTCTAATTTGAACAAGGCTTACAGTGTTTGTCAGTTTTCCAACCGTTTTCAGCTAACATATTTTGGACAATATCAATACAGTAATACCTTGGCTAGCACTTCCAGATACTCTCGTCATAAATGTGGATAGAGACAAAAATGAACACTTTCTTTGGGGGACACTGTACACATCAAGAACTGATCTGATCTTTAATTAGTTAATTATAATAAGAAGGTTCTACCAAAGGTGTGGGGGGGGGGGTAAAATTACCTTATACAAGTGGTTTTCAAACTTTTTGAGGCTGGACCCTTTTTTATTTCAGGGTCTATCTCATGGACCCTCCTCCCCCCACCTATATGAATAAAAATGAAATCTCATGGAATATATGATTAAAAATGAAATCTCATGGAATATATGAATAAAAAAAATGAAATCTCATGGAAATGATGAAATATATGAATAAAAATAAAATCTCATGGAATATATGAATGAAAATGAAATCTCGAGGAATATATGATTAAAAATGAAATCTCGAGGAATATATGAATAAAAATGAAATCTCATGGAATATATGAATAAAAATAAAATCTCATGGAATATATGAATGAAAATGAAATCTCGAGGAATATATGAATAAAAATGAAATCTCGAGGAATATATGAATAAAAATAAAATCTCATGGAATATATGAATAAAAATGAAATCTCGAGGAATATATGAATAAAAATAAAATCATATAAATAAAAATGAAATTTATCAAAAATATTTAATGAAAATTACATCCAATATTTGCACTGAATAATGACATTTAATGAGGGGGATATGCCTGTTTTACTTGGCACAAATTCTTGGTGATATTTTTGACAAAGATATATGCACAGATGGAAGAGCGTTGTGTAATGGTTAAAGTCATGGGAAATGGACTAGTTGCCCCGAGTTCAAATCCTGGACGTGCTAATTGCATTTCACTTAGCGCTAATACCCTTGGGAAAGGTATGAATCCTACTCTCCCTCCAGCTATGGATAAATAGTAGGGCAGACTGGGCTCTTTAACCTTGGTTAGGCAACCGGTCTGGGAGAAGGAAAACTCTGAATTCAAACCTGTTAAACTCCGCTTAAGAAATTGACCTTGTGTCACATCCTGCTCGTGCGAAGGGGTTGGTAAATATATATAAGCTACAGAATCAGTCTATTTGTATTTGGTCATCATATTGGCAAGTGCTGAAATGCTGTTTCAAAAGGTAGCAGCTTTTTGACTTCCTTTTGTAATAACAATGGATACTCAAAAGCCACAATAAGCCAAAATTTTGGGAGTGGTTACTGTTTAAAATGAAGTTTCATATATGTTTTCTAGTAACCAGAAATATGAATTTTAGTTTTATTGTTAATCAGATAATATAAATTTTCAAGAGACCCCTGCAGTATCTGTGGACACCTGCTGTTGACATTGCAGACTCCATGTTGTCCTGAAAATTAGATGTCATCTTGTTTTTAAATTAACTACAATAAAAAGAACACATAAATAAATAAAATTAAAGATTTGTATACTCTAACTTTCCTGGTAGATTGGGATGAACTTACTACTTACCTAAAAATGATAGTGCTAAATTAGTTTGGTTTGGTTTCTTTATTCAATGGCATATCAACCTTTATATGGTTATTTAATGCCAAAGCCATCCTTTTAAAAGAACAGTAGTACTATTTAACCCAGAGCTGGGGGAGGGTAAGAGGATTCATACCTTTCCCAAGAGTAATAGTGTGACTAAGAGTTTGAACTCGCTTACTATAATGTTTGTGTCCAAAACATTTGCCACTATACCACAGGAAACTTTCTGCTAAATTAGAACAAAAAGTCCAATGTAAATAAGAAATCAAATAGAAAAATTAATTTTTAATTAAATGACCAAGTTTTTGTAAAATAATCACACTAAGTTCCAATTACTGTCGAATTGGTAAGACAAGGCAACAAGTAGTCATAACTGAATACAAATCTAATCTTGTTGCAATACTACTGCAAAATGACATGGTATTTATGAAGCCTCATAACATAGAAACCAAGCAGCCAATCAGGACTGAAGGAATGGAATCATCCAAATACATGAATGGACTATTCTTGACTTCCATAAATACCAGCTATCTTGGGGCACTGGCATTTGTGCTTAGCCAGTTGCTGTTGTTCAAACCAACAGTATATTGACTGACTTCAATAGTTTTAAGAAAATATTAGTCATGAAATGGGTTTTTTTTTGAAGGCTATAGATAAAATAATCCGCAGGCTGAATGTTTGATTCTCCTGTCTCTAAGTAGAAATTTAAGATTACTAAGAAATAACAAAAAATTTGGCTGAATACATGAATATAAATCATAGTTTGTTTTGTTTTTTTTTACATATTACCATACAATTATTATCATATTGTAGCGTTAAAGGAGATGTCCATGGTGACTTTGTGTTGGAAGTTAGAGTCATAGGAAATGGTCTCATCAACCCAAGTTCAAATCCTGGACGAAGCTACAGTTCACATAGCACTAATACCCTTGGGAAAGGTATGAAGCCAACTAAGAGAGGTGTAATGGCTATTGTTGAAGGAAATGATATATAAAAACAATGTTTCAGCCATTGAACCCTCCAGCCTTCTTCAGGTGAACCTTGTTTGGTTTGTTTAGTTTTATGGCATATCAACCTCAGTGGGTCATTTAATGCCAACAAGGTTTTGAAATAAATCCATTCTTAATGGATACTCAATTTCTTTTTCATAAACAC
Source organism: Doryteuthis pealeii (assembly GCA_023376005.1). Lineage (NCBI taxonomy): Eukaryota > Metazoa > Mollusca > Cephalopoda > Myopsida > Loliginidae > Doryteuthis > Doryteuthis pealeii. The sequence continues at coordinate 114,717,531 of CM042142.1, forward strand.
ATTTTCCTATTTAACTCATAGATGAGACCCTAACAGGTACTACCACTCTGGGTCAGAGTAGACCAGGGAGCAATGGTGATGAAGGGGTGCTCCACATTCTCCAGAACTGGAACCTTAGTTCAAATCTTTGGGGAAGTTATGTATCTAATTATTCTCCCTCCAGCTATGGGTAAATAGTAGGACAGACTGGGCTCTTTAACCTTGGTTTGGCAATCACTCAAGGAGAGGAAAACTCTGAATTCAAATCTATTAAACTCTGCTTGGAGTGGTCACTACTAGAATAGGCTCAGTCCTAATCAGTGATCTATTTCACTGGGCTAAAGAGCCCTTGGTCACTACTAGAATAGGCTCAGTCCTAATTAGTGATCTATTTCACTGGGCTAAAGAGCTCCTGGTTACTACTAGAATAGGCTTAGTCCTAATCAGTGATCTATTTCACTGGGCTAAAGAGCTCCTGGTTACTACTAGAATAGGCTTAGTCCTAATCAGTGATCTATTTCACTGCGCTAAAGAGCTCCTGGTTACTACTAGAATAGGCTCAGTCCTAATTAATGATCTATTTCACTGGGCTAAAGAGCCCTTGGTCACTACTATAATAGGCTCAGTCCTAATCAGTGATCTATTTCACTAATAGATGGATTATCATCGTTGGAAATGGACACAGAGGCACAAGTTTAAATTCTGAAGGAGGCTGATTGAATGGCGCTAATAACCTTGGGAAAGGTATACATCTATCTACCCTTAAACTATGAGTAAATAGTATAACAGACTGTGATCTTTAAACTCGGTATAGCAACCAGTCTGGAAGAAGGAAAACTCTGAATCCAAACCAGTTAAACTCTGCTTAAAAAATGACCTTGTGTCACATCCTGCTCATGTGGGGGGTTGGAGTAAATAGGAAAAGTAGTGTTATCCCTCTGAAAATTACTGAACCCCTCTACTAAGGTCAGGATGTGACACAGTCAATTTAGTTTAGCTCAATCGATAGAGCATCCGAAACACAAGCTTTGATACCAGCCCTTGCCAACCTAGCACATGAGTACCACAGCTTGGATCTGTACAGTAAAGTGAGGAGTTGATGGTAGGTGTAGTGCTCTACCTCAGACGCAAAAACAATCTCCCTGGTCTAGCACTAGAGAAAAGGGGATGGACTCCCTCGCTGTTTGGCTGATATCAACAATAGGCCACTCCAATAACTTTTCTTTTACAGTTGATTTGAATTTAGAGCTTTCCTTATCTTAAACTTGTTACTTTATTAAGGCTAAAGAACTATGTCTGCCCTACTATTTACCCATATCTAGTTACAACTGCTTGTTGCCGTGTCTTACCAATTCAATGGTAATTGGAACTTAGCTTGATTATTCTGCAATTCTACAGGGGAGAGAATAGATGTTAGCTCTCCAAGTAAATACTTTCTGGAGCTGGGGAAGCATTACATAATGTTAATATATATATATGTGGAGAAATGTAGACAAACATGGGATGTTATGGAAACTGGATGTTTATTGTCGACGATGCAACGTTTCGGTCTATTATTAGACCATCTTCAGGACTTGGATACAGTTATTGCTCCAATGATAGACATTCTCAAAATGCAGAAACAGAAGGTCATCAGAAGGAACAGCTATATATATATATATATATATATATATATATATATATATGTTCCTTTTGTGTGTGTTTATGTGCATATATATATACCACCCCTTCCCCTACTGACGAACTTCTGTTTCAGCATTTTGAGAATGTCCATCATTGGAGCAAGAACTATATCCAAGTCCTGAAGATAGTCTAATAATAGACCGAAACGTTGCATTGTCGACAATAAACATCCAGTTTCTATAACATCCCGTGTTTGTCTACATTTCTCCACATACTGTCAGATTAACCTCCTCACATTTCTCCCATATATATATATATATATATATATATATATAACTACATGATAAATCATTGTCATTATTTTTATTCTCATACACATGGTACATAAATCAAATTACAGTGTGCATTTTTACCCCCTACAGAGATTGTCCATTAAAGCAGTCTTTGAGGATTATTTATTTTTAGAAATTTAATGTTGCTAAATCTATTATGATAAATATTTGAAAACAAGTGCTCAGTCTGCGACACTTCAAAAAACGGTAGCGCTAAGTTGGGTATTACTGTATTTTGACTAATATTTCTTTTAAGTATTCTTTTGAATTGGTTCTAGCTTGGAATAACTTGAAAGGTTCTGTTTTTGTTTTTATTTTAAACAAAAAAATTAATATTACTGTGGCACAAAATAATCATTCTCTGCAGCATGTAATCAACATGTTACAAAACATGTTATAAAAATTGGTAAAAATAAGTTTATTAATTTTGCCACTCTATTTTATATTTTTTCATCTATTTCATATTAAAATACTCTTATTTGTCTGATTTTTTTTAGATGAGGCTTGATATGTATCATTTTGATTTTTGGGACTGTTGTCCTCATCTTTATCGTGATATATAAAAATAATATTTCAGCCATTGTATCCTCCGGCTTTCTTCAGTTGAACCTATTGAAGTAAGTCAGTTAGACAGTCAACAATTGGTTTGAGCAATGTGACTGGCCAAGCCTAACCATGAAGTTACTAGTTCTCCAATGAACCCACTATGACAGCTTAAATAATTACTGCCACTCCTGCCAGGAAGAGTCCATTAAGCTGAGGAGGTGTTTGACTGTTCACTGTCTAATAGTTAACAATCTGTAACAGTCATTTCCAGACTGCAGGTTCAATCCTGGCTAAGGGTGAAAGTAACACAGAATAACAATTAACAGTATTCTACAGAACCTTGTTTGGTTTGTTTAGTTTTATGGCATATCAACCTCAGTGGGTCATTTAATGCCAACAAAGTTTTGAAATAAATCCATTCTTAATGGATACTCAATTTCTATTTTATGAATACATTTCCCTATTTAACCCATAGATGAGACCCTAACTTTGGGTCAGAGTGGACCAGGGAGTAATGGTGATGAAGGGGTGCTCCACATTGCCCAGACCTCCAGAACTGGAGCCCCACCATCAGATAGAGTTTAATATAATTCCCAGGACATGATGACCCTCAGCCACTGCCTTCTAGCACCCATATGATAAAAAGGGTTAGGGCTTTTCATAAGGGCAATGGTTTGGGACAATTATATAGGTGCTAGGACTTGACATGACCAGCCAATTGATCGAGGGGGGGGGGCTCTCCGACCGCCCGTCTTGCCCAAGTAAGAGCCAAAGTGGAGTGTTGCATGTCATGGACTGCTCAACCACCTGGGCTCCATCCTTAAGCATCACGGGTCACCACCCCTGGCCAACAGGTGGCCTCATTGGGGTTTCTTACCCCTCTGCAGAGGTGCAGTCGGTGTATTCTAATGCCCCAGCCAACAGGGCAGAGGTGAACCTTGTACTTCTCAGATTGATGAGCGTGCAATAACAATGACCTCATTATCTGAACGAGATCTTTTATAAGTTCTTCAACGCCTCGTTTTCTCAACAAACGATTCAAAATAATTTCCTAGGTTGAATCATTGCTATGCTCGAATGGATAAGGTACACCAGAAGAAGGCCGGAGGGTACAACGGCTGAAATTTTGTGTTTTTATTTATCATGATAAACATGAGGACAACAGTCTGAAAAATCAAAATAATAAAATATTATTGTTTTTAAGTTTTCACTACATTATGTCAGTACATATTTTTCTTACTGGTTCTGTTTTCTTTAATGTAATAATTCTAATACAGGGTGACCCCACAAAAAAAAACGGGCCCTACACACACTTTTTTTTTTTTTTCAAAAGTTGGGGCCTGTTTTTTTTGTTTTGTTTTTTTTTTTGTATATGTGGTTTTAAACAAATCTTTAAAATTAAATTTTTCAATACAATCTTTTACAGCAAACTGGAGAATTTATTTTGTAGATCTTTAAATAATCTAATTTAAAAATTCTGTCTAAAAATAGTTGAATGTGTTTCCATTAAATTAAATTTCATTAAATTCTACAGTTCACATGGTAGTGCTAGCATCAGGAGAGCTTTAGAAGTAGCATATGCTTAATTTCTCTATTTTGTGGCAACTTGGAAGCAATTCTTTGTGGGCAACTTGGAAGCAATTCTCTATTTTGTGGGCAACTTGGAAGCAATTCTCTATTTTGTTTGGAAGCAATTCTTTATTTTGTGGCAACTTGGAAGCAATTCTTTGTGGGCAACTTGGAAGCAATTCTTTGTGGGCAATGTGGAAGCAATTCTCTATTTTGTGAGCAACTTGGAAGCAATTCTCTATTTTGTGGCAACTTGGAAGCAATTCTTTATTTTGTGGGCAACTTGGAAGCAATTCTCTATTTTGTGGGCAACTAGGAAGTAATTCAAGTCAGATTCTAAGAACCTGAAAATTTGCCAAAACCTTCTATGTAGCATTTTCAGAGCAATTTTCATGGATTATTACTTTTAATGGAATATTACAATCGGAACGGATATCATTAGGTATTATTTATGACCAAACTCTACAGAATGGAAATTCTGTAACTGACTAAAAATAAGATTGCAACAATATTTAAGGAAGTGTAATTATTTTTGGACAATTATATATTCATATTTTTGGTTAGAAAGTTTTAATGCCATAGAGTTTGGTAATAATACCTAACAATATCCATTCTGGTTGTATAATGTTTCACTAGAAATAATAGATTGTGATGTCTTTGGTTTTTGAGGAAAATTAACTTTTTTGCCAAAAAAATTGTTAGAGGTGTACTTATTTATAGAGGATATTCTCTGTGTGTTAATAGAGTGTTTTCATTTTGTCATTGTATTTTCTTATAGAAAAGGTAGCTATGGCAGTTGCTGATTCCTTAATCTCTGTTGGATTTAATAAGAGGAATCTCTGATATGTTAATAAGGATGTAAACAATGATTGTGTGAGAGTGATATGAAAAATAAACAAAAAAAAAGACAAGAAGATGAGGATCATGTCACCAATAGGCACCCCAGCCCAGATCAGTTTTGAAAAGAACTGAATTTTTCTTTTCACCAGTTGTTAGTAAACAAAATCAACAGACATTAGAATGTGCCAGTAGAAGCACATGGAAAATAAATTTTATAAATTGTGTAATACCATTTCTGGACAATATCCTTTTATTCAAATAAACATAAAAAATAGTTTGTAAATAAAAACTATTTTTATTTAAATAAACTTATCTGCATTTCTCTTCTGATTAAATAAAACCTATTTTAATATAAAAATATGTTTTTCATTTAAAGTTTTATAATTATAAAAAAAAAATCAACAACAATAAGATTCATTTTTTTCACATATGCTAGCAACAATAACATAAAATAATTCTTTTTTTTCTTAATTAAAATCAAAAACTATTTTAGTATAAAAACGTGTCTTTGGTTTGTTTGAAATTCTAATGTCTGTGGATTTTGTTTACTAACAACAGGTGAAAAGCAAAAAACTGATCTCGGCTGGGGTGCCTATTGGTGACTTGATCCGAAGAGGACATAAAAAAAATAGGAAAATCAAATGTATCTATTTGTTTGTTATGCCTTCTTGGGCATCTCCCCTTTTTATTATCTTCTCAGATCAACCTTCAAAAATTCTCTGCACTGAACATTTACACAATTAATAAAATATTCATATACAAATCAAATTCTCTAAAGTAATTTATCTGTAATGGTTCATAAGCTGTAGATTCTTGTTAGGGCAGGTTTATAGAACAAAGAAAAAAAGGATTGTATTCTAAAAATAGACAAAGCCAGACTGACTGACACCAAAATTCAAAACTCCTGCAAACTAACATGGTTCATAAGCTGTAGATTCTTGTTAGGGCAGGTTTATAGAACAAAGAAAAAAGGATCATATTCTAAAAATAGACAAAGCCAGACTGACTGACACCAAAATTCAAAACTCCTGCAAACTAACATGGTTCATAAGCTGTAGATTCTTGTTAGGGCAGGTTTATAGAACAAAGAAAAAAGGATCGTATTCTAAAAATAGACAAAGCCAGACTGACTGACACCAAAATTCAAAACTCCTGCAAACTATCAGACATTCTGAGAGTGGGTGAAGGAAAGGAAAGGATTTTTCTAGTAGCAGAGGGCAGAAAGGCAGTGGACAGCGAAGGGACCAGTCATAAATAACAAACCTCTTAGAACTGGGTGAACAAAAATAAAAGTAAGATTTAACACTAATAAGACTTTGTAAAAAGGAAAATTCATAAACCAAACCACATCTTTGTAACTTGTTGTTCATTTGATACAATTTATAATACAAATATAAAGGACAATTTTGTTATGACTCAAACTTCTTTGTCCATTAGTTGTACAGTTTTGCTTGTTTCTTTGAGGTTACATTTCAGATAAAATTACCTCCAACCAATATACAACATATCCATCAGATAGTTTCCCAAAATACCCTCTTAATTTATTTTTCTTGCCATTATATTCTGAACTTTTCCAATTCAATCTTAAGATATTTTACACTCTTGCTGTTTTTGATATGATTAGGCAATTTATTCCAAAAAATATTACTCTGGCAAAGTCTTGAATAAACTGCCAATTTGATGACATGGTGCCAGGTGGTTTGAGGATTGTCCCTCTATTACACATCTGGATCATGCAATGAAATCATGGAAAATTATTATTCTATTAGAAAAATAAAATCCAATTGGTTAATTTTTAAAATCTGACTTTAAATGTCCTGTTCAAGGAGAAATATTTAAAAAAGATATCTACCATAATTAGAAATTCCATTGATTATTTTGAAAGTTTCATTTAGATCACCTCTTATTCTTCTTTCTAGTAAAGTAGTAAATACTAATTTCTCCAATCTCTCCCTGTAACTGTAATCTTTTACTCTTTTATTAGTTTTGTCACTCTTCTTGTAATGCCCATAAAGACAACAGAAATTACGGGCCATATGTATTTGAGCAAGCAGATCTTTTCTTATTTTTTCTAAGCCAGGTTGGGAGAGCTGGATTAAAATTCAAAGTCTTTCTCTTTCTTGACAAAGTAAAATATATTTTTGACAGGCTGACAATACACAAAGCTCAATATCAGAATCACATTTCATAATGGAATCGAAAATTTGAAATAATAACAATATCCAAATAAAACATGTTTATCTACTAAAAGTATTTACAGAGGTTTAAAAGTTTAAAATATGGTATTGACCACATCTTATATTTATACAAACACAATGAGAATTTTAGTCATAGGTAATTCCATGTCAAATCATCCAGAAAAAATTGTCACCCATGTCAGCCATTGAATAAAGTCTAAAGAAGCCAAATAACTGTCAAATAAATATTTATACTATTGCTGTTTTTGATCTGATTAGACATTAGAGTTTTTGAAATTTGCTTTGACAATAAATCCAAGAGAAATATTTAAAAAAAGAGATTCCATTAATTATTTTGAAAGTTTCATTTAGATCATCTCATTCTTATTTCTAGTAAAGTAGTTAATCCTAATTTCTCCAATTTCTCTCTGTAACTGTAATCTTTTACTCTTTTTATTAGTTTTGTCACTCTTCTTTATAATGCCCATAAAGACAATTAATTTTTGAAATCTGACTTTAAATGTCCCGTTCAAGGAGAAATATTTAAAAAGATATCTACCATAATTAGAAATTCCATTGATTATTTTGAAAGTTTCAATTAGATCATCTCATTCTTATTTCTAGTAAAGTAGTTAATCCTAATTTCTCCAATCTCTCTCTGTAACTGTAATCTTTTAACCTTTTTATTAGTTTTGTCACTCTTCTTTGTTTACCCTCCAATTACACTCAAATTTCATGGCTTTAACAAGTAAAAAAAAGATTATAAGAATGTTACTTCCAAGAGTCATGATTACACATCTGGATCATGCAATGAGATCATGGAAACTGGCAAAGTCTTGAATAAACTGCCAATTTGATGAACATGGTGCCAGGTGGTTTAAGGATTGTCCCTCTAATTATAGGCGGTTTTGAACTATGATTCTTAAGGGTCTCTGACCTTGACAGACAGGGATGGGTCTGAACAGAGTGGAGAGGTGTGTGGATGGACAGGGATGGGTCTAAACCTAGAGATGTGTATGAGGAAAAGAGAAACCTTAGATGAAGGCAGAACATATAGGGTGTGGCAAATTGAATCGGTTTTATAAGCCTGATATTTTAAACTGAAGACATTTTTACTGCACACAATATTTTAGGTTGAATATTATTTTACTATACACTGTAAGCCCAGGCTTAGGCGGGGAGATCATGCCAAAAATTAATTACAAAAGGTATAGTATAGCCATCAATTAATGAAATCCAAAAATAGACTCAAGCAAATATATCTGCTCTTTGGGTGGATTTTTTTTTGGGGGGGGGGGGTTGCTCAGGTAGAGGGTGTCTGAAAGCCAAAGGTTCAATAGAAAAATGCAGTTTTCAATTAATTAATTCACTATTCATTATATTTATATATTATTATATAAATAATATTTATATAATAATTATTTATATTATAATATAATATAATGATATAATTATATATTTTATAACAGGCAAATTTTAACAAATTTATTTGACAACTTTTCTTAACTTGCTTTGCTGTGTTCACTTGTTTTTGTTGATATTGTTCATTTATTTATTTTATTTGTTTGTTTGTTTGTGTTATTTATATTTTGATTTTGTAATCAGAATTTTTCTTTTTTTCTTTCTTTTTTTTTTTTTTTAATTTTTTTTAATGATTTTGTTTTAATAAATTGCAGTGCAGTCACATTTATATAACTTTTAAGTAATTTTGATTTTTGAAAAAATATTTTTTAAAATTTCATTATTCTAAAATTTCTATAAAAAAAAAAATTGGGGGGTCAAGAAAACATATTTATTTTAAAAGAAACCATGCAAATATCATACAATCCATATATATATATATATATATATATATATACATATATATATACATACATACATACATAAGTAAAGTCATCAATGTGGCCTAAAGTCGATATCAACCAGACAGTGAAGGAGTCTATCCTCTTTTCCCTAATGCTATACGAAGAAGGTTGTTTGAATGTCTGAGGTGGAGCACCAGACCTGCCATCAGCTCCTCAACTTACTGCATAGATCCCTGTGCAACGCATATGCTGAGATGGCGAGGACCAGTATCGAACCGGGAACGTTGTGGTTCCTAGCTGAACACTCTATCAACTGAGCTAAACCGGTCCTTTATATATTAGTTAGGTTAGTAAGGACAAAGTCAACAGCACTTGGTAAGTGTCAGTTTCTCACCAACATAATTTTGGTTTGAAAATTGCATAGATGAGAAACTGACAGCTACCAAGCACCATTGACTTTATGTCTTCACTACTCTAAATTAGATATATTAGTATAAGTAACACAGGGATCTGTGTGGTAAAGTGAGGAGCTGATGGTAGGTGTGGCACTCCGCCTGAGATGCTAAAACAATCTCCTTGGTCTAGCACTAATGAAAAGGGGATAAACTCCCTCACAGTCTGGCTGATACCAACTGCCCGACGACTTTATCAAAGAGAATCCGTGTGTTTCTCTGAATGTTTGAGATGAGGCTTGAAGATTAGTATTATCTGCATTATTCGGACTATTGTCCCCATCTTCATTGTTATTTGTACAATGTTTCGGCCGATATGCTCTCCAGCCTTCTTCAGGTATTTCTTGTCGGACTCGGGAACCTTCTCTTCGAACTTGTGAACTTTCTTGTCGTAATCGGGAACCGTCAAGGAACTTTGAACCTACCCCAGCTATGGTTAGCGGAATGAGAACAGGATACCCCGTGGACTAAATAAAGGGTTAGGTTTAAAGTTCCTTGATGGCTCCCAATTACGACAAGAAAGTTCCCGAGTTCGAAAAGAAGGTTCCCGAGTCTGAGAAGGTTCCCGAGTCTGACAAGAAATACCTGAAGAAGGCCGGAGGGCATATCGGCCGAAACATTGTACAAATAACTATGAAGATGGGGACAATAGTCCGAATAATGCAGATAATACTAGAATCAGTATGATTTAAAAAAAAAAAAAATTTGTTTTCTTTGACCCTACACAATCTGATAAATACATTTTTTTAAACAAAAAAACTAATAAAGAATATGAGGCCAGGTAAAAAAACAAAAAACTTTTATGATGCATTAAGTCATCGCAAATATAAAATGTGACCAATGAATTACAAAAATCACAAATTTTAGCTTAATAGTTTAGTTTTTTTTTTTTTTATACTTGTTTATGAATTTTTTGCTAGAAATGTTAATTTCATGCACACTTTTTATTTGTAGAAATTTATTTTGTAGATAAAAGTGAGTCCAAAAAGAAACCAAACTTTATTTTCTTCCTCAAGAACAAATTTATTGCATCGATTTTTTTTATTGCATCAAATTTATTTTGGTTATATAAAGTGTGCTGGAGACCACCATTTAAACCTATAGACTCTGCATGGCAGTGTGGATTCAATTAGCCAATCAACACTCGAATACATGCTTAGTTAACTATCTAATAACCGATCTTGAAAGTCGTTTAGTCGCTCATATTTGATACGGACAAAACGGGTCAATAACACAAGGACTCTGCTTAACACAAGTACTCTGCTTAATGCAAGGATTCTGCTTAACAACAAGACAACCAAGGATTCTGCTTAACACCGAGGAACAACCAAGAATCCTGCTTAACACAAGGAACACACACTGTAAATTGCTCACACCTGCAGCCTAAAAATGTCCACAAGAATCATAACAACTATTGCTTCTGATGGCATGATATTTGTCTCCTTCAAAATAATCCCCCAACCCATGTCCATTGTTGATACACTAGCCTCAGTTTTCAAATTCCTTGTCACTGGAATAATGTTTGCCTCTCAAACCCTCTATTATGGGGCCAAAGAGGTGATAGTGATTATTCAAGTGACAAGGAAATGAAATCTATAGTGAAGAAGTGGCTCAAAGAACAGTCAACAGAATTTTACAGGGCAGAGATACATGCTCTCATTCAAAGATGGAACATTGCTATTGAGAGAAACGGTGACTATGTGGAGGAGGAGGGATGTGATCCACAGAGGACCAGCTTCATTTTCATGTATGATACATGTTTCTGTGTTGGTAATTATACCTGTCCTAAACAAAATGGCATTACTTTTTTACTCACCCTCGTAACTCAAGAGCCTTCATATCCACATTGAGAGACCTTCACAGAACTGAACTCTTTATTTAATCCATTGGGGTAGATTGTTCTCGTTCCATTAACCATGACCGGGTTAAAGTGTTAGGCTATGATAAGTATTCTATGTTAAGTATTTATGTTATTTTCGCCTGTAGTCAGGATTGAAACCTGCAATTTCCAGATGATTGTCACTCAGAACTGTATTAACTCAACACTTATATCAGTTATGCCATGTGTACAACCAGTCTGTGAAGGCTCCTAAATTCATCAAGAAACACTTGAAGAAGGCTGGAGAGCACATCAGCTGAACTGTGGTGTATATAATATACAATAAAGATGAGGACAACAGTCAAAAAGATCTAAATAATACATAGAATTTCAATTCCACTCTTAACCCTTTAAATATGAAATTATTATCAGTTGTGTGAATTTTTTTAGATGAGGCTTGATGTGTATAATTTTGATTTTTCTGACTGTTGTCCTCGTCTTTAGTGTGGAATATAAAATCACATTTTGACAGCTGTATCCTCCAGCCTTCCTCAGGTGTTTCCTGTGTATCCGAGCATAGCAATGACCCAACTGGGAAATCATTTTGAACAGCTTCAAAAGTTCTATGTAAAATCTCAACGTTTCGGCCGCTGTATCCTCCGGCCTTCTTCAGTTGTTCTCTGTCCATCCAAAGCATAGCAATACCCAACCTAGGAAAACATTTTGAATAGTTTGGCAAGTTCTTCAATGCCTTGTTTGATCAACAATCAAACAATTCAAAATGATTTCCCAGGCTGGGTCATTGCTATGCTCGGATACACAGGAAACACCTGAGGAAGGCCAGAGGATACAGCATCCGAAACATTGTAATTTTACATACTACAATAAAGATGAGGACAACAATTAAAAAATTAAAATCACGTGTTTTGTCTGAATATTGAATCTTAGCATGTTCTGGAGACAAGTACACTGTAGATACTAACCAACATGACATGATGCAATTTTTAATTTTATTTTATTTTATTTTTACAAAAGATAAAGATCACTGTTACAACATTTCTATTATGACAATTGGTATACTGTTTTAAAAGTTTGGTTTCTCTTTGGACACATCTTGTATAGATATATATTATATGTTTATTGTAAGAGCAGATTCAGTTATAACCATCTTATTAAAATTAATGGTATATTTTTTCCAAGCCATGCAGAGGAAAATATCATGGAATGAGTTTGTAATTTGTATTCCTTAAATAAATACCAGCAAAAGCCAGGATATGCAAATCGAGCTACAATTAAAAGACAGTTCTTGTAGACCTCAACAAGTTGGGGTTTGGTTTGTTTTGTTTTACGGCATATCAACCTCAGTGGGTCATTTAATGCCGACAAAGTTTTGAAATAATTAATTCTTAATGGATACTCAATTTTTTATAAACACATTTTTCTATTTAACCTATGGATGAGGGGATTCAATTTTTGTCTTCAAACTCATTTTTAACAAATTTTAAAACTCATTTTTGAGATATTTAACCCATAGATGGGACCCTAAGGTACTACCACTCCGAGTCAGAGAGGACCTTGGAGCAATGGTGATGAAGGGGTGCTCCACATTCCCTAAACCTCCAGAACTAGAACCTCATCATCAGATAGAGTTTAATGTTATTCCCAGGACATGAAGATCCTCAGTCACCACTTTCTAGCACATATATGATAAAAAGGGATGGAGCTTGCCATAAGGCAATAGAGTTGGGACAATCATATAGGTACTAGGGCTTGACGTGACCAGCCGATTGATCGGAGGGGCTCTTCCAACCGCCCATCTAGCCTAAGTAAGGGCCAAAGTAGAGTGTTGCATTCATGGACTGCTCAGCCACTTGGGTCCATCCTTAACATCATGGGTCGCCACCCACTGTCAACAGTTGCCCCATTGGGGGATTCTTACCCCTCTATAGAGGTACAGTCGGTGTATTCTAATGCCGGAAGGGGTTGGGGCATAGTTAATTGAAAAGAAACACAGCTCAAATAAAAGAACTATCAGTGTATCATATTGTACACAATGCTGAATGATGTCAAAATTTATTGTGTATATTTCTTCAAATTCCTAAACATGTCTTTAACCAGCTTCATTTCCATGTATGATACATGTTTCTGTGTTGGTAATTATACCTGTCCTAAACAAAATGGCATTATTTTTTTTACTCACCCTCGTAACTCGAGAGCCTTCATATCCACATTGAGAGCCTTCACAGAACTGAACTCTTTATTTAATCCATTGGGGTAGATTGTTCTCATTCCATTAACAATGGCCGGGTTAAAGTGTTAAGCTATGATAAGGATTCTATGTTAAGTATTCTATGTTATTTTCGACTGTAGTCAGGATTGAACCTGCAATTTCCAGATGATTGTCACTCAGAACTGTATTAACTCAACACTTATATCAGTTATACCATGTGTACAACCAGCCTGTGAAGGCTCCTAAATTCATCAAGAAACACCTGAAGAAGGCTGGAGAGCACATCAGCTGAACTGATATAATATACAATAAAGATGAGGACAACAGTCAAAAAAACATCATCAAAGTACTGTTTTGAAATAGGATGGGAAGACATGGGTTGACACATACACACTGTTTTTTGTATGTATGGTGTATATTTCTTCAAATTCCTAAACATGTCTTTAACATCAAACTAAACCATCGTCAAAATGCTGTTTTGAAATAGGATGGACAGACATGGGTTGACACATACACACTGTTTTTTGTATGTAGGGTTTCCTAACACAGAATGTGGTGGCTGTGGATCCTTATGTTGTTGGTATGATGTATGTTAAACTGCATCTACTAGCAAAGGTCCCATTCTAGAGCTCTGGGGAGTGTGAAATACCCCTTCATTGCCATTATTCCCAGGTCTACACTGACCCAGTGGTAGTACCTGTTAGGGTCCCATCTATGGCTTAAATATCTCACAAAATGAGTTTTAAAAATGTGTTAAAAATGAGTTTGAAGACGAAAATTGAATACCCTCATATTCCACAGTTTTAAACCTCAGCAAGAAACATATTTGGGTAATTCCATGTCAAATCATCCAGGCCATGTCATCCATCACCTTCAATTTTTCTGAAATTTTGTCCAAGTGCAGATTATATTAATGTTAGACAATCCCCAAAATGTGAGCTTCCAATTCCAAAAATTGGCAGAATTATGTCAATTTTTAGCTCTCTGAATTTGGTGGGGTTCGCAAAAAATGGTGACATTTTGTAATTTATTTTTGTCTGTAAAATGAGTTCTAGAGCTTCCCTACAACTAAAACTTGGTTTATAAAAGCATTTTCACCCAAGGAATTCAAAAATGCTATCAAAAAAGTCTTAAAATCAACCAACTTTTAGCAAGATCAATATCTCAAATGTGGCACTGCATCTATGACAAATTTTTTTTTCTATTATTATTTTACATATATTGAACATTATTTTTACCAAAAAGATAGTTTGATTTTTGATTTGTGGATTGTCTAACGTTAACATAGTTTACACCTGGAAAAATTTTTAGAAAAATTGAAGGGGGTCGGTGACAATTTTACTTTTTTCTGATGATTTGACGTGGAATTAACTATTTGACATGCTGTTAAAATCAATCAACCTGTCAATCAATCAATCACATTGAATCTGCTCCTATTGCATCTGTTATATTTAGATTTTTTATGTTCTTTGATTTTATTTTTTATTTTACCTCACCAAATTCCAGCAACCTCATCCTGATCATATAGCGGATAATCCTCACCTTGGTTCAACTCAACAAAGTCCACTTATTTCCTCTTTGTCTTTAAAAAAATAAGTTCACATCCACTGATCAGAGCTCACCACATTTTTTGTGAAACACAATCCTATGTCTTTCCCATTCACATTTAAGCACAGGACATTCAGTCATTTTTCTCATCTATACTACTATCCCCAAGTTTATGCATGTGCATGTGAGTGTGTGTGTGTTATTTGAGGAACACAGCCAAACAGAATTTCCCATATAGCTGATTTTTTTTTTTTCATGGATATTGACTTGAGCTAAGACCAGTCATGGGCAAACCTTCACCCATGGAGTTTCTGAATAGCCCACCTAACATTTCAATTTTTCGGTGCATATCACATAAATGCGTCTTGGCCTCCTTCCCTAAAAAACACTGAGCGGTGTCTGCTAAAAATCTGACCCATGCCACTTATGAACTCCTTAGTTGTTTGAAGGCATTTTTCCTGAAAAGTTAATGCAATATGAAAGTAATATTTTACCATCCCACCAAGTTTTTTCTAGAAAAGTAAATGTAAATATTTTAACCCCACCCTCTTTAAAATATTGAAGGCATTTTTATCGACAAATAACTTTTTTCTGTGGTTTGATAAAAGTTATTTGTCAATAAAAATGCCTTCAAAATGGTAAAAAAAAATATTTTAAAGAGGGGGCTTAAAATATTTACATTACTTGTCAAGAAAAGACTGGGGGGGGGTAAAATATCAATTTCATATCGCATTAACTTTTTGGGAAAAATGCCTTCAAACAGCTAGAGAGTTCTTAAGTAGCACTGGTCAGATTTTCAGTAAGCACCGCTTAGCATTTTTTTAGGACAGGAGGCCAGGAAGCATTTATGCATATGCACCAATTTTTCTATAAAAATATCTTTTTACCAAAGAAATCATTTCTAGTGTTTAATACAGTATCAATGTTCAGAAGCGTTATTGCAAACATTCTGCTGTGGGTCATTGAGTGGGGATGAAGCAGTGTATCTGTTCCCCCCATTTCAGCAAAGGGCACTTGTTAAGATTCCTGTCTGTTCTGTACTTAGAATAATTTTAAGGAAATCTATTTCTGGACTTAAATGAGTTCAAAAGAACAGACAAAAACATCACAAAATAAATAAAAATATTATTTTAAGCAGTGATGCTGATGGCTTTTTGATTTAGTGCGTCCTTGGATGCACATATTTTTTTGAAGAGTCCCGGGAAATTTTGTTGGGTCCCAACTAAAGTTTCTTAATAAATTGTAGGGTTTTTATTTATAATCTGGGGAAACAAATAAAGCCGTCTAACTCCTACCTTGTAACCTATCCTATGTAATTAATTTCTAAGAAACTATTGAAATGTATTACATTTGAAATGGTGAGGGAAGAAAAAAGGAAAACACTGGGACACATGAATATGATTTTACTGTGTCCTTTTAGATTTGTTATGCATTAGTGATGCAGGATGCATTCCTATCAGCATCTCTGTATAGGAGAATTTTATAATGTAGAATGCATTTTCACAAGGATTTTGTCTTCATTCGTTTTTGCTTAGTAGTGTTAGGGTTAAGTTGAATCTGGATCTTTTAACTTTAAACTAGAGCAGTGTTTCATATTGTACAAAATGGTGTATGATGTCATACTCTACTGTATATATATTTCTTCAAATTCCTAAATAGAATCTGGGATTGTCATGTGACACCATCTGAGGCCTTGACAGATGGGTAAATTATCTTAGGGAGATAATCATACAGCTGTATGATGTCATACTTTATTGTATATATTTCTTTGAATTCCTAAACAGAAACTAATTCTAGACCTCAGCAAGAAATATTTGACATGTTAAAATCAATCAATCAGTTGCTTTGAATTTGCTCCTAATTCTAAATCTCACAAAGGAATTTTAAGAAAAAAAAAATATTGAATGGTTCATGAATGTCACTGGAATTTTACCCATGTTCCTTTTTTTTTTTGGTTAGGATAAAAGAAAATACAAAAGTTTATTTTTTAGCTATTTTTTTAAAATTTTTATAATGCTCTTGAAGATTTCCATTAATTTTTAAAATTTGCTAGAAAACACCCCAGCAAAATATCATTTAAAAATCAGTTTTATATAAGTATATATTATATTTTTCCATACTCCTATAAATTTCTCAATTATCCTATACTTATGTGTGTGTCTCCCCTCCCGACTTCTTCCTATTCTCCTCACAACATTGTTTATTCTCTACCTTCTTCCATTCTGATAACAAAGCTTCTATCTCTCCTTTTCTCCAAAAATTAAAAACCACTCCACAAAAATCAAATTGGATATGTACATGTACATATAGTATTGCCAATCAGGACCAATGCATGCTCCCCCTCCGAGGGGTACAAACTTACTTGGGGGCCCCATCTATTTTCTATGAATACTACTTTATGATAATTGACATGTAGTAAAAGGCCCCCTTCCATCAAAGATTTGGGGTTCATGAGACCCTAGCATCGGCCCTGTTGCCTATAAATGAGTACCCACTTCCAATTTTTTTTAAAAAAGACAATTTTTTTTTCTAAAAAAAAGATACCAGGATTTTATTGTTTCTAATGGAACATTATATAATTAAAATGGATGTCATTAGGTATTATTTATTACCAAACTCTACAGCACTGAAAATCTGTATTCAAAAATAAAAATTGCATTCTCCTTTTATAGAATATATATGTAGCGGGCTGGTTTAGCTCAATTGGTAAAGCATCAGACTAGGAACCACAAGATTCTGGGTTCGATACCATCCCTCGCCAACTCAGCGTATGAATAACACAGGGATCTGTGCGGTAAAGTGAGGAGCTGTTGGTAGGTGTGGCACTCCACCTCAGATGCTAAAAAACAATCTCTTGGTCTAGCACAAGTGAAAAGGGGATGGACTCCCTCATTGTCCGGCTGATACTGACTTTAGGCCACACCAACAACTTTACTTACTTTTTTCTTATTCAGAAGAAAATGTGAGACCTGTTAAGAAGGCTTTAATGGTGAATAAATGTTTGCATGACTTCAACATAGAAGAGTGGTAACAAGAAAAGGGGCCAAAGGGAGATAACTTTAAAGTTAATAGACAGTTGGGGGGGAATAGTGTAGAATGCAACAATATATATGAGATGTACTTATTTTTGGATAGCTATATATTCATGCTTTTTTTGGTAATTTTCACCTTTAGTTGTTAAAATTCCTAGCAAATAAGGCAATTAGAGTAACCTCCCTTGACTTTCACTTTGAACTAAGCCAGTAGCTATTTTGAAAATCTCCGTGCAAAATAAACAAATCTTAGAAACTTTTTCGAAAACAATACAACTGCATGCTTTAACACAAAAATATCATAAAATGTGTTCTTGATAACAATTAAGTTCATTTCAGATAATGCGCACGCACAATTTTATGCTAGGAATTTTAACAACTAAAGTGAAAATTACCTTCTTTTTTTTTTTTTTGGTTAAAAAATTTTAAATGTATATTTATCTTGTTTGTCTTTCTACTTCCTTATATTGGAATGCTCAGTGGTATGAAAGATATTTAGCTGAGTACCCACTCATTAAGGACCAATACTAAGACTTTGGTAATAAATAATACCTAATAATATCCATTTTGATTTTATAACATTCCACTATAATTAAATAACAAAAAAAACATGAATATATTGCTAAAATAAGTACATTACATTCATATATTTGAGAGAAGGGGTCACAATTTTATTTTTAAATACTGTTTTAGTGCTGTAGAGTTTGGTAATAAATAATACCTAACAATATACATTTTGATTTCATAATATTGACTATAAATGATAAACTCCCGGTAACTTTGGTTTAGAAGAAAATTAACTTTTCATAGAAAAAAATTGGTTGGAGTGTACGATATGTATAAGCCTAAAAAAATTAAATAAAAGTATATATATATATATATATATATGTATGTGTGTGTGTGTGTGATATGAAAAATTGAAAAAACACAAATTCATAAATAAAGTAATGTTTATTTTGCCTACGCTGCAGTGTTTCGATCTGTTTCAATAGATCTTCATCAGGGCTTTAGACTAACGACAAAACAAACGAGTCTCGCAGATTTATTTTCTGCGATACATTATTTATCCTCAAATTAACGAAAGAATTTGTGTTTTATTCAATTTTTTATAATATCACATACTGCCGGATTCATTTCCACTTTTTCTTCACACACACATATATATACATATAATAAAATTTAAAAAAATAAATTCCAGCTCTTAAATACTGTAGTGTTAACATGCTGCAAAAACCAACCACCCAACCTAGATATCTCAAAAATTCAGGAACACTTAGAAATTAAAATATCGAAACCCAAAAACAAATTTCTTCAAGTATCTGTAAAAATTATCCTAACAGGTAAGTAAGGAACAGTTGAAGCTTTGAAATTTGGTGATTTTGGGTAAGTTGGTTCTTTTTTTTTCTTTATAATATATATATATATATATATATATTTAAAAATTTGTTTTGGGATGAAACTAAGAAATCACAGTGCTCAACCACAAATTTGTAGGAGCTTTATTTATTTGTTGATTTTTTTAAATATAAAAGTTTTTCATAAGCAGCTACCCAGGTTTCAGGTTATTTCACTATCGTCAGGTTGCTCAATCTCCTGGTGTTTATTTGAAGAGATTTTGTGTTGTTATCAACAACACAAAATCTCTTCAAATAAACACCAGGAGATTGAGCAACCTGACGATAGTGAAATAACCTGAAACCTGGGTAGCTGCTTATGAAAAACTTTTATATTTAAAAAATTCAACAAATAAATATATATATATATATATATATATATATATATATTGTGGTTATCTTGTTTTATTACCATGTGAAAACAATTGCTCTTTTTAATATCAAGATCTGGAATCAACTCTTTCAATACTGTTTTAAGTTTTGAAATCAAAGTATTTTCAATTCAAAATATGAACCACTATCATTATTAATAATCAGTTACTAGTATTTTTTTCATGTTCCTTCTTCTGCTTTTTATTACCAAATACATACAAGGTGTGCCCCATTATATATATATATATAAAGATTGAAGCTGTATTTGCCAAGACAGAAATAAACAGTGATTAAAACACTAATTTTGCTTTAAAATCCTTGGTACCCAACATGCTTATTCCAATGAGTTTTTCATTGGTAGAAGCATCTCTGAAATCCCCCCCTTTGATACGGTGTGAAACTGCACCATATATTTCTTTTAACATCACCCATGTCCTGAAATCTTACCCTTGAGATGAATTTTCAGTTTAGAAACAAGAAAACCCCACACACAGCTAGGTCTGGTGAGTATGGAGTGTGCTGCACTTGCACAATCCTGTGTTTCTCAAGAAAAATCAATTAAGAAAGTATCAAGACTGGCTTTATGAATTTCCAAAATAGCACTAACTTGTCTAGATAGACGTCTACACATAATCAGTTTATTGGATGAGTTGCTTAATTGGGAATGTCTTCATTTAATTCTTAAATTTAAAAAAAAATTAAAGCTTCCAGATTATTTCCTATAAGTCTAACATAAAAAAGGGAAACCACTCTTGACTGATGAATTATTTATTTATTTTCCCATTAAACTAACCCTAAACCCTAACCCTAACCCCGTCTTCTTTTTTCTTAGTAGATCAATGAATAAATAAATAATTTATCAGTTAAGAGTGGTTCCCCTTTGTTTATGTTAGACTTATAGGAAATAACCAAGCTTCTGTCTTGATACTTTCCAATCACTCTTCATAAGAACTAGAAGTAGAGAATATAGCTAAATCTAAATGATCCCACTGGTTAGCAATTCTTAAATTTTTCATTTTTGACTAGTTTTTCTATCATCTTTTGGTTATTTCCTATAACTCCAACATAAACAAAGGGGAACCACTCTTGACTGATAAATTATTTATTTATTTTCCCATTAAACTAACCCTAACCTTTTTTTCCTAGTAGATCAATGAATAAATAAATAATTTATCAGTCAAGAGTGGTTCCCCTTTGTTTATGTTGGAGTTATAGGAAATAACCCATCTTTTTTTTAGTTGCTTGTTCACACTTAGTAGTAGATATAATAGTTTTAAGTTATCTGAATTTCTTAGACGAAATGGTTATTTCCTATAAGTCTAACATAAACAAAGGGGAACCACTCTTGACTGATAAATTATTATTTATTTATTGATCTACTAGGAAAAAAAGTTAAGTTAGGGTTATTTTAATGGGAAAATAAATAAATATTTATCAGTCAAGAGTGGTTCCCCTTTGTTTATGTTAGACTTATAGGAAATAACCGATGAAGTTGTTTAATTTTCTTAGTTGTCATGATTATTCATTTTTGACTAGTTTATCTTTCATCTTATTTCTTTTGCCTTTTATTGCAACACCCATTTATATAAGAAGTAGAGTGTATACTTGTATGGTTAGATTTGAATAGTTCCCATTGATTAATCATCTTCTTATCTCTCTTGCTTTTTATTTGCAATTCTCCTAGCTAATGTAGAAATTTGTTGGGTGATTAGCATCCAACTGTGTTTTGAGTTGAGTAGGCTGTTGGTTTGAACAACAGCAACTGAGCACTACTGACTGGTGCCCAAAACAGCTGGTATTTATGGAACTCAAGAATAGTCCATTCATGTATTTGGGTGATTCCATTCCTTGAGTCCTGATCGGCTGCTTGGTTTCTATGATGTTATGAGGCTTCATAAATACTCTGGCATTCTGCAGTAGGATTGTAACAAGGTTAGATCCATATTAAGTTACGGCTTCCTTGTTGTATAAGCCTAAAAAAATTACATAAACAAGTATATATATAATAAAATTTGAATGTAGCGTAATGGCTAGATTTTCCTAAGATTGCCTTATTAGATGAAACACTGTTACATCATTAATATTTTATTAGTATTTCTTTCATGTTATTTATCTTGACTTTTAGAGAAGGTGCTGAAAAGTTCTTAGCCCAACTAAGAGGGAAATTACTTAGAGACATAAAACATCTGTATTCATCCCACAGTTCAACAGACTTGCCATATTTATCTCTCAAAATGAATTAAAAAACCTTTTGAACGGAAGAAAGACTTACCAAGTTTGGATTATCGGCAAACCAGAGGAGATATTTCTCTGAATGTTTGAGATGAGGCTTGATGATTAGTATTATCTGTTTTATTTGGACTATTGTTCTCATCTTCAAAAGGCTAGATCAGATTTTTTTTTAAAATTAAAAAAAAAAACCCAATATGAGTCTAGGTAAAAAAAATCATACATAAGTGAATAGGTAGATATTCTAGCCAAAACAAGACATAATAAGAATAACACAGATAATACCAGAGGAGATACGATTGAAGTTATAAATATACCAATGGATTTTATTCAACAAAAGAAAGACTTAAGAAGACTGACTTACCAAGTTTGGCTTATTGACAAACCAGGGGATATATGATTGAAGTCTATAAATATTGTTAAATATACCCATGGATTTTATTCAACAAACTTTAATCTATTGAATGTTGCTCAAAAAATCAATACCAGGGATCATGAATTTAAACTTTCAAAAAAATGCTGCAAAACAAATGTAAGGCAAAATTATTTTAGTAAGAGGGTAGTAGATTCATGGAATAAACCACCATCATCAGTAGTGAATGCCCCATCTCTGAACTCTTTTTAAGGCAAGGTTATGAACTGTAGAAAGAATATAGATATTCAGTGAAAATAAGATGAATGTTTTAAATATATGGAAAACTGACAGGTTTCAGACCTAATATACTAGCTGAAAAAGATATTATTATTATTATAATTATTAAGTTTACTTAACCTTTAAAAAAAAATCTAATAAAATTTTAAACAAAATTTCATTCCCTTCCTGGTAGGGCCAAGAACTTCTCAGTAACCCTTCATATTGTAACTACTGTATATAAGTAAATATCTATGTGTTAGACAATGGTGTAGTGTCCAATTTTTTTTTTCCTCTGCATCTGCACGGGTGGCAGAACTGGCCAATTTTTGAATATAAGTCTCTGGTGCAGTGACTGTACACAAACAGTGATGCTTGCTGAGGCTGCTGTTGTCTCTCCTTCTTCTGGCTCTCTTTGCTGTGGCGGCTACTTTCTTCTCTGTTTCACTCCTTTTTATGCTTTGTTTGACAACTCCCATGGGTTGGTATTGATGTGGCATGTCTTCATGTCTTCCTTGTAGACATCTTTGAAGCGTTGGCGTGGTCTTCCTACCAGTCGGGAGCCTTCTACTAATTCGCCATACAGTAGATCTGTTGGGATGTGGCCTTTGTCCATCCTCCTGACATGA
This sequence comes from Doryteuthis pealeii, assembly GCA_023376005.1. NCBI lineage: Eukaryota > Metazoa > Mollusca > Cephalopoda > Myopsida > Loliginidae > Doryteuthis > Doryteuthis pealeii. Next base: position 114,740,738 of record CM042142.1, read on the forward strand.
CCAAGCCAGCGCAGGCACCTCTCACAGATGATGGCGAAATATATATGAATATACATATATAAATGAGAATGTTTTTCCTATAAGTAATGTCTGATGAAACCTCTGAAGAAAGAAACAAGATCTCACAGGACTTGTTCATTCAACCAAGCAAATGCTAATTACTCTTTTCACCTTGTATCCTTACCTAGTAAACCTTTTTTCCTATAAATAATGCTTGACAAAACTTCAGAAGAGAGAAGCAACAAGAAAATCTCACAGGACTTGTTAATTCAACCTAGCAATTGTTAATTACTTTGTTCACCATGTATCTTTGCTTAGTAAACCTTTTCCCCTATACTTAATACTATATGGCTAAATTTGAATGATTCCTGCTGGTTTATCTTCTTAGATGAAGTATTGTCAATTCTTATTAATTTTTTTACTAGTATTTCTTTCATCTTATTCCTCTTGCTTTTTATTGAGAACTGGAGCCTCGCCATCAGTTAGTGTCATACTTGTACACCCAATGCCCATATCAATAGATCAGTAGGTCATCCGCCTTATGAACCACAAGTTTCCGTGTTTCATACCAGCCCTCACCAACTCAGCAGATGAGTAGCACAGCATGGAGCTGATGATAGGTGTGGCACTCCACCTCAGACACAAAAAAGCACTAGTGAAAAGGGGATAGAGTCCCACACTGTCCAGCTGATACCAACAATAGGCTACTTTACTTATTTACTTTTACTTAAAAGTTAGTTGTATGGAGGTGCATGTGTCATGGTTAGAGTTGGGGGAAATGGACTTGTCGACCCGAGTTCAAATCCTGGACAAGGCTGTTTGAATTTCGCATAGCGCTAATACCCTTCAGAAAGCTATGAATACATAAATTTTCCCTCCAGCTATGGGTAAAAATAGTAAGGTAGACTGAACTCTTTAGCCTTGGATAGGTGACCAGTCTAGGAGAAGGAAAACTCTGAATTCAATCCTGTTAAACTCTGCTTAAGAAATTGACCTTGCGTCACATCCTGCTCGTACAGAGGGGTTGTTAAATATATACTTTACTTTTAAATTATGTACTTGTAGTAATAGTTTGGTGCTGAATATACAATGTAAATTGAATGATATATAATAGAAATCATTCATGTACATGTGTTATATACTCCTTTCTTGGATATATAATGGGGAGGGGAGAGAGTGGTGTAATGGTTAAAGCCATGGGAAATGGACTCGTCGCCCTGAGTTCAAATCCTGGATGTGGTAATTGCATTTCACTTAGGTCTAATACCCTTGGGAAAGGTATGAATCCTACTCTCCCTCCAGCTATGGATAAATAGTAGGGCAGACTGAGCTCTTTAACCCTGGTTAGGCAACCGGTCTAGGAGAAGGAAAACTCTGAATTCAAACCTGTTGAACTCTGCTTAAGAAATAGACCTTGTGTCACATCCGATATACCCTCCGGCCTTCTTCAGGTATTCCTTCTCGGACTCGGGAACCTTCTTTTCGAACTCGGGAACTTTCTTGTCGTATTCGGGAGCCATCACGGAACTTTGAACCTAACCTTTTATTTATTCCACTGGGGTATCCTGTTCTCATTCCGCTACTGGGGTAGGAGTTGTGTTAATTAATTATTTTTCTAACTGCTTTCACTCAGGATTGAACTCGGGTTCCAGAGATAACTGTCACTTAGAACTGTCTTAACCTAACTGCCTTATCCACTCGGCCATGTGTCCGAGAAGGTTCCTGAGTCTGACAAGAAATACCTGAAGAAGGCCGGAGGGTATATCAGCCAAAACGTTGTACAAATAACAATGAAGATGTGGACAATAGTCCGAATAACGCAGATAATACTAATCTTCAAGCCTCATCTCAAACATTCAGAGAAACAAGACTTAATTATTTACAAGATGTCTTTATTAAAAACCCAAAGCCCAAAAGGGTTTTTAACCACGCAGTGAGAAGATGACCCTGTGTCTGCTCCTTCAGCCAATCAGTATTCAGCGTCTAGGTCAGAGAAAGGTTAATTGCTGTCAATAACTTTTTTCATTGGTTAATGGTAACTTTGCATTTACCATACTGTTTTTATGTAAGTTGGTTTGGGCTTGCTTTCTTTGTTTTTAATGGCACATCAACCTTTGAGGGTTATTTAACTCTTTGCCTAATTTAAGCCACTCACATCAGCTCTCCGATACCAGACCCATAATTTCTCTTCCCTAGCAAGAACTTTTGTTGCATAGCGCCTTCCTCCCTGGCACTAAATAATTATAATGTTGCATACCTCTTCTTCTTCACTTACTTGGACATCTATTCTTCTGCTGGCCGTCTTGGTATGCTTCTGGTCGTCTTTGGTATATCTTCATCTTGACTTGGTCTGGTCTAGCATCTTGGATCTGCTATCTTCTAAGGTCTAGCGTCTGGAGTTGACTTGGGGATTTCGGTCTGGTTTTCTGTTAGGGATTTCTCTCTATCAGAAGCCCTGTGTCATTGTTAGTTTTTAGATAATAAACACAAGACTTCGATTTACTTTTGATTTTATTTTATTGTTAAATCCCCACCAGACATCTGCGCAGATCGACTTACATCCTATCGGGCTCGGCTCCTACCTGCTAACTAACTGAGACTTACTTACTATCCTTAATCTGGAAGACAGGGTCTTCTATGCCTTCCGGTTCTCACGATTTATCCCCGGAAGGCAAGGTGAGAATGAGGTCAAGCACAGTCACTCACTCTCAAGGCCATCAGCTGCACTAATCGCCATTATGTTTCTATACTACCTTACATAAGTATTAGGGATCTAATAATTATGTAACACTTTGACTCAGATTTTTACAATAATAAGACATATTGAAATAAAACTTTGATGTACTGAAAGGGCTGAAAGTGATTTCTTTTTGGTTTCTTTGATTTCAACTTTCACTACCATTGTATCTTTGATAAAAACTGTATAATGGGGAGGAGAGAGAGTGGGGTGCTTATGTGGTTCTATATTGTCGATCGGCCATCTTCTTCTGGGTTGATTTCTTCCTTCTGCTGGGCTGGGTTGTTTGTGCTCATTTCTTTGTTTGTAATAATGAAGCAAGACTTAAGATGTCTTTATTAAAAACCTGAAGCCCAAGAGGGTTTTTAACCACATGGTGAGAAGATGACCCTGTGTCTGCTCCTTCTTGCCTTCAGCCAATCAGTAATCAGCATCTAGGTCAGAGAAAGGTGAACTGGCCTGTCAATCACTTTTTCAACGATTAATGGTAACTTTCCATTTACCATACTGTTTTTATGTAAGTTGGTTTGGGCTTGCTTTCTTTGTTTTTAATGGCACCTCAACCTTTAAGGATTATTTAACTCTTTGCCTAATTTAAGCCACTCATATCAGCTCTCCGATACCACACCCATATTTTCTCTTCCCCAGACAGAACTTTTACTCAGATTTTTACAATAATAAGACACATTGAAATAAAACTTTGATGTACTGAAAGGGCTGAAATTGATTTCTTTTTTGGTTTCAACTTTCACTTTCACTTTGAATACCTTTGTATCTTTAATAAAAACTAAAAGGAATGCACCAACTTCCTGACATCAACTAACAATGCACACTGACATTTTTTTTTAAATGTCTTTTTATTCCATCTTAATGATGTGTTTAATTTTAATGTTCTTCTTTTTATTCTAGGTTTTTCCCCAGGAACTGGAAGTACAACAAGAGTACAGAAACTTCACAGACTGGCTGCACACTTTTGAACTCTATCGAGGAAAGAAGATCAGTGGAGATGACGCAGACGAAAGTCGCGTTGTTGGAAAATTTAAAGTATGTCACAAATACTTTCTATACATATTAATTACCAATAGTAGAAATTTATGTGCTAATTTATCTTTTTTTAAAAGTTTTTTTTGGTGTATGCAAAAGTTTCTTACATTTTCATATATATATATATATATATATACATATATATTAGAGGCCGCTGACAACGAATTACGTCTTTCAATTCTTGAATCCTTATTGATCAGCAAATTCCGCCCCGAACTCTGTATACAAAAACAATCCTTCAATTTACTGTTATTCGGATCCAACAACCACTCCTCCAACAATAATATTGCTGATAATAAATCTGCTGTTCTCACAACTCTGCTACGTAATATATATATTTTTTTTTTTTTTTTTTTTTTTCACATCTGCTGATTTTACACATTATTCCTCGTACAAACATTAGTGTCACGGTTGCTTCTCTGATGAGATGTAACCGAAAAAAAAGATATCTTTTTCAGAAGAAAAAAAAAAAAAATTTGTGAAATTGTATTATTATAACATCTCACAATGCACACGCTTTTTAAACCATTTTCAAATTTTGCTCGTACCACAATCTATTCACTATATTATATATTATATATATATATATATATATTTTTTTTTTGGGGGGGGGAGAATATGTGCTTAATTGAAGTCGTACCTAATTTTGAAAGTTAATTAATTAATAATTAATTAATTAGGCGGTCATACTTATTCAAATGTAAGGCTAAAAAAATAGAGAAAAATCAATCTCTGTATGTACATTGCGGCCTATTAGGCCTCAATCAGCAGAGAATTGTCTATTTCTTTCCAATTGTTAGCCTTACATTTGAATAGTATGCCCGCCTAATTAATTAATTATTAATTAATTAACTTTCAAAATTAGGTACGACTTCAATTAAGCACATATTCTCCCCCCCAAAAAAAATTGTCGGCTAAAAAAAGCCATATCAAAACACATTGCTTGTGTATTTACTTCTCATATATGTATATATATATAATGGAAGTGAATCTGACAATTATGTTGAAAGATAAAAGGAAAGAAAATGTTGTATGGATAAAAATTATTTATTGGAATGCTGACAGGTGTTTCAACCAAGAGTTTGTCCTTGTATACATTGTATTATATTTATCATTATCTTAAATAGAAAATACAATAAAATAATTATAGTAGGGAGAACATAAAAATTTAAATATACAAAAAAGCAGTCATCATCATTAAATGATCAGATATAAATTAATTTCAGCCTCTCAGTCTTTTCAAATCTGATTTCAATAATTTTTCTAATTTTTCAATTTTAATTTTCAAGCATTTTTAAAAATTACATTTGAAAAGGCCAAGAGGCTGAAATGAATTTTATTTGATCACATAATGCTTTTATTTATTTATTTATTTATGAATATATCTATGGGATAAAGGAACTGGTTGAGCTCAGTTGGTAGAGTATCCACCTATGAACCACAAGGTTCAGAGTTCGATGCTGGCCCTCACCAACTCAGTATATGAGTAGCATAACTTAGAACTGACAGTAGGTGTAGCACCCTACTTCAGACACAATAACAATTTCCCAGGTCTAGTGAGAAGGGACTCACTGGCCGGCTGATACTGACAATAAACCACTCCACCAACTTTGCTTATATATATATATATATTATATATAATATTATATATATATGTATATATATATATGTATATTGCTCTACTAACGTATTGAGCACTTTATATTTGTTATATCGCTGTCTTATCATTATGAAACTTGAATCAACTAACCACTGTGACCATTTTCACCAGTAAGTCACCTTTTTCCACAAATACCATATATATATATATATACTGGTTTTTAAGACCTCAACCATTGGCCTCATCTGATGATTGAATTACCATGAAACTTCAAGTTATGAGTGTAAATCTATAATATTACCATTGATTTTATATATATATATATATATATATATAAATGAAATGTTGTTCTGGTTCCAACGGGAGAAAATTCAATATTTTATAAAAAAGAAGGTCCGCAAAATGTATTATGTTTTCAGAAAAAAATTAATTCTTTTTATCTTATATATATATATATTATATATATATATATATATACACACATACATATACATACACACACACAATAAAATTCAAAAATTTTTTTGACTACTCACATAGGCGTTTTTTTGGGGGGGTGGGTGGGGGGTTAACATTCTTAATTCTTATAAAAGCTTCTTTTTTTTTAATTTAAAAGTTTTAGCAAAGATTGTCATCTTTTTGATTATAAAATAAATAAACATTTCTACTCTGTATTGTATCTAACTTTTAAAAAAAAAATTTAAAAAATTTTAAATAAAAAAAACATTGCTGGAAACTTTTACACATGCCTAATACAATATTTTGCCCCAGAAGTTACTTTTTCTTAAATTCTACAATCTGATAAACGTTATCGTTGTTATTGTAAATAACAAAATTATTCCCGACATACAAATTCTACTCAAGCAATGCAAGGGGGATAACCCTCTTGTCATTAACAAACGGAGTCCAAGGGAGTTAATCAAATTTACTTTATTATTTTTAGAAACGTTTTCCCTACCTTTTCTTCAGTTTTGCTACCTTTAAACTTCGGGATTCAATATTTTCAATAAAATATAAATTGAAGCACACAGAAAAGTACAAGGGTGAATTATTTTTTCATATTGCTTTTTCGATGGTTTTTTTTAATACCTTTCTAGTTTACAACAAAATTTATAATTTTCATAATAAATGTAACAAAATTATTTAAAATTATTTTGGCATCTCAAATTTTTATAGAATCAAGAGAAATTCTGCGTTTGTGTTATTGGGAGGCATATCAGAAATTTAGATATGTACTACTTGATTTCTTTTGCAAGTAATAACTAGGTAGACTTCACAACTAAATTTCTCTTCTTTTTTTTCTTTCTTTCTTTCCCCCTTTCTTGCTATAACTTTCTATTCCTGTCACTTTGTGTTCGCTTTTTCATTTTCTCACTTCTTCCAATTTTCTATTTCTTTCCTTTCTTCTCCCATTACTTTTTTTTCATTTATTTCTTTCTCCCTATGTTTTCTTTCTTCCCTTTCTTCTCACATTACTTTCTTTTTCTTTCTTCTTCCTCCATTGCATTTTTTTTTTTCTTCTCATAGTCTCTTCCTTCTTCCAATGCTTTCTTAATTCTTCTTCTTCTCATACTTTTTTTCTTTCTTCTCCAATTGCTTCTTATTCTTTCTTCTACCATTTCTTACTTTCTTTCTCCATTTCTTTCTTTTACCATTTCTTTCTCCATTTCCTACTTTCTTTTATCATTTCTTTCTTTCTCCATTTCTTACTTTCTTTTACCATTTCTTACTTTCTTTCTCTATTTCTTCATTTCTTTCTTTCTTCATTTCTTTCTTTCTTTTTTTCTTTCTTTCCACCATTCTTTCTTTCTTTCTTCTCCATGCTTTCTTTCTTTACCATTTCTTTCTTCTCCATTTCTTTCTATTTCCTTTACTTTCTTTCTTTCTTTCTTTTTATACCATTTCTTTCTTCTCTTTCTTTTTTACCATTTTTCTTACCATTTCTTTCTTCTTTATCATTTCTTTCTCCATTTCTTTCTTTCTTAATCCATTTATTTTACCATTTCTTTCTTTCTTTCTCCATTTTTCTTTCTTTCTTTCTTCATTTCATTCTTTCTTTCTTCATTTCATTCTTTCTTTCACCATTTCTTTCATTCTTTCACTATTTATTTCTTTCTTTCTCCATTTCTTTCCTTCTTTCTTTCTCTCGCCATTTCTTCCTTTCTCCATTTCTTTCCTTCTTCATTTCTTTCTTTCACCATTTCTTCATTTCTTTCTTCTTTTCTTTTAACATTTCTTTCTTTTCTTCTTTCTTTTAACATTTCTTTCTTTCTTTTAACATTTCTTTATTCTCTTTCTTTTTCCCATGCTTTTAAGAAATTTTCTTTTAAATTGAAACCATCTTTTTTACATAGTATATACAAAGGCTCTTTATCCAGTAATAGGCAGCTTCTGGGAACGGATTAGATGGAGGAAGAGTGGGCGTATTTGATGCCAGTCAAAGAGAACTAAGTTGTATCAATCACAAAATGAATTACTTTTTCATTCACATTGTGGTTATATATGAGTACGTAAATGTAGGTATTTACGCAACAATTTGCAATGGTTGAGAGTGAGATCACAGGTTCGCAATTATGGGGCATCCAGTGATAAAACTTACTGATTCATATTAATAGTCTGCCAATGACTACCTTGCTAACCATTACTCATGATGGATGCCAAAAATGTATGCCATTTACAGTTGAACCTAAGAACTGCAATGAATTAAAAATTTGTGCACTTATTCTTAATGAAAATTGTTCCAGTCTGGTCTGGTCTGGTCTCTTTGTTTAATGGGCATATCATTTGTTTTTTAAATTGAAATAGATACACTAAGTTAGGCCTGAGCCTATTTTAGTATGACCAGGTTTAAATTCAGAGTTTTTCTTCTCCTAGACTGGTTGCCTAACCAAGGTTAAAGAGCCTAGTCTGCCTTACTATTTATCCATAGCTGGAGGGAGAATAGTTCAATCTTCATAGCTTATTTAAAGTGAAAGCCATCCTTATAAAAATACAGTAGTGGTACTGTTTAACCCATAGTTGGTGGGGATGCCTACCTTTCCCAAGGGTATTAGTCCCAAAAGTAAAATGAAATAGTGTGACAGGAGTTCAAACTCACTTACTACAATGGACACAAGTCAAGCACTTAGCCACTATGCCACAGGGATGCTCCCCCCCCCTGAAATTTGTTCAACAGAAATTCATCTGAGCCAAATTATTTCCAAGTTATAAAAATCCTTGTACATAAAAAAGATTTGTATTATCTGCGTTGTTCGGACTATTGTACTCATCTTTATTGTTATTTGTACAAACATTTCAGGCGATATGCCCCAGCCTTCTTCCAGGTAATTTCTTGTCAGAACTTGGGAACCTTCTTTTCGAACTCAGGAACTTCTTGTCGTAATCGGGAGCCATCACGGAACTTTGAACCCTAACCTTTTATTCAGGTTCCTGTTCTCATTCCGCTAACCATAGCTGGGGTAGGAGTTGTGTTAATTAGTTTTTCTATGTTACTGCCGCCCACTACAGGATTGAACTCGGAATCCAGAGATAACTGTCACTTAGAAACTGTCTTAACCTAACTATTCTTATCCACTAGGCCATGTGTCCAAACCTGGACAAGAAATACCTGAAAGAGGCCGGAGGGCATATCGGTCGAAACGTTGTACAGATAACAATAAAGATGAGGACAATAGTCCGAATAATGCTGATAATACTAATCATCAAGCCTCATCTCAAACATTCAGAGAAGCAAAAAGATTTGTTGCAAAAAATCACCAAAAACAACCACAGTAATTAAAACTTGGGAATCCAGAATTTCAGGACGGCCGTTCCCGATGTCATCCTGAAATGTATCGCAGCCCTAACACTATGCTGCTCAAAACCATAACCACCTTTGCCTGGTTGTGTCAGTCAATTCTTTTTCTTTTCAAAAATGTTTGTGTGGGTCGACGTCCTTATCTGCTCCGCGACAAGTGGTGACCCCGACATGATTGAATTGACACTGCTACAGGTATTTACAGCCCTAATTATGTTAAGTATTTACTAATTAAAGTTTAATTCATTTCCAGAACAAAATTTTGTATCTGTTAATAATTGGAATTTAAAACTTGAAGTTTAGATTAGAAAAAAATTGGAAAAGAAAAAGTTCAGAAATCAAAAAAAGAAAAAAAAAAGACAATTATTGAAGTTGCAGAATCTTTTTTTTTTTTTCTGAGTATTTTATTTGAATTCCTTTTCTTTCTCTTTTCACAAACTTTTGGTTACTTTCTTCTCTCTCTTCTCTTCAATTGATTCCTCTCTTTCTCTCTCTCTCAATTTGATTCCTCTCTCTTTCTTCTTCTCTCTCTCTTCTCTCGATTCCTCTTTCTTTTTCTCTTCTTCTCTTCTCAATTTTGATTCCTCTCTCTTCTTTTTTCTCTTCACCTCTCTCTCTCTCAATTTGATTCCTCTCTTTCTCCCTCTCTCTTTCTCTCTCTCTCTCAATTTTTGTCCTCTCTCTCTCTCTCATCCTCTCTCTCTCTCTCTCAATTTTTGAATTCCTCTCTCTTTCTTTCTTTCTCTTCACCTCTCTCCTCTCAAATTTTGATCCTCCCCCTCTCTCTCTCTCTCTCTCTGTCTCTCTCTCAAATTTTGATTTCTGGTCTCTCTTCTCTCTCTCAATTTTGATTCTCCCTCTCTCTCTCTCTTCTCTCTCAACTTGATCCTCTCTCTACTCTCTTCTTTCTTTCCTCTCTCTCACAAATTTTGATTCCCCTCTCTCTCTCTCTCTTCTCTCCTCTCTCTCTCATCTCTCTCCTTTCTTTTTTTCTCTTCACTCTCTCTCTCTCAATTTTTGATTCCTCTCTTTCTCTCTCCTCTTTCTTTCTCATCTCTTCTCTCAATTTTGATTCCTCTCTCTCTTCCTCTCTCTCTCTCTTCTCAATTTTGATTCCTCTCTTTCTTTTCTTTCTCCTCACTCTCTCTCTCTCAATTTGATCCTCCCTCTCTCTCTCTCTCTCTCTCTCTCTCAATTTTGATTCCTGTCTCTGTCTTTCTCTCTCCAATGTTTGATTTCCTCCCTCTCTCTCTCATCTCTCAATTTGATTCTCTCCTCTCTCGTCTCTCTCTCTCCCTCCTCCTCTCTCATTTGATCTTACCTCTCTCTTTTCTTTCTTCTCTCACTTTCTCTCTTCCCACGACCACGAATTCCTCCCTCCCTCCCTGCTCTCTCTCTCTCTCTCTCAATTTTTGATTGCAACCTCCTCTCTTCTTTCTTTCCTCCGCTCTCTCTTCTCTCAATTTTGATTCCTCTCTCTCTCCTCTCTCTCTCAATTTTGATTCCTCCTCTTTCCTCTCTCTCTTTTCTTTCTCTTACTCTCTCTCAATTTTGATTTCCCTCTCTCTTTCTCTCATCTTCTCTCTCTCTCTCTAGACTCTCTCTCAATTTTTGATTCCGTGTCTCTTTCTTCTCTCTCAATTTTGATTCCTTCCTCTCTCTCTCAATTTTCATTCCTCTCTCTCACGCTCTCTCAACTTTGATCTCCTCTCTTCTCATCTCTCCTTCTTCTCTCTCTCTCTCAATTTTGGATTCCTCTCTCTCTCTCTTTCTCTTCTCTCAATTGTTGATTCCTCTCTCTTCTTTCTGTTCTTCCACTCTCTCTCTCTCAATTTTGCATTCCTCCCTCCTCTCTCCTCTCTCATCTCTCTCTCAATTTGATCCTGTCTTCTTTTCTTTCTCTCTGCACTCTCTCTCTTCAATTTTGTTACCTTCTCTCTCGTCTCTCTCTCTCTTCTCTCTCTCTCTCAATGTTGCATTACCTCTCTCATTTTCTTTTCTTTCTACTCACTCCTCTCTTCTCGAATTTTGATTCCTCCCTCTCTCTTCTCTTCTCCAATTTTGATTCTCTCTCCTTTCTTCTCTCCAATTTTGATTCCTCTCTCTTTCTTTCTCCTCTCAATTTTGACTCTCGATCCCTCTCTTCTCACTCTCTCTCTCTCCTCAACTTTGATTCCTCTCCTCTTCATCTCTCTCCACTATCTTCTCCTCTCTCTCTCTCTCTCTCTCTCTCAATTTTGTTCCTCTCTCTTTCATTTCTTTCTCCTCACTCTCTCTCTCTCAAATTTTATTCTCTCTTCTCTCTTCTCTTGATTCCCCCCCCTCTCTCTCTCTCTCTCTCTCAATTTTATTCCTGCTACTCTTTCTTTCTTTCTCTCACTCTTCTCCTCCTCAATTTTGATCCTCTCCCTCTCTCTCTCTCTTCTCTCAATTTGATTCTCTCTCTTTCTTTCTTTCTCTCACTCTCTCTCTCATCATTTTGATTCTCCCTCCCCTCCCTATCTCTGCTCTCTCTCTCTCTCTTCATATTTTGATTCCTCTCTCTTTATTTCTCTTCTCTCCACCTCCTCTCTCAATTCTTGATTCCGCCTCTTCTCTCCTCCACATTTGTATTCCACCTCTTTCTCCTCTCACTCTTCTCATCTTCTTGTGCTCTCTCTCCTTCGAATTTTGATTGCCTCTCTCCTCCTCCTCTCCTTCTCGTCTCTCCTCTCACTTCTCTTCTCCATCAATGCCTCTCGGCTGAATCGGCCTCGACCTATCATATCTCAAATTTTTGGATTCCTGTCTTCCTTTTCTGTGTACTTCTGCTGCATTTTGATTCCTTCCTCTCTCTCTCAATTTATCATGTTCCTCCTCTCTCACTCTCTCATACGTTTGATATCCTTCTTTCTCTCTTCTTCTACATTTCTTTCTCTACTCTACTCTCAATTTGATTCCTCTCTTCTCTCTCCATCTCTTCTCTCAATTTTGATTCTCTCCTCTTTCTTTCTTCTCTCTCACTCTCTCTTCTCTCAATTTGATTTCCCTCTCTCTCTCTCTCTCTCTCTCTCTCTCTCTCTCTCAATTTTTGATTTCCTGTCTCGTCTTTCTTCTCTCACTCTCTCTCTTCTCAATTTTTGATTCCTCTCTCTCTCTCTCTCTCTTCTTCTCGATTCCTCTCTCTTTCTTTCTCTCTCAATTTGATTCCTCTCTCCTTTCTTTCTCTCTCAATTTTGATTCCTCCCTCTCTCTCTTCTCATTCTCAAGTTTTGATTCCTCTCTCTCACTCTCTCTCTCTCAACTTTAGACTTCCTCTGCTTTCTCTACCTCTGCGTCTCTCTTCACTCAGCTTCTCTCATACTCTCTCAATTTGATTCTCTCCTCTCTCTCCATCTCCTCTCTCTCCTCACTCTCCTCAATTTTGATTCCTGTCTCTTTCTTTCTCTCTCAATTTTGATTTCCTTCTACTCCTCTCAATGTCATTCCTCTCTCTCACTCTCTCAATTTTGATTCCTCTCTCTTCTCTCTCTCTCTTTCCTTTTCTCTCGCATCTCTCCAATTTTGATTCCTCTCCTCTCTCCTCTCTCCTCTCAATTTTCATTCCTCTCTCTTGTCTTCTGTCCTTCACTCTCTCTCTCTCAATTGATTCCTCCCTCTCTCTCTCTCTCTCCTCTCTCTCTCTCTCTCTCTCATTTTGATCTCCTGTCTCTTTTTCTTTCTCTCACTCTCTCTCTTCTCCAATTGATTTCCTCTCTCTCTCTCTCTCTTGATTCCTCC
>CM042142.1:114753773-114926273 GCA_023376005.1 Doryteuthis pealeii
AAGAACCTTCTGACACTTGAATTTTAACCCCACTCTGCTCAGGCAATACCTTTTAAAAAGGGGAGTTTTTTTTGTTAGTTTTTTTTTTTTTTTTTTTGCTAGTACAAATAATTACAGTAACAAATCTTTCTATTGCACAGTTCTTTACAAACCTATCCTAAACTTAATGGTTTGGTTTCTTTATTTCAATGGACATAGCAACCTTCAAAAAGTTTTATTCAATGAGACAATGAGTTTAAACTAGCAGTAAAAACTTGCTGAGTAAAATATAAAAATAGGCCTCAATGGTACTGTGGACTTAAATACAGTTTTTCAAAGCCAACAAAGGTGAACAGAGAAATAAATAAGTAAGTACCAATCATGAGAATAGATGAGAGAGAGAGAGAGAGAGAGAGAGAGAGAGAGAAGAACTGAAGAGAGAGAGAGGAGAAGAGGAACTGAGAGAGAGAGAGAAGAACTGAGAGAGAGAGAGAGAGAGAGAGAGAGAAGAACTGAGAGAGAGAGAGAGAGACTGAGAGAGAGAGAGAGGAGAGAGAGAGGAGAAGAACTGAGAGAGAGGAGAGAGAGAGAGAGAGAGAGAGAAGAACTGAGAGAGAGAGAGAGAGAGAGAAAACTGAGAGAGAGAGAGAGAGAAGAAGAACTGAGAGAGAGAGAGAGAGAGAGAGAGAGAGAGAGAAGAACTGAGAGAGAGAGAGAGAGAGAGAAGAACTGAGGAGGAGAGAGAGAGAGAGAGAAGAACTGAGAGAGAGAGAGAGAGAGAGAGAGAAAACTGAGAGAGAGAGGAGAGAGAGGAGAAGAGAGAGAGAGAGAGAGAGAGAAGAACTGAGAGAGAGAGAGAGGAGAGAGGAGAGAGAAGAGAGAGAGAGAGAAGAACTGAAGGAGAGAGAGAGAGAGAGAAGAACTGAGAGAGAGAGAGAGAGAAGAACTGAGAGAGAGAGAGAGAGAGAGAGAGAGAACTGAGAGAGAGAGAGAGAGAAGAACTGAGAGAGAGAGGAGAAGACTGAGAGAGAGAGAGAGAGAGAAGAGAGAGAGAGAGAGAGAGAGAGAGAGAGAGAGAAGAACTGAGAGAGAGAGAGAAGAGAGAGAGAGAGAAGAACTGAGAGAAGAGAGAGAGAGATAAAAACTGAAAGAGAGGATTAAAATGATACAAATAATTCTTAGATTGGAATAATTGATACCATATAACTGTTTGGTTTGGTTTGTTTGTTTAATGGCATATTGAACATCATGGGTTATTTAATGCCAAAGCCATCTATGTTGAAGAACAGTAGTGGAATTATCTAAACCATAGCTGGAGGATGAGAGTGTTCATACCTTTACCAAGGGTATTAGTCCAAAAGTGAATATAATAGCATGACTAGATTCTGAACTAGCTTACTTTGATGTTGCAGTCCAGCACATTAGCTACTACCCCACAGGGCCCCCCTCCATATAACTGTGCAAACAAAAATTATTATCATTATTTAAGAGAAACAGTTTCTTGAAACCATAAATGTATAGAAATTATTTGTATTAGATAGGAAAATTCAATAACATATAACAAAGAATTATTAGTATTATTATCATTCGGACTATTGTCCTCATCTTTATTGTTATCTGTACAACATTTTGGCTGATGTGCCCTCCGGCCTTCTTCAGGTATTTTTGTCAGACTCAGGGACTTTTTTGTCACAATGTCCATGATGGCTCCAGATTATGACAAGAACGTTCCCGAATTTGAAAAGAAGGTTCCCAAGCCCGTAAAAAAATACCTAAAGAAGGCTGGGGCGCACATCGACTGAAACGTTGTACAGATAACAATAAGATGAGGACAATAGTCCAAAAATAATACTAATTATCAAGCCTCATCTAAAAAATTCAAAGAAAAAGAATTATTATTATCAAATAGGAATAGTTAATTGAAAACACATAATTGTGTATAAATTATTAGCATCATATCTTGGCTTTAAATAACCCATGGGGAATTGATATACCACTAAGCCAAACCAAAACCAATTTTCCTCAAGTAATGATGCAACTGTTCTTGTTGCATCTTGCTAGCAACAAATATTCTGAGACTGTTGCGTGTGGTCTGAAGAATTTTTGTTTGTTTGGTTTTCTGAGTGCCTCAAAGACTTTTGCGCCTTAGAGAAAGGAAAATGTGCTAAGTTCAGGAGATCCTTGAAGAAGGTTCATGAAATTTAAAAGTAGCATTTCATTTGTCAATAGAAATCTCTGAACGTATTTTTCAAGGCTTGTCTGTGTTTGGAGGAGGATTGCCTCAAAAACGTTTTTTTTGGGGGGGTTTTTTTAAATGAAAAACGAAAAAAAGAAAAAAAAAAATTTTTTTTTTTTAAAAATAAATGTAGAAACATACAGAAAGAAAAAAAATGTTTGAAAAACAAAACAGAAATTAAAGAATGTGTCAAGTGGCAACTTGTGTCTGAAAAATGAGTTCAATTTTGTTTTTTGTGTTGGGGGAGTAGGGGGGGGGTGAAGAGTAAGCAGGGTGAGGAACATGGAAAAAAAAAAAAAAAAAAAAAAAAAAAAGTAAAAGATTTTTACTTTTGAATCCCAAATTGAGAGTTCTTCATTCAAGTCTTTTGGAATGGAAGTTCTTTGAGGCTCTTTGATGGTTCAATGTCATTTGATGCAAATTTTGAAGAACGGTGGGAGCGCTGAATGGTAAGGATGAAGTGAGAGGAAGTACTTTTGGAGGATACACACATTTCATATATATATATATCTTATTATAATGGAGATTGTGGGTTTTTCTGTCTGTAACCGAAACTATATTACTATACAAGTCACAATTCCCTTTGTTATTTACATCACATTTCCATGACTTTATTTTTATTTAAACCTCAGTTATTAATAAAATTGTTTTACATTATTAATACTGTTGACCATATCTACATACAAATAACATGCAATTGTATTTATATATACAACAAAATAGCGGTTTACAGTGTGAATGGGAAGGCTAATTTGCATATTGATCTTAAAAAATTTGATTTTAATAAATATATGCTTAATATTATTGATTTCTAATTGTTTGGTTTTATCTTAATGAATATAAGCAAAAATCTCGGGATAAATCTTAAAAGAAATCCCTGAACAAGAAGAAATAACTGTAATATTATTCTTTACTTCCTATTTTAACTAAATAGTTAAATTAGGAAAAGTTACCAATGAAAGACGGGAGTAACGGAAAATGATGGAAGAGTTAGTTTCAAAGTTGTTCTATTTTTTAATCATACCCCCTCTGTTTCAAATCTTTTTATCTGTATTCTTATTCAGTTTCATTAGCCTTTCTAATTTAATATGATATTTTATTATATTAAAACTTAAATACTTGCACCCGGAGGGTGCATATATTTGCTAGTATATATAATAGAAGTAGGTTTTGACACAGCTCAGTTGCTAGAGTACCCGTCTTGGAATCGCAAGGTTCTGAGTTCGATACCAGTCCCCACCAACTCAGCGTATGAGTAGCACAGATTTGGTAATCTTATCTGTGTGGTAAAGTGGGGAGTGATGGCAGGTGTGGCGCTCCACCTCAGCAAACCAATCTCCCTGGTCTAGCACTAGCGACAAGGGATAGATTTCCTTGCTGTCCAGCTAATACCAACAACAGGCTACTCCACCAACTTTACTTATACATACATACATACATACATACATATATAATTTAGGATAGTGAAGGCATGAAACCAACAGTGCTTAGTAACTGGCAGTTTCTTACATATGCAATTTAAATATCGTCATAACATAGAATAAATACACTCAAAATTTGAACATGCAACATTAGACAGTCCTCATTGTTTTTTTTTTTAAGTTTTAATAAATATATGACTGGTATTATATATCTATATATAGTTTGTTTTATTTTAATACATATTTAAAGTTTACATTTCAAATTGTTTTATTTTTTAATCCTTTAATGAATTTGATGATTTTACTTACTTAGGGTACAAACTCGCTGACATTGAATTTTTTACTTCCACCCCTCAGGCAATATGTTTCAAAAATCTATTTTTACATCGCCCGGAGTGCGTTCTTTATTTTGTACTAGTATATATTAAGATGGTAGAAAAATGTCCCATATTTTTTACCCAAGCACTTCTAACTATTTCACTGTTGGTCCTAAGGAGGATTATTGGTTTAGTTATTGGTTTTGAAAGCGCTTGGGTAAAAAATACAGGACATGTATGGAAAACAACAAAAGTTCTTGAACGTCTAAACTTGAAAATTATAAAGAATAAATATTCTGTGTTTTTTAACAAAACCTGCTTAAATAATAACTTGCTGCCAAAATACACAACAGAAGAACTTTTCATAGACATTACATTATGATTGAAAATTGAAAATAGATAGAAAAAACAAATGATAATAGTAGTATGCTGACAGATATCTGTTTCGACCTTTTAATAACAACGGTCTTCCTCAAGAGCAAATATATTTATGAAAGAAAGAAGGAATAGTTAACCGTTTGGCACGAGAGACTCAACTAAAGCTCACGTTCTGGGCTGGAATGTCTTTTAAAATTTGTATAAAAATGCATATTTTGTATTAAGAATAAAATAAATTTTATTTTTAAAACTAAAAGTGTCAACATCAATCAGAAAAAACTCAATAACGTTTAAAATAAAAATATAATAGAAGATAAAAGTTGTATCAAAAGTGTTTGCCCTTATGGCAAGCCCCAACCCTTTTTATCATATGGGTGCTAGAAGGCGGTGGCTGCGGGTTAACATGTCCTGGAATGACGTTAAACTCTATTTGATGGTGAGGTTCCAGTTTTGGGGGTTTGGGGAATGTGGAGCACCCCTTCGTCACCATTGCTCCCTGGTCCACTCTGACCCGGAGTGGTAGTACCTGTTAGGGTCCCATCTATGGGTTAAATAGAAAAATGTATTTATAAAAAAATTGTATTATCCATTAAGAATTGATTTATTTCAAAACTTTATCGGCATTAAATGACCCACTGAGGTTGATATGCCGTAAAACAAAACAAAACAAACCAAACCAATCATAAGTGTTTAAGATGCAATCCAGCCATGAAAATGAGTTTAAATTGAAGTCTGCAGCACAATTAAGAAAGATACGGAAAGTTCCGTGAATTCGTATTGTAAGATTCAAAGTGATAATACTTGAAGATACAACTCTGACAAAGGTTGATAGACAAAACATTAAATAGGTATACAGCACAAGAATAAACAGGGTACATAATACATAGAGGTGTACATAAACATACATACATAAGTAATATAAAGTTACATGTAAAAAGGATAAACATAAAAGCAACAGACATGAGACTAGGAATAGTCCATGCTGTAAAAATCACTTACAGTAATGTAAGGGGGGGGGCAAAGAGGGGGCGAGGAGTTCAAATCAGCCGCTTAAATACACCCGAGGCCCCTAGTGGGAACCAGCGAAACTAAACGGGCAGACAACTCTCCAGGCAAATACGAAAATAACGCCTACAGTATGGTTAACAAATACATGGTGTTGTGGTCTTTGTCATATTAAAAATGAACCTCCAGTGATAAAAGTTAATCAATCCAGTATTTTGTTTTTCTGTAGATAGTATAAGTATATAATAAATGGAAATGAATCTGACAGTATGATTGAAAATAGATAGAAAAACAAAAACAAATGATAATAGTAGTATGCTGACAGATATCTGTTTTGACCTTTTAATAAAATGGTCTTCCTCAAGTGTAACTATATTTATGAAAGAAAGAAAGAATAGTTAACCATTTGGCATGAGAGGCTCAAACAATGTTCGCGTTCTGGGACGGAATGTCTTTTAAAATTTGTATAAAAATGCATATTACATTATGTAACAACTATAGAATATATAGAAATAACACAGAAAACATTCTCAGGTTGATAAGTGCCCAAACTTGATGCAAATTTTGAAGAATGGTGGGAGTGCTGAATGGTAAGGATGAAGTGAGAGGAAGTACTTTTGGAGGATACACACATTTCATATATATATATATATATATATATATATATATAATAGAAGTAGGTTTTGACACAGCTCAGTTGCTAGAGCACCTGTCTTGGAATCGCAGGGTTCTGAGTTCGATACCAGTCCCCACCAATCATTTTTCAAATACAGCTATGCAGCAGAATAATCATTATGTATTTCTAACTTTGTCCCATAATTGTTGTTACATTTAGTGTAAGAAATCTATATGTAAATGTAACAACCATTATAGGACAGATAATATCATTTTCTCTGTACATTTCAATTGGAATCTATAGACTCGGAATAATCCAAAGATTCAGTCATGTCTTCTAATATACAAAGAGTGTATACCTGGCCTGTTATATGGAAGCATATGTGACGTAATGGTTATCATCAAAAGAAATGGATTTGGCAAGTCAAGTTCAAATTCTGGATGAGGCTGTTTGTGTTTCACATGAATGCCTTTGGATTATTAAAGGCATGAATCCACCTTTTCTCCTTTAACCCAGCTATGTTGGTTTGGTTTGGTTTATTGATTTTAATGGCATATCAACCTGTCTGGGATTATGTCATGCCTAATGGTTAGGAAGTAATACATATCGTGTATTTATATTTATACTATTTAGTAATTGGTTTTAACAATGTGTTAGCATTATTGGGGATTATGTTGTATGGTATTGATTAGTTTCATGTCTATATTCTATGGTATAATTTTATTTCCCTCAAAAAGGAGAGAATATCCTCCATGTTGACATTTTCAAACACATCTTTCATATGGGTAAAACAGTAGGGTAAGATTTTGCCCTTTAGTGTTGATATGGCAACCAATCTAACAGAAGGAAAACTCTGAATTCAAACCAGCTGTACTCTACTTAAAAATTGACTTGGACAGTTGAATAAATACATCATCATCATCATGTCACATTGACATCACAGCTTCCCCCTCTCTCTCTCTCTCTCTTCACTCATCCCTATCAGTATGGGCAAGTCCTCTTCACGACATCCAGTATCCATACAGAGCTAATCAATGTAAGACTTTGCTGGTCAACCCACTCTAGTGTTTCCATGTGTAGGTGTCCACAAGAGAATGTCACTTATGAGTTTGTTCTTGCTTCTCCAGCAGTGTCCAGCTTGTCTTGTTTGCCTTACTTGATGGTTTGTGTGATAGGAGGTAAATGGCTATACAACTGCTCTTCCAAGATTTGTCCAAAACAGCATGCAGTATATTTGTGTAGTTACCATCTAGCTTTTTCTCCAGCCCTTTCATAAAAATCCAATAGGTGCAGCCATACAGTAGCACTGACATGGTTACAGCTTGGAAGAATTCTTGCTTTATCTAATCAGAGAGATTAGATTTCCATATGATCGATAATCTATCTATAGTAGTCCATGCCTTTCCTATGTACTTTACATGTTTAAAAAACAAAAAACAAATTGATATTCTTATTCATTAACAGGTATTATAAATACAAATTATAAATTGTATTATTATTTATATTTTGAAGGCAATTACAATGCGTATAAAATAAAAGTGTCCACTTTTATTTTATACGCATTGTAATTGCCTTCAAAATATAAATAATAAATATATGTTACTTAACAATGCTTCAAGCAAATTATCAAATAAAATTATAAATTGATAACATTTATTTCATATCGTTTGTCTTTTTATTTCAGGGATCTTTAAAGATCTACAAAATTCCGCTTCCACCTGACATAGAAGACACAACAATCACAGGTGGTGACCCTCAATATGGTCTCTTCCAAGGTTTACCAAGCAACGATCCGATCAAAGTGCTTGTGAGGGTTTATGTCGTGAAGGTAAGCAGCAATGTTTCTTATTTTCTTATTTGCATTTTGTTTTTTTTTGTATTGGGAACAAATATCTCCGATCTATACTTACAGAATAGGCCTTTGTTTCCCCCCCCCCCATATTGGGTGGTTGGTGCTAGGGAGTATATCTAGTTGAGACTCATTCACCAATGGCCAAAATAAGCACTAGTATATCCAATGACACACTAACACTGAATAAATGGAAGAAAAGACTAGATGAGCTCATTTATAAATATCATCATTAGGTTGCGCTTACAGCATTGGATACCCTTGACTTATTCACCACCCGATCATCACCCCTGGCAGGTCTTCCATATGGTATCCAGAATCTGTACAGAGTTACAGAACTTTTACATTTTTTCAGATCAGTTAACTCTGAACCATGTATCTTTGAGAATCTGTGTTATGCCTCAAAATGTAAAATTTTTTAAATAAAATAACTGGTGCATTATATCTTTTATTCATTGATATATCAATTATTTTTAATTTAAATTAAATTTGGTTAATTCCTTGATTTTTCGTTTTTTTTTTTCTTTTGTCAGGGTGACATACAATGGTGAAATTTAGGTCTGTTAAGTTCGATTTAACCATATATAGCTTGTTATAACAATTGAAACAATGCAGAGATACTTTGCGATGGTGGAGTCAATAACAAGCTAGTCAAGCAAACTATTACAACCGTCTCATCCTCCTTGATACAGCATACACATGGCCTTGGGCCAGATTAATCTCAATTTAGTAATTACTTCACACCTCTTCATTTTGTAGTGGTTAGCAAGCTAGTCAACTATGGAGCACTAAATCAATGTTCTTGTGCCAGACTAAGTAAATCTAAGTAATTCATGACATGGAATATTGTTTAGCAACCTAATCCAGTAAACCATGACAATTGTCTCATATTCTTTGGTACAGTATTTTCATGGCCTTGTGCCAGACGAAGCAAACCTTAGTAATTCTATTTAACACATGGCACAACAGATATTATATACTGGACCTGTCAAAGAACACGGAACACTTGTATTTATAAAAATATAAGATTATTTCCTCAGTTGTGTGCAGACTGAGAGTCATTAGTAAAGGTTATGCTTACATGGAGTCTTTGGGAGTTCTCTGCATTCTCGATCTCGACGGTGGTTAAAAAAAAAAGAAAAAAGAAAAAGATAGAATCCTTTTAACATAACTGAATTACCAAATCTCGAACCTGATCTTTGTCTGCTGAATTGATTTCCATGGCCTTTTTTTAAATTTTTATTATGGTCCAACTCACGGTGTCACGCCTCTTTGATCGTGACACCTACGCAGTTTTTCTGTAGACACACCTCTTTGCCCATGCAACCTGTTATCATTGTTTATGAGCTACGCCTACAGATTTTCTGCACCTACACAGTGTCAAATGTACACCTGCATCTTTAGATGCCAATGGTCAGTTCAATGCCATATCCTGTTTTTGTTTCCAGGCCCACACTTTACACCCACGTATTTCCTGCATGCAGCATGGGTCTCCAGGTGCAAACCGATTGACCCGGCAATATATTACACAGATATAGGTGTTGGATTATCTCTAGGCAGCAGGTTCAATCTTGGCCAAGGGCAACAGTAACATAGAATAATTAACACAGCTTAACACTTGTACCTTGTCATAGTTAACAGAATGAGAACTGTCTACTTCCGTGGATTGAATAAAAGATTTGATTTGAAGTTCCGTGAAGGCTCCTGATTACGACATGAAGGCTCCCGAGTTGATAAGAAGGTTCCTGAGTCCAACAAGAAATACCTGAAGAAGGCTGGAGGGCATATCAGCCGAAATGTTGTGTAGATAACAATAAAGATGATGACAATGGTCTGAATAATCCGCATGATATATATTATCATGCTTCGTCTCAAAAATTCAGATAAATCAGTAATTCTAATCTGCACATAGCTGATTAATATACGTATTTGCTGGTTGGCCCCCTTTGGTGTGTCGGTGCAGCCATACAGTAGTACTACAGCTTTGAAGATTTCTTGCCTTATCTTATCAGAGAGATCAGAAAACAACTTAGCTGAGCTTACTTCAAAAGTAGCAAAATTTCAAAATTTAGTCGGTCTCTCAGTACTGTCATTCAATCTGGTGGAGGGGTCGTGTTATACGAGATGGGGGGGTGCGGCTTTGATGGGGTACGTTGTGCAGTATGTTTGTTAATTTGTTATGAAACAATTCACTATGCAACCACTTTACTCCTCCTAGTCTCCTTTGGCTCACTCTGTGGGGGTCTGAAGGATTCTAGTTTTTCACCCACTCGCAGTGCATCTAGCATCAGCTGAGATAATAAATAAACAAACAAGTCCTTATCATCATCAAGTCATGCTGAGAGCATGATTTCCCATGGCTCTCTCTTACCATCCATCCCTATCAGTCATCATTCCTGGCAAATCCTCCACACAGCATCCAGTGTCCATGCAGAGCTGATCGATGTATGTTTTTACTGGTCAGCCTACACTGGTGTGTCCATGGGTGGTGTCCATCACTCATGAGTTATCCTTCCCTATCGGGCATTGCTCCTGCCAAGTCCTCTGCACAGAATCCAGTGTCCACACAGAGCTGATCAATGTAAGTTTTTGGTGGTCAGCCAACACTGGTGTGTGGGTAGGTGTCCATAGGACAACATCACTCATGAGTTTATCCTTCCCTATCGGTCATTGCTCCTGCCAGTCCTCTGCACAGAATCCAGTGTCCACACAGAGCTGATCAATGTAAGTTTTTGGTGGTCAGCCAACACTGGTGTGTCCACGGGTAGGTGTCCATAGGACAACATCACTCATGAGTTTATCCTTCCCTATCGGTCATCGTTCCTGCCAAGTCCTCTGCACAGAATCCAGTGTCCACACAGAGCTGATCAATGTAAGTTTTTGGTGGTCAGCCAACACTGTGTGTCCACGGACAACATCACTCATGAGTTATCCTTCCTATCGGTCATTGTTCCTGCCAAGTCCTCTGCACAGAATCCAGTGTCCACACAGAGCTGATCAATGTAAGTTTTTGGTGGTCAGCCAACACTGGTGTGTCCACGGGACAACATCACTCATGAGTTATCCTTCCCTATCGGTCATTGTTCCTGCCAAGTCCTCTGCACAGAATCCAGTGTCCACACAGAGCTGATCAATGTAAGTTTTTGGTGGTCAGCCAACACTGGTGTGTCCACGGACAACATCACTCATGAGTTATCCTTCCCTATCGGTCATTGTTCCTGCCAAGTCCTCTGCACAGAATCCAGTGTCCACACAGAGCTGATCAATGTAAGTTTTTGGTGGTCAGCCAACACTGGTGTGTCCACGGGACAACATCACTCATGAGTTATCCTTCCCTATCGGTCATTGTTCCTGCCAAGTCCTCTGCACAGAATCCAGTGTCCACACAGAGCTGATCAATGTAAGTTTTTGGTGGTCAGCCAACACTGGTGTGTCCACGGGACAACATCACTCACGAGTTTATCCTTACTTGTTCAGCATGTCAAAATATGATATTTGAAATACTTCATGTAGAATTTTGAATTTTCAGTTTTTATTTGAGCATATACAGTTTGTTTTTTTTTAAAGAAATCAGCTGGGAGAATTTTATGTAATTTCACATTTTCTATTCAATGTTTTTATAGGCAAATGACCTTCACCCATCAGACATCAACGGCAAAGCTGACCCTTACCTTGTGATACGCCTTGGAAAGACTGTTATCAATGATAAAGAACATTACATATCAAAACAATTAAATCCAGTTTTTGGGAAGTAAGTAAAATTTTCTTTAATTTTTAGTTTGTTTTTTGTTATCAATATACATGAAGTAAAATTCAATCTTATATAAAGCACAAGACATATTTTTGTTTCATAATTTTGCCTTTTACTTATATCTTATTATAATGGAGATTGTGTGTTTTTCTGTCTGTAACCGAAACTATATTACTACTCAAGTCACAATTCCCTTCGTAATTTACATCACATTCTCTATGATTTTATTTATATTTAAACCTCAATTATTAATAAAATTACTTCACCTTTTTATTAGTGTTGTCCATATCTACATACAAATAACATGCCATTGTATTTTATATATCAAAAAAATAGTGTTTACAGTGTGAATGGGAAGCTAATTTGCATATTGATATTAAAATGTGATTTATTAAATATGTGCTTAGTATTATTGATTTCTAATTGTTTGTTTTATTTTAATGAATATAAGCAAAAATCTCTCCAATGAATCTTAAATGAAATCCATTAACAAGAAAAAATAACTGTCATTTTATTCTTTACTTCCTAATTTAACTAAATAGTTAAATAAGTAAAATTCAGCAATGAAAGACGGGAGTGATGGAAGAGTGAGTTTCATTTCTATTTTTCTATTATACCCCCCACTCTGTTACATATCTTTTTATCTGCCTTCTTATTAGACTTTCTAATTTAATACAATATTTCATTACATTAAAAATTAAATACTTGCACCCGGAGGGTGCATATATTTGCTAGTACATATAAGTAATATTTACCTTTTACTTATATACATATAAGTATACACACATATATATATATATATATATATATATATATATAGATAATGTAGTTTGCTATATTTATTCATAAAGAGTGCTCAATATCAGTGATAGAGCATATATATCTGAGTTTGTATAGTGTAGACATAGAATCGATGGTGTTTAGTAACTAGTAGTTTCTCACATATGCAATCTTCAGAGGTGAGAATCTAACAGTTGTCAAGCACTGTTTACTGTCTATGCTATCCTAACTTAGATGCTGTATGTATGTGTATGTATATGTATATATATATATATATATACAACAGCATACTGATCATGGTACACCTTATGACAAACATGCGAATCTTATTCATACAAACTGTCTTTTTCTTATCCATATATATATATATATATATATATATAGTGAAAAATTTGAAAAAAAACACAGGTTCATAAAATAAGTGATGTTTATTTTGCCAACGCTGCAGTGTTTCAATCTGTTTTAGTAGATCTTCATCAGGACTTTTGTTTATTTGAGGAAAAATAAATTTATCACAGAGAATAAGGAGATTGTGAAAGTCTTTTTCTATTCAAAAATCTTAAATGAAAAACTAGCGTTCTTTGAATGTTTGAAATTATGAACGCTAAGACAAACGGTTCTGAAGTTGACATAGAACGTTCTCTTACGTTGTGTGTGTGTGTGTGAGAAGCGTGTATGAAAATGTAAATAGATAATCGCTTTCACTGGGTGTATGAGTGTTTATGCGAGCGTGTGTATATAATTCATCCACAGCCACCGTGTTTCGACGTTTCACTTCTCTTCAGGGTGGCTAGACACAGCAACTACCTCTGACCAGGAGTGAAACCCAACTGACTTTTTGTCCGCCTGATTCATTAACCTCTCGGCCATTTGACAGCTGCCGTAAAGGGGTGGTGTTTAAACTATTAAATACATACATTTGTTTATATATTTTACAATCACCAAAGAGATCTAGTCTGTAAACAGACGATCATTGCTTTATGCTTGCCGTGAAAGTTAATTTAAGTCACCCCTAGAGAGCTCTACCGGGTCTTGGGAGCATACAATAAGTCATCCACAGACAGCGTGTTTCAATGTTTCACATCTCTTCAATGTGGCTAGACACAGCAACTACCTCTGACCAGGTGTGAAACCTGACTGACTTTTCGTCCACCTGATTCGTTAACTTCTCGGCCATTTGACAGCTATATGGGAATGCATGCTAGATGTATCTTGATCTTTTTATCTAATAATAATACTCAATATTCCAATGGAGGAGCTAACATAATTACCGCCTGATAGGGCGGCTTTTAAGTTAGTAAAAAAATAAAAACTGCCCTCTCTCTCTCCAACTTCATATAGAGTAATTCATCTGTAGTGTAATATCAGCAAAAGTTGTATCAAAATATAAAATCAATTTGCCAGAACACAAACACAACACAAAGACGTTAGTAATTATCAGATGAGAGTACCCACCCCCTCTAGTCAGGTCTTCATCTTTCATGGGCAGCAGTGGTGATGGGGGGTTGATGGGTAAAGAGCAGGAAGATGACAAAAGAGAGGAAGAATAGAGACCATGTTTAACATCAACCTCCAATCTGAAAGTGAGTGCTCTTTTCTTGGTCTCCCCCCACCCTCCGACAGCCACCCAACCAACCAAAACGAGATAAAAGAAAAATAGACGGATAGATAAAAATAAAAAATAAAAAAGAAGTCAGATCAGAGATTCCTCTATTGTTCAGAGAAGATGATATTAACTGATGCTCACAGTTGATAACTGGGAACTTTCTTCCTGGAAAGTCATTAAAAAGCTATTAATTTCTTGATGAGACACACACAAAAAGAAATTATATATATATATATATATATATATATATATATATATTTCGGATACAAAAGGAGAAATATATATATATATATATATATATATATATATATTTTGGATACAAAAGGAGAAATCTCTTTTGCAACTTATAGTATCTTGTTTCTCCTGAATCTGATTTGATTCAGAGCGAGATTCATTTTTATCCCTTTTCATTCTTTTTTAGACTTGATTTGTTCATCTTATTTTATGACGATGCTTTTGCAGGTGTAATCAAGTTACCTTTAGATTAATATTACCTATAAGAGTAGACATTTTTCTTTCACCTGGATTATTTTTATTTTACATCTTCTCTGTGAATATGTTTATATTACCTGTTTTGATAGGTAAATATATATATGTATATATATTATTAGTGTGTATGGTTGGCACTATTATACTTGAAAAAGTAGTAGTAATCCAACGTACAGTGTTATTAGAAGAGTGCTCAATATCTGTGATAGAGCATTGATAGATAAACCGCTCGGTTGTAAAGATTGTTCCAATGAAAATAAATAAAAGCTAAACCTTTTATTTATTCGTTTAAATATATATATATATATATATATATACATACAGGATGTCCCAGAAGTCGTGCACCATGTATGAACATACATATAAAAAGACATATGAATATCAATTTTATTCATCATAATCATAATAGATGCTTAAATTGTTCACCCTCTCCATTCTTGCACAAGATGCACTTTGTACGGATGAAATTTCTGTGTCTTAAGAATACGATGTACTGATGATTTGCTAATCGTAAGCTCCTGGCTTATTTTCCTTACTGATTTCACGGGGCTTCTAGCAACATTCGCCAAAACCATAGTTGATGTTGCTTCATCAGTTGCACTCTTTTGTCGACCATATCTCTCGTGGTCAGCAACTGAGCCAGTTTCTTGGAAACCTTTTATCAAACGGCAGACAGTGGTATGGTTCAATGGTTTTTCTTGCTCGGGATGAGTGCGGTTGAATTCTTCTTGAGTGGTATGTAGCCCCATCCCTTCCAAACATAAAAACCAATTTAACTCTTTCTTGTATTGTTAATTTTTCACCCATATCCAATAAAATCTGAAAAACAAAAAAAACAAAAATTATATGGTGCCCGACTTCTGGGACACCCTGTATATATGTCTTTAGCTACATAAACCATTTTTATCCATTCAACATTTTCTTTCCTTTATTTATTTATCCTTTCAACATATATACATATTCATTAAGATAAAACCAAACAATTAGAAATCAATAATACCAAGCACATATTTATTAAAATCAAATTTTTTATATCAATTTGTAAATTAGCCTTCCCATTCACACTGTAAAGCGCTATTTTGTTGTATATATAAATACAATTACATGTTATTCGCATGTAGATAAGGCCAACAGTATTAATAATGTAAAGCAATTTTATTGATAATTGAGGTTTTAAAAAAAAATAAAATGATGGAGAATGTGATGCAAATAACTAAGGGAATTGTGACTTGAGTAGTAATATAGTTTCAGTTACAGACAGAAAAACACACAATCTCCATTATAATAAGATAAGCATATCTGAAGCTTACACATACCTCAAATTTTAGCCTTCCCATTCACACTGTAAAGCGCTATTTTATTGTATATATAAATACAATTACATGTTATTCGCATGTAGATAAGGCCAACAGTATTAATAATGTAAAACAATTTTATTGATAATTGAGGTTTTAAAAAAAATAAAATGATGGAGAATGTGATGCAAATAACTAAGGGAATTGTGACTTGAGTAGTAATATAGTTTCAGTTACAGACAAAAAAAACACACAATCTCCATTATAATAAGATAAGCATATCTGAAGCTCACACATACCTCAAATTTTAGCTCACAACACAAAGCAAAAAAAAAACACTGAGTGACAGCTCGCAAGTTTGGGCACTTATAAGTCAAGATCCCACAGTACATGTAAGTAAGTAAAGTCGTCGGGGTGGCCTAAAGTCGGTATCAGCCAGTCAGCGAGGGAGTCTATCCCCTTTTCAATAGTGCTAGACCAAGGAGATTGTTTTAGCATCTGAGGTGGAGCGCCACACCTACCGTCAGCTCCTTACTTTACCGCACAGATCCCTGTGCTACTCATACACTGAGTTAGCAAGGACCAATATCGAACTAGGAATCTTGTGGTTTCTAGCCAAACGCTATACATAAATATATATATATATATGGCTGAACTTGCACAAAGGTGTCAAAATTAGGGTGACCCAGAAAAAAACAGAAGCCAAATTATTTATTTATTTTTCCATTAAACTAACCTTAAACCCCAACCCCAACCCTAACCCTAAACCCCCATAGTTAAAATTAAGTTTTATTACAAGATTTGTGGGTTCTGTTTTTTCTGGGTCACCGGTATACAGGGTGATCCAGAAAAAACAGAACCCAAATTATTCATTCATTTTCCCATTAAACTAACCCTAATCCTAACCCTAACCCTAGACTCCCATAGTTAAAATCAACAGTTTTATTACAAAATTTGTGGGTTCTGTTTTTTCTGAGTCACCCTAATTTTGACACCTTTGTGCAAGTTCAGCCATACATACATATATATATATATATATATATATACATACATATATTACCTGTCTTGAGATACATATATTTTTATCTGTTTTCATATACATATATTACCTGTCTTGAGTAACCCTTGGTTACAGTTGATAACCTCTTTCCTCTGAGACAGACAGGTGCCACTGATCACTGATGTCTGGTGTGTGAGAAAGGTGAGACAATGTAAGTGGAGGGGGGTCATCATTTCTGACTGGGTCCTCCTGGGCCAAATGACCTCATTGCTCCTTCTATAAAACTCATACCAAGAAAAACAAAAAAATGGTAAAAACAAAGTTCCTGGATAATAGATTAATATGTGTGAAACTATATACACACTGCAGAACAACAATCTGTATTATGTTTCTAAAATTTTATGTTCTTATCAGCTACATTTTTCTTTATCATAAATCATGTTGCTTTCAAATTTTGAATACGCTGGCTCCAGCCTAAGGCCTAATAAATCCAATAAATCATAAGTTCAGTGGAGCCTCATTTTGGGGGCACATGGTTTGTACTGGAGTGATAGACATTTTTTACTTATAGAATTGTGAGGGTTCAATAGGAAAAAGTGTGTTCATAAAAATACATATTTGGGATCAATAGGAAGAGGTGTTTCCTAAAAATGATATTGGGGATCAATAGGAAGAAGTGTTCATTGCTTAGGTGTTCCTAAAAATGATATTGGGGATCAATAGGTAGAAGTGTTCATTGCTTAGGTGTTCCTAAAAATGATATTGGGGATCAATAAGTAGAAGTGTTCATTGCTTAGGTGTTCCTAAAAATGATATTGGGGATCAATAGGAAGAAGTGTTCATTGCTTAGGTGTTCATAAAAATACGTATCTGTGATCAATAGGAAGAAGTGCTCATTACTTAGGTGTTCATAAAAATGATATCTGTGATCAATAGGTAGAAGTGTTCATTGCTTAGGTGTTCCTAAAAATGATATCTTGGATCAATAGGTAGAAGTGTTCATTGCTTAGGTGTTCATAAAAATGATATAAGGGATCAATAGGAAGAAGTGTTCATTACTTAGGTGTTCCTAAAAATGATATCTGGGATCAATAGGAAGAAGTGTTCATTGCTTAGGTGTTCCTAAAAATGATATCTGGGATCAATAGGAAGAAGTGTTCATTGCTTAGGTGTTCATAAAAATGATATCTGTGATCAATAGGTAGAAGTGTTCATTGCTTAGGTGTTCCTAAAATGATATCTTGGATCAATAGGTAGAAGTGTTCATTGCTTAGGTGTTCATAAAAATGATATCTGGGATCAATAGGAAGAAGTGTTCATTACTTAGGTGTTCCTAAAAATGATATCTGGGATCAATAGGAAGAAGTGTTCATTGCTTAGGTGTTCCTAAAAATGATATCTGGGATCAATAAGAAGTGTTTATTGCTTAGGTGTTCCTAAAAATGATATTTGGGATCAATAGGAAGAAGTGTTCATTACTTAGGTGTTCCTAAAAATGATATCTGGGATCAATAAGAAGAAGTGTTTATTGCTTAGGTGTTCCTAGAAATGATATTTGGGATCAATAGGAAGAAGTGTTCATTACTTAGGTGTTCCTAAAAATGATATCTGGGATCAATAGGAAGAAGTGTTCATTGCTTAGGTATTCCTAAAAATGATATTTGGGATCAATAGGAAGAAGTGTTCAGTGCTTATGTGTTCCTAAAAATGATATTTGGGATCAATAGGAAGAAGTGTTCATTGCTTATGTGTTCCTGAAAATGATATTTGACATCAATAGAAATAAGTGTTCATTACTTAGGTGTTCCAAAAAGATATCTAGAATCAATAGGGAGAAGTGTTGGATATTTACCACGTACCCCATGTGTACGGGCCTGGCACAAGGCCCTATTAATATGGGACCACCCACAAGCCGAGTCTCATGGGTGGCGGGTGCAAAAAATGTGTTGATCCCATCAGCATTCCCCCTCTAAAGGTGTTTTTTTTTCAAAGGTTGGACATTAATCTTCTCCTAATATTCTGTTGCTTTTAACTTTATTTTTTTCCTTCCTGAAATTAAAGTCCCTTTTTTTCCAGATGATAGAATGTTGTCTTTTCAAGGCATTGTCAGGTTGTTTGTTGGAGGCATGTGGTGTATTGGTTAGTGTTGTAGGGGATGGAATCATCGACCCCAGTTCACATAGTGCTAATACCCTTGGGAAATGAATTCAACTACTCTCCCTCCAGTTATGGGTAAATAGTAGGGCAGACTGAGCTCTTTAACCTTGGTTAGGCAACCAGTCTAGGAGAAGGAAATCTCTGAATTCAAACCTGTTAAACTCTACTTGGGGTGGTCACTACTAAAATAGGCCCAGTGCTAATTAGTGATCGATTTCCCTAATTTTTCAGGAAGAAGAAGAGGTTTCGACTTTTGTGCACTTGCATTTATATACAGGTTTGACAATGCCACCCAGTGGTCATTTGGCAAACAAGGGAGATAACAACATTTTTTCATTCATATCTCTAGGCTACAGCTGTTATCATGTATGAGTTAAAACACTAGAAGGTGTTTTCTTTTCTTTTTTTTTTTTCTTTTTTTCTTTTTTTTCTTAAGCTCGGACATTTGTCATCTTCTAATGTTCTGTCCATTTTAACTTTATTTTTTCCCCTTCTGAGTGTAAATGGTTTTTTAATAGTTTCCTCCTTCTCCTCCTCCCCCCCTCCTCCTCCTTCTCCTCCTCCTCCTCGCACAACACCAGCCATCAAAGTGATGTATTTGTGAATGCCTTGATACTATTGACTCTAATATAAATGATATGACCTAATCGTACCACATGTGACAGACAAAGACACTGATCCTCCTTTATTTACAGAAAACATTAACTAGCATAAAATCATACAAACATCTGTCATAGAAGAATTGGCTTGACTTAAGCGCCAATTTGGATATCGATAAACTGGGCTACCTTCACTGCTATACAGCTGTTTAGTTTTTCAGTCAAGATAAAAATAAAAAAAATTTAAAAAAAAAAATCCAAAGTGAAATTTGTCTTTACAGAGTTACCACCCTTTGTTACTACATGAATCAATTCAATGAATGACTACTTAGTAACAGCAGGTACCAAAACAATCTAATGTCTTTGGGCCAGATTAAACAAGCTTTAGTAAATGACAATTCAGTTAAATCGAACGTAACGGGCCTAAATTCCATTATCGTATGTCACCCCGCCCAAAGAAAATTCCCATTTTGCAGGTGACGATAGCCGAGCTGTTAAGCTGTCTGCTTAACAGCTTGGCTATCGTCACCTGCAGAATGGGAAGGGGATTTTAACTGTTTTAATACACACATCTGTATGATTGTAAAGGCTGCCATAGAGTGCTCCATCCCTTTTTTATTTTATTTTATTTTATAGGAGAGCGTTGCATTTTATATATATATATATATATATATATATATAAGTAAACTGTATTTAAATTAGCATGCAACAAAAGAAATAACAGTGATTGTTTAACTGATGTTAACTTATTTTATGGCTTACTTTAATATGGCATGTGGTAACAAGTGTTGGGTGGCCAATTGGGATTGATTCATTTTTGATTGCAGAGTTGAGCCTTTTAACATCGCAAATTAAGGCTCACAAACTTTTTGCTTGTTTTTACACCATTCATTTCAGAAAAAGTCTCTGATGATAAAGTTTCTTTGAAATCGATAAGACAGAACATTATTTTATTTTTATATGCATTGTAATTGCTTTCTTAACATAAATAATAATATACTTCAATGCTTCAAGCAAATTATAGAATAGTATTAATTTGTTGTTTTTTTTTTCTAAACTATATATATATATATATATATATATATATATATATAAGTAAACTGTATTTGAATTGTGCTAACAAGTGTTGGGTAGCCAATTGGGATTGATTCATTTTCAGTTGCAGAGTTGAGCCTTCTGACATCGCAAATTAAGGCTCACAAACTTTTTGCTTGTTTTTACACCATTCCTTTCGTATAAATCAATAATAATATGTTAAGCCCCGTTGATGGTTTTATTAAAACCAAAACGCTTTAGTGTTGGCTATCTGTAAATCAATCTTTGACTTAATTTTGTTGTTTTTTCTAAATTATATATATAAGTAAACTGTATTTAAATTAGCATGCAACAAATGAAATAACAGTGATTGTTTAACTGATATTTACTTCTTTTAAGGTTTAGTTTAATATGGTATGTGGTAACAAGTGTTGGGTAGCCAATTGGGATTGATTCATTTTCAGTTACAGAGTTGAGCCTTCTGACATCGCAAATTAAGGCTCACAAACTTTTTGCTTGTTTTTACACCATTCCTTTCGTATAAATCAATAATAATATGTTAAGCCCCGTTGATGGTTTTATTAAAACCAAAATGCTTTAGCGTTGGCTATCTGTAAATCAATCTTTGACTTAATTTTGTTGGGTTTTTTCTAAATTATATATATATATATATAAGTAAACTGTATTTGAATTAGCCATGCAATAAATGAAATAACAGTTATTGTTTAACTGATATTAACTTATTTTAAGGTTTAGTTTAATATGGCCTGTGGTAACAAGTGTTGTGTAAGCAAATTGGGATTGAAGTTGATATCTTATTATAATGGAGATTGTGGGTTTGTATGACTGTAACCGAAACTATATTACTATACAAGTCACAATTCCCTTTGTTATTTACATCACATTCACCATGATTTTGTTTTTATTTAAACCTCAATTATTAATAAAATTATTTTACATCATTAACACTATTGACCATATCTACAAACTAATAACATGCAATTGTATTTATATATACAAGAAAATAGCGGTTTACAGTGTGAATGGGAAGGCTAATTTGCATATTGATCTTAAAAATTTGATTTTAATAAATATATGCTTAGTATAATTTATTTCTAATTGTTTGGTTTTATATTAATGAATATGAGCAAAAATCTCGGGGATAAATCCTAAAAGAAATCCATTAACAAGAAGAAATAACTGTAATATTATTCTTTACTTCCTATTTTGACTAAATAGTTAAATTAGGAAAATTTACCAATGAAAGACGGGAGTAAGGAAAAATGATGGAAGAGTTAGTTTCAAAGTTGTTCTATTTTTCAATCATACCCCCTCTGTTCCAAATCTTTTTATCTGTATTCTTATTCAGTTTCATTAGCCTTTCTAATTTAATATGATATTTTATTATATTAAAACTGAAATACTTGCTAGTATTAGTAATGGTCTGACTTAATTTTCTAACTAGTGCACAATGGAGAGTCATCACAATAATTGATTAAATGTTTGACTATTTGGCCTATATCTTCTGTTGCATGACCAAAGCAGTGGGCAAAAAATAAATCAATCAAAACTGAAGTATTAACGGATGTTGGCTTACAGTTTGTTTTTTTTTTAAATAACCTTTCAACAGCTTGGTTAGATTTTATTAAGAGTACTAGAATATATACCAAAAGGTGAATGGTATCAAGTGTTTCAATGATAGGATTAAACCAAAATTGAGAACTCAAACATACATTTTGTGTATATCTTCTTATTATAATGGAGATTGTGTGTTTTTCTGTCTGTAACCGAAACTAAATCACTACTCAAGTCACTATCCCCTTAGTAATTGACATCACATTCACCATTAATTTATCCTTATTTTAACCTCAATCATTAATAAAATTGTTTTACATTATTTATACTGTTAACCATATCTACATACTAATAATATGCAATTGTATTTATATATACAACAAAATAGTGGTTTACAGTGTGAACGGGAAGGCTAATTTGCATATTGATATTAAAAATGTAATTTTAATAAATATATGCTTAGTATTATTGGTTTCTAACTGTTTAGCTTTATTTTAATGAATATAAGCAAAAATCTCTTCAATGAATCTTAAATGAAATCCATTAACAAGAAAAGATAAGTGTCATTTTATTCTTTACTTCCTCTTTTAACTAAATACTTAAATTAGAAAAAATAACAATGAAAGACGAGAGTGATTGAAGAGTAAGTTTCAGTTGTTCTATTTTTCGATTATATCCCACTCTGTTTCAAATCTTTTTATCTGCATTCTTATTTAGTTTCATTAGCGTTTCTAATTTAATACGATATTTCATTACATTAAAACTTAAATACTTGCACCCGGAGGGTGCATATATTTGCTAGTACATATAAATATCAGCGTATGTGTGTGTGTGTATTTTTACAGATACAGAGTAGATTATTATAAGATTATGAAATCAGACTTGAAGAGGCAAAGGAAGCCAAAATAAATTTACTTCTGGTTTTCATATATATAAGACCTAATCTGGATCACTTAAAGGATTGTCAGGATAATACATTTTTTTAAAATAACCTTTCAACAGCTTGATTAGATTTTATTAAGAGTACTATAATATATACAAGCCCACATCAACACCAACACATGGGAGGCTTGTGCAAAAAACTGTGCAAACTGGTGCCTCCTTGTCAAACAAGGAACGAGAAGGAGTGAAAAAGAGAGGAAAGTAGCTGCCGCTGAAAGGAAGGAGAGACAACAGCAACTCCAGCAAGCATCACTGTTTGTTTGCAGTCACTGCACCAGAGATTGCCATTCAAAAATTGGTCTGTTCATTCACTCACGCAGTTGCAGATAAAAAAAAAAGAAATTTAAAAGTGGACACTATGCCATCGTCTTTAGTAGATGGACGGATGCCAACACAAGAATATATACCAAAAGGTGAATGGTATCAAATGTTTCAATGATAGAATTAAACCAAAATTGAGAACTCAAACATACATTTTGTGTATATACATAAAATTATCAGCGTGTGTGTGTATTTTTATAGATACAGAATAGATTATTATAAGATTATGAAATCAGGCTTGAAGAGGCAAAGGAAGCCAAAATAAATTTACTTCTGGTTTTCATATATATAAGACCTAATCTGGACCACTAAAAAGATCTTCAGGATAATACTGACTCCTAAGTCAATAGTCAGTATTATCAGGACTCGGTGAATATTATTATGGGAGTCAGTATTATCCTGAATATCTTTCAGGTGAAACCTAGGTAGGGAGTGTCTGACTCAATTGATGTTTTCTATATTTTGCTCTAAAATTTGTATATATATATATATATATATATATATATATATATATATACATATAAACAAGCCACAGTTTTAAAAAAACAATTTTTAGCATTATATCATCACATCACGTGAAAACGCTTCACGTTTATATAAACACTAAAAAACTACTGGTTTTTAAGATCTCAACCATTTTTTTTTTAAATCTCAACCATTTGACTACTGGTTTTTAAGATCTCAACCATTTGACTCATCTGATGATTGCATAACCATGAAACTTTAGTTAGGAGTCCAAATCCATAATATTACAATTGATTTTATATATATATATATATATATATATATATATATATACATATACATATACACTATATCCCTGGCAAAGATTATGTAATTAGTACTCTTAAAGGATGTTTGCTTAGGTTTTTTTATCTAGCAATAAATAAACTGATAACAGATAGATACACATTTTTTTCTTTAATAGCTGAACATTCTGGCTTCATAAAATATTCCTTGAACAAACTAGATTTAATTATTTAAATAAATATAATAAAAATAGATTATATTTTCCTCTGCCTGGCTTGGAAAAAATACCTAAGGAATGAAATATATGAATTACTACCTCTATCCCATAATAGTTAACAAATAGTGTATAAAATTTATATGCAAATATAACTATTATGGGATAGAGGTTGTAGTATAAAATAAAATAGGATTTAATTATCATTTTATAATAAACATGAAAGAAAGAAATTACAGAATAAAATCAATAGTCTAAGCAACCATTGGAATGATGACTCATTTCAAAATAATGTTATTAAACAAAAAGAAACAATTAAACAAATATGATGAGGCTCTAACAGTGGTACGGGATAAATTAGCTGCAGATTCCTCATTGGAATAGATAGATAGATAGATAGATAGATAGATAAACACGAGATAGATAGATAGATAGATAAATACAACGAGATAGATAGATAGATAGATAACACAACGAGATAGATAGATAGATAGATAAATACAACGAGATAGATAGATAGATAAACACAACGAGATAGATAGATAAACACAACGAGATAGATAGATAGATAAACACAACGAGATAGATAGATAGATAGATAAACACAACGAGATAGATAGATAGATAGATATGAACAAATGGAAATAGATAGATATGAACAAAAGGAAATAGATAGATAGATTCACCTGTATTCCAATAGATAATCTGATGGAGATGCTGACTTTCTGTGTAGAAACAATCTACTTTGAGATGGGTTCTGACATATACCGACAAGAGAAGGGTCTGGCGATGGGATCACCATTTTCCCCAGTGTTGGCCAATATATACATGGACACTTCTCAAAATTATAGAAGGTATCTTATAAAAAAGAATGTGGTCAATAGTGTGATTAATTGTTGGAATAATAATGACTT
Source organism: Doryteuthis pealeii (assembly GCA_023376005.1). NCBI lineage: Eukaryota > Metazoa > Mollusca > Cephalopoda > Myopsida > Loliginidae > Doryteuthis > Doryteuthis pealeii. The sequence goes on from CM042142.1 coordinate 114,779,003, forward strand.
TTCTCAAAGTTATAGAAGGTATCTTAAACAAAAAGAATGTGATCAATAATCCGAACAACTGTTGCAATGATAATAACTCCTATATAATAATTATAGAAGGTAATAATGTTCTTAAACAAAAATAAAGAGATCAATAGTCTGGATAACCACTTGGATGATAATGACACTTCCCTAAATTATGGAAGATATCTTTTAAAGAAAAAAGAAAAAGAATGTAAACAATAGTCTGAACAACTGATGCAATGATAATGACTCCTCTCAAAATTATAGAAGGTAATAATTTTCTTAAACAAAAATAAAGAGATCAATAGTCTGGAAAACCACTTGAATGGTAATGACACTTCCCTAAATAATGGAAGATATCTTTAAAAAAAAAAAAGAAAAAAAAAATGTAAACAATAGTCTGAACAACTGATGCAATGATAATGACTCCTCTCAAAAATTATAGAAGGTAATAATGTTCTTAAACAAAAATAAAGAGATCAATAGTCTTGAAAACCACTTGAATGATAATGACACTTCCCTAAATTATGGAAGATATCTTTTAAAGAAAAAAGAAAAAGAATGTAAACAATAGTCTGAACAACTGATGCAATGATAATGACTCCTCTCAAAATTATAAAAGGTAATAATGTTCTTAAACAAAAAAGAATCAGATTAATAGTCTGAACAACTGTTGGAATATATATATATATATATATATATATATATATATATTTTTTTTTTTTTTTTTTTTTTTTAGATAAAAAAATAAAATAAAATTGCTATTACTGAAGACATAGTCAACAGAATGATTAGTGCCAATCTGAGTTTTCCCATTTTTTTCTTTCCCTCGCTCTATTTAGTTTTAGTACTAGAAATATATATATATATATATATATATATATATATATATACATTGCCCTCTCATCTAATTTGTCTTGCCTTGTTGACATCTGTCCCATTTACAAGCACCAAGTAACAAGCTTCAACTAACTCCACCTTTAATGGATCCAAATAATGATATGCCAAAACTGTCAGCCACACTGTCTAGATAAAAAAAAATATACATGGATCCAAAGCTCACAAAACCATGGAATTGTCTCAGGGGATCTGAGGACTGCCCCTTCCTTCACCTGCTCCTTCCCCATCACTGAAGTTGTAGAGAGAGAAAGGAAACAGGATAGGATATTGAAGGAGGGGGGGGGGGCTTTGAGACTCTGGGGATGAGGAACCATCAAAAAAAAAAATTTAAAAAATACTAAACATCACTAAAAACTGCTTAGCCTCCTTGTTGATGTGCTTGTTTATTCAGGGTCGTGTCTTCAGGGGGTCTTCATTCAGAAAAAGAGGCTGCCACAACTCTACAAGCAAAAATAAAATCTTTTTTTTTCTGACCATTTTAGCATTTTTCTATTCCTGGCCAATGAGCCTCGTGCAATGCCTGAATCATGTGGCCTAAAGTCGATATCAGTCAGACAGTGAGGGAGTCTATCCCCTTTTCACTAGTGCTAAACCAAGGAGATTGTTTTAGCGTCTGAGACAGAGCACCACACCTACCATCAGCTTCCCACTTTACTGCACAGATCCCTGAACACAACAGAAGGAAAGACAAATGCATTTGTACATACAAGAGCATTTTAAGATCTTATATACATACTAGATATACCAATAGTATTTACCCTTAAGAAAGGTATAAGTAAGTAGTAAAGTCATCGGGTGACCTAAAGTCGGCATCAGCCAGACAGTGAGGGAGTTAAAGTCCCCTTAAAAAAATTGACCTTGTGTCATATCCTTTGCCTGTGAAAAGGTTGTATAGGATTACCTACCTCCCCTCTAAACCCTAAAAGAGTGGTTGCATCTGTCTTATAAATTAGCTGTTAGACAGGGGGAGTTAGTATGTATATAAATTCCTGTTCGAATAAATATACTAATAGCAAGTATTTGACTTTGCCTCTTATTCACTACTAGAAGCGGCTACCCGGCATCACCTGGGAAGAGGAGGATTTTTTAAAAAATTTAGTCATATAGATCCATTATTACTGAATCGTCAGTTGGTTTCCCACAGGATGTCCCGTTAAAATCCCCACGTAAAAAAGACCTTGTGCTGATCCAGCCACTCTGAAAAGAAAAATTGATGTCTACTATTTACAACATTAAATACAAAAAAAATCCATGCTGTTATCATTTAAATTTTATTTTTTAATTATCTTCACGAATATAAATCAAATCTTTATTATTATTGCTTAAAGACCAAACTCTGGTGATATTTAATGTGTATATATATTTACTCTGTCGTTAATTGTTTTATTTTCGAAGTTTTCTCCAGGCATACATATACACACAACTGTCCTTTATATATGTATAGATTATTATATATGTCCTACTTCTCTTTGTGTGTGAGTAATTGGCCACCTTTACCCATGACACAAAAGGAAGGGTTGAGTAAATCTTATTATAATGGAGATTGTGTGTTTTTCTGTCTGTAACCGAAACTATATTACTACTCAAGTCACAATTTCCTTAATTATTTACCTCAAATTCTCCATGATTTCATTCTTTTAAACCTTCAGTTATTAATAAAAATTGTTTTACATTATTAATACTGTTGACCATATCTACGTACTAATAACATGAAATTGTATTTATATATACAACAAAATAGCGGTTTACAGTTTGAATGAGAAGGCTAATTTGCATATTGATATTTAAAATTTTATTTTAATAAATATGTGCTTGGTATTATTGATTTCTAATTGTTTGGTTTTATCTTAAGAAATATAAACAAAAATCTCGTGGATAAATCTTAAAAGAAATTTATTTACAAGAAGAAATAACTGTAATAGTATCCTTTACTTCCTATTTTAACTAAATAGTTAAATTAGGAAAATTTACCAATGAAACAGGGGAGTAATGGAAAATGATGGAATAATTAGTTTCAAAGTTGTTCTATTTTTCGATTATACCCCCTCTGTTGCAGATCTTTTTATCTGCATTCTTAGTCAGTTTCATTAGCCTTTCTAATTTAATATGATATTTTATTATATCAAAACTTAAATACTTGCACCCGGAGGGTGCATATATTTGCTAGTATATATAATACAGATTGGTTTGAAGAAAAATTGATTAAATCTTCATTGTTATATTTTTGGTTCCTGGAAGGATCTATTCTTTAAGGGGGTGGCCGAAGAACAGTCTGACTGGGTCAAAAACCAATTCTTTGGTTTGGTTTGGTTTGGTTTGTTTTACGGCATATCAACCTCAGTGGGTCATTTAATGCCGATAAAGTTTTGAAATAAATCAATTCTTAATGGATAATACCATTTTTTTATAAATACATTTTTTCTATTTAACCCATAGATGGGACCCTAACAGGTACTACTACTCTGGGTCAGAGTGGATCAGTGAGCAATGGTGATGAAGGGGTGCTCCACATTCCCCAAACCTCCAGAACTGGAACCTCACCATCAGATAGAGTTTAACGTCATTCCCAGGACATGTAGACCCGCAGCCACCGCCTTCTAGCACCCATATGATAAAAAGGGGTTGGGGCTTGCCATAAGGGCAATAGGAAAAACTAATTCTATTTATATCAAATTGAATGCTTTAATAATAGAAATCTCAACTGCTCAAATTTGAGGAAAAGAGGAGGATGCAAAAAGATTATCTGAAGCAGGATATGAACCTGTCAGGAGGGATGAGGAAGAACCACCTGCCTAGTCCACATCAATTTGTTGAATAAATAAGTAATTTGCTTTTCTGTACACTTGTCAAGCTGAGTTAATTTCTAATGGCTGACAGATTCAAAAATTCTTTTTTCTGGGATCTGATTAACCCTTTCGACCTTAATTAACAACAAAATGACTTGACTAGATTATTTCTCAGGCCTGTCACAGAAATGGGTATCTTCTAGCAAGAAATTAAGTGATCTGAATCATTTAATTCTGAATTCTTAATGTTGAAATAAAATCCCCGAGGTTGAAATTCTGAAAAAGAAGGAGAACCAAGAACAAGGATGGAAAGTAGATATCTGCTTAGGTACATACTATGCTTATCTATCACAGATACAATCAAAGTTTAATATAATTATTTAGCTCACATAATTCTCAGTCAAAGATATAATTTGTTTAATAGTGTGTGTGTGTACATATATATATATATATATATATATATATATATATATAATAAAGAGAGAGAGGGAAGAGTATAAATACACACATACATACACCCACTATATCTTACTTTCATGGATACAATCACAGTTCAAATCTATTCATATATGTATTGAGTGTGAGTGTATATATATATATATATATATATATATATATATATATATATATATAATACTAATAATATCATTAAAGGAAAAATAAAGGGTCTACCATGGTTTCAATCAAATTGAAATGATTATTTCAGGACCCTACCCTATGTTAACTAAGTTGATGTAATTCCTTAGTTAAATCAAAGATATTAACGTAGTGTAGGGTCCTGATGAAATCATTTCAATTTAATTGAAACCATGGTAGACCATTTATTTTTCCTCTAATAATAATATTAGTAGTATTATTACTGTTCTGTATTTTTAATATATTGAGCACTTTTGGATAATTTACTGATGCCATTGTGACGGGAAAGTTAAAGCGACAATTGGATACTGTATATATATACATATATATATATATATATATCAGTGAAAACATCAATTTAAGAGTGTGTACATATGCCTATATATATATATATATATATATATATATATATATATATATATATATATACATACATCATAGACACAATATGTTTCAGTGGGTGGGTATAGGTATTCCTGCCTAATTCATTATTAATTAATTAATTTTCAAAATTAGGTACGACTCCAATTAAGCACTTATATATATGTATATATAATATATAAAGATAAACCTAATGAGTCAGATAAACCTACTAAAAGTTTCGCTTAGTGCTTTTCATGGCTAAGATGCGACTAAAGAAATTAGGAGCAAACTCATATTTATACAACACCTTCCACCTAGATTCAAATATATATATATATATATATATATTGATCACACCTTATATATACTTGTAAATATTATTTTTTGCTACACTTTCTCATAAAAAAAATTATCAGATCTTTGAAATCTTGTATTTTTAAAATAATAGACTTAAAAAAATGGTTTTCCTGTCAAAATTCAAATACGTTTTCTTTCTAATAAAACCTAGTTTCTAACAGTTAAATTCAAATCAATTCAAATATTTAAGGTTTTTCTTTTGGGCAGCATCAAAACCATTCTGTTTTGATTATCATCTGTCATAAAACAAAATCTTATGACAGACGATAAAACAAACAGAACCTTTTTGTTTTCAGGTAAAAGGAAAGACAAAATTTGATGTAGAAGAACATTATATGACTATTTCTTGTTTGTAAATAATTTTCTCGCAAAACTGTATTACACGAGAAAACTTAAAATATATATTAAAATAAAACAACCTATATATAAATCAATAATACCGACCGGGCATGCATTCATTATAACTTGTTTTAACAAACAAGTATATATAATACGGGGTTGTTCTTTATTCTATGTATTAATGATTTTGACTATAAATTAAATACTCATTGATAAACTTACACAATTTCTGAGAGTATTCTGACATAGTTTCGGTTACAGACAGACAGAATCTTCATTATATATAGAAAGTTAGAGTAGTGAAGACATATACATTAATTTCTATACATATCCAAAAGCTTTCATTGGAGTTACAAGAGGTTATTTCCTATAAGTCTCACATAAACAAAGGGGAACCACTCTTGACTGATAAATTATTTATTTATTTATTTTCCCTTTAAACTAACCCTAAACCCTAACCCCATCTTCTTTTTTTCTAGTAGATCAATAAATAAATAAATAATTTTATCAGTCACGAGTGGTTCCCCTTTGTTTATGTTAGACTTATAGGAAATAACCGTTACAAGATTAATAGACTTAGTAGTAAATTGAAATTACAAATGTAATGGAAATGTATGTCTGATGAGACCTAGAGGAACACTTTTACTACCACCCCACCCCACCCCCTGCTAATCTGATCCTTTCCTTCCTTCGGGAATTGGGGACCATTCACTGGGAAATAGCAACAAACATTCCAACAACAACAACAAAACAGATTTACAATTTTAAAACAACAACTCAAGTAATAGGGACAGGAGATGAGACTGGGTATGTGTATGGTGAGGGGCAGAGGAGATAGGAGATGTCATTAAGGGCCCTCTTAGAAATCTCTGCTGGGGCAGAGGTAGAGACACTTCCTGATTTAAAATAAATAAATAAATAAAAGAGTCCTAAAAGCAAGAATCAACTATTACCATATGGGAATCTCTGGTTTTTTCTTTTATTTCTTCTTTTGACCAACCCACTTTTACTCAAAGACTTTTTTTTTTTTCTTTTTTTTCGTTTTTCAGCAAGGGGTTAAAAAGGACCCTGAAAATAGTTTTACTAAAAAAGGGATAAGTGGCACTTGCGGTTGTAGCCCCATGATTAGATCAAAGATTTACAGAAGGAGAAGTCTTTGATGATACTCCTCTCACAAATCATGTCTGAAATCCAAGAGATTGAATGATATTTTAACTATTGCAAAATACTTAACCCTTTTTTTTTTTTTTTTTTTTTTTTTTTCACAGGCAGATAATTTTTTTTTTTAATCCTTGTAGAGTGGGCAAATTATTTTCCAAAAAAAAATTTGCAAAAATAGAGGGTCTGTTCAGACAAGTCAGTTAATCTCTAATAAGAAATGCAAATGTCAACCTTACTCCTAAAGGCTGTAGCCCAATATATCATACCATTTTGGTATCAGGCTAACTGTTATATACTTGTTATATAGTAAGGTCACGTGAGTATTAGGAGGAGAGTCCGTCGTCTAAGTACTTCAGGTGAATTCTGCACAGAGTAATATGTGTGTTCTTAAATAGTTGTTTAGAACCGTTGCCACTGTTGAGGTACAGGGGAGATGGGTCATTCCATTATATGAATACCCTTTTGACATACTCGGGTATATAATGGAGGAGATAACGAGAGACATATAGTTAAATATATTAGATGATAATAGTTGATAGTCTTACTTAACATTCTGTTTACTTCGTCTACTCGTCTGGACGCCATGTTCTCTAGTTGGGCTTGCTTCTCTGCTGGGGGTTGATTCTTCTTTGGACTGGTCATTGTTCTTAACATTAAATTAACACAACCAGACTTGGTGTTTCTTGATCAAGCTTTATTTTCAACCCTGCCCATTTGATTCCGCCACGGGGGGGGGGGGGGCCGGCATCAGAACAACAACCCATAGGTCCACCTGCTTTGAAACCTGCATCGCATCTTACTAAATAAACTAAAACCTATTCTCACGCATCCAATTGCTCGCTTTCAAGGGGTCAAGTAAAAGGTCACAACTACCTGTCACAACTGCTGGGTAACTTTCCATGCACCCAGTCATTTTAAGTTAATGGACCCTAATTTAAAATTCTAACTACAGGTACGTTCATAATTTATAATTGCTCATACATTATGTCACATAACTCTGTGAGCGAATTAAAAACATTCTTTGTTTAATCCAGACCTGTAATCTTGAAATTTTGAATTCGCAAGTTTCAGTAACTGTGATTGTTTTCAGCGATTTTTTTTTTTTTTTTTGACAAATTTTAAATAACTTGGAATTAAATAAATTTGAGAATAACCAAAATTATTTGTGAAATCCAGCAAAAGTCACCCATGGGTGTAATTGTACAACAGCATAAAAACAATAAAGCACTCACTTAGGATATTTTACAAAACAATTATTACACAATCCTACACCACAGCGGGGTCTCCTAGCAATGTTTCTATACATTCACATTGAATTATTCAATGAGCAGCCAATAGAAAAATGCTTAACATTGAATTGGCAACAAAAATGTTTTCCTACTAGCAAAAGGGTTAAATTGTTGAGAAATTCTAGTATATATATATTCACCAACCCCTCCGCACGAGCAGGATGTGACACAAGGTCAATTTCTTAAGCGGAGTTTAACAGGTTTGAATTCAGAGTTTTCCTTCTCCTAGACTGGTTACCTAGCCATGGTTAAAGAGCCCAGTCTGCCCTACTATTTGCCCATAGCTGGAGGGAGAGTGGGATTCATACCTTTCCCAAGGGTATTAGCGCCATGTGAAATGCAAACAGCTTCGTCCAGGAATTGAACTCGGGTCGACGAGTCCATTTCCTACGACTCTAACCATTGGTCCACGCGCCTCCGAAATTCTAGTATATAAGGTGTGTGTTAGATCCTTGCTCTTAATTATAGACTAGGCGAGATCATGTGATCTATTCCTTGACCAATCACTGGTAGTACTCTGAGGCTGATACAATACTTAACCAACCCTACTGGTCATAATTACTGTGACATTCATGGACAACGGACATAGGATTAAATCAATGGATCTTTACCAATACGTAGGATAGGACTTATACGCTTACTCTGCTTGCGTACCATTGGCAACAAAAATGTTTTCCTACCAGCAAAAGGGTTAAATTATAATAATACATGCTATCTAAAGTCTAAGAGCTATAAATGCTAACATGCTAGCTGGTCTTTCTCTAGTCTAAGTAAAATTTGTGTTATCTTGAAGATGTGCACTCCCAAAATCTTTGGCTTTTTATAAAAGGAATGTTCGCTTCAAATTAGCAGCAGGAGCCAGCCTCATACACTCTTTTGATCTGCTTTTTTCAGAAAAATAAACTTGTCTTTCATCTGAATTCTTAAATAAGTTAATAAAGTTAATTCATTGTTAAAAAAAAGGTTTCAAATTTTATTATTGAAGAAAGAAGCTAATTATAATTTACTAAAGAAAAAATAATTCTGCTTTGTATTATTCAGATTTTTCAAACTATTGTCCTCATCTTTATTGTTATATACACAACATTTTATCCGATGTGCTTTCGGCCTTTTTCAGGTGTTTCTGGTCAAAAATTGTGTATATAACAATAAGAGGTTTTGCGCAATGTATATACAGTGATGCTGATAGCTTTTTAATTTAATGTGTTCTGAGACACATGGATTTGATGTGTCCCAACTAAAGTTTTTTTAATAAATTGTAGAGTTTTTATCTATGAACAAGTAAAACCATCTAATGTTGTATACCTCTTTACCGGCCCTAAATATCTATATGTTATATACTTCTCTTACTTCTTATTCTGGTCGTCTATTCTTCTGGCCAGCCGGCTTGGTTCTTCTATCATCTATCTTGGTCTGGGATATCTTCTAAGGTCTCGTCTGGTCTTCTATGGAGGATTCCGGGTCTGGTTTCTGTTGCTAGGGATCTCTTGTTATCAGAAGCCTTGTGTCATTGTTAGCTTTTAGACCAGACAATCACGCAGTGAGACTCACATCTTGCTAGCTTAGCTTCTAAGTTCTAACTGTAACTGACTGAGTTGCTTACTCCTTAAACCGGAAGGGGCTTCTATTGCCTTTCGATTCTCACGATCATCCCCAGAACGCAAGGTCAGAGTGAGGTCAAACGCTGTCACTCACTCTCGAGGCCATCAGCTGCACAAATTGGTAATCTTCAACTTGTTCCTCGTAAATTCCTACTATAAAGTGATAAAATGATGGTGTGAAGGGGAATCTAGACTGTGGGCAGTAAGATAGCGAAAGGAGTAAAACATATTTTGATTATGAAAAAAGATGTAGAAAATTACATCATAGATTTTTTTGTTTTTTTAAGTTTCCATTTCTTGTGGTTACATCATTATAAAATTTCAGGTGGCCAACATTGCAAAGATTCACATGAATTTTCTCTGCAATATGCAGATGTACTGAAATATGTGCATTCTCATAAATGCATAATACATTATCATATATAATACATTATCTATATATATATATATATATATATATATATATAATGTGCAGGTTTGTATGCATTCTATGAACATTAAACTTGCATTGTTTGTCTCAAAAGAGAAATGTGCTATGTTAAAATAGGCTAATGACTATTTTTGCAGATAATAATGGCCAAAATAACTAAGTGTTATGCTTGTGAATTTTGTCCAATGTAATTTTACCCTGAGAAAAAGCAAGCTGCTAACCTCCTTAACTAGTACACATACATGCACACATAGATATGCACACGCAGACATACACACATAGATATGCACACGCAGACATACACACATAGATATGCACACAGCGATGTGCAGAGATAGACATACACACGCAGACATGCAGATATAGACATATACACATATAAATGTGCAGATATATACATGTGTACACACAGACATGCAGATATAGACATATACACATATAAATGTGCAGATATATACATGTGTACACACAGACATGCAGATATAGACATATACACATATAAATGTGCAGATATATACATGTGTACACACATAGATGTGCAGATATAGACTTACACACACACACACACAAATGTGCAGCTATAGACACACACATAGATGTGCAAATATAGACTTACACACAAAAAGACACACACTCACAGATGTGCAGCTATACACACACACATGCAGATATAGACATATAAATGTGCTATATATAGACATATATATAATGTGCAGATATATGCATACATACAGATATAGACATGCAGATACACAGATGTGCAACTATAGATACACACACACACAGTCATGCAGATAGAAACATACAGATACACACACACATAGATGTGCAGATATAGGCACACACACACACACAGACCTGCATATATAAACATACACACACACACACATAGATGTGAAGATATAGATACACACACACACACACACACAGATATGCAGACATACACACAGACAGGCAGATACAGACTTACACCCAAAGGCATGCATACATAGACAGACAGATAAACATAGACAGACAAACACATACACACTTACAAATATACAAGTTCTTCTTTTGTTGTCTGTTTTCTTTTCTAAAATGGAAAACATTAAATTGATTCTCATAGAATAAGATTTAAAATATTTTATTTATACATATATAAAGGGCAGTTGTGTGTCCAGAGGAAACTTAAAAATAAAACAATTAACGACAAAGTAAATATATATACACATTAAATATCATCAGGGCTTGGTTTTTGAGCAAAAATAATAGATTTGATTTATATTAGTGAAGATAATTAAAAAATAAAATTTAACTGATAACATCATGGAATTTTTTTTTTTTTGCATTTGATATTTTAAATAGTAGAGATTAACGTTTCTTTGCAGAGTGGCTGGTTCAATGCAAGGTTTTTTTTACGTAGGGATTTTAATTGGGCATTCTATGAGGATCCAAGTCACGATTCAGTAATAATGGATCTGCAGGATTAACTTTAAAAAATCCCCTTCTACCCAGGCGACGCTGAGTAGCCACTTCTAGTTGCAAATAAATCAATTTCCTTTCTACCTGTGCAATTTTATTACCATTAAACTAGAATTAACCCTTATCCTTCCATACATGCAAACAGTAATGAAATTATCATTTCTAGCATCAGTGGAGGTGTTATTAGAGTTGAGACAATTTTACTCTTTCGTATTATTTAAATCTTTTGGACTGTTGTCCTAATCTATATATTAACATGCTTATTCCTTAATTTTCTGACTGTTATCATCTTGCAACAACCTCTGGTTAAAAATGAGACCGTCCAAATCATCCAAGATGAAATGCAAAAATGTAAATCCTGATTATCTTTGTCAAAAAATCATATAGTGTATAGAATGCTTCTCTAAAAATATCTAGTATATAGAACACCTTGTCTAAAACTTCATCAGTGTATAGAACACCTTAACTAAAAAAAATTATTCAGTGCATAAAATACCTTGTCTAAAAATTATCTAGTGTATAGAACACCTTGTCTGAAAACTTATTCAGTGTAGAGAACACCTTAACTAAAAAAAATCATAAAACACCTAGTTTAAAAATTATCTAGTGTATAGAACATCTTGTCTAAAAATTATTCAATACATAGAACACCTTGTCTAAAACTTATTCAGTGTAGAGAATACCTTAACTAAAAAAATCATTCTGTGCATGAAACACCATATCTAAAAATTATTTAGTGTATAGAACAACTTGTAAGATGTCGTTGATATATTGGAAATGATTAGAGTCTGCTGGTAAAATGTATTTGAAGGGTCCTGATTCTGGAACCCTTCAAATACATTTTACCAGCAGACTAACTATTTCTGATATATCGATAACATCTTATTTATATATCCACGTAATAACGACTTAGAAAGAACTTGTCTAAAAATCATTCAATGCATAGAACACCTTATCTAAAACTTATTCAGTGTAGAGAACCCTTAACTAAAAAAAAATAATAAAACACCTTGTTTAAAAATGATTTAGTGTATAGAACACCTTGTCTAAAACTTATTCAGTGCATAGAACATTTTGTCTAAACATCATTCCGTGCATAAAACACCTTATTTAAAAATTATTTAGTGTATAGAACAAACCTTGTCTAAAACTTATTCAGTGCATAGAACATTTTGTCTAAACATCATTCGTGCATAAAACACCTTGTTTAAAAATTATTTAGTGTATAGAACACCTTGTCTAAAACTTATTCAGTGCATAGAACATTTTGTCTAAACATCATTCTGTGCATAAAACACCTTGTTTAAAAATTATTTAGTGTATAGAACACCTTGTCTAAAACTTATTCAGTGCATAGAACATTTTGTCTAAGCATCATTCAGTAAGTAGAACACCTTGTCTAAACCATGCTGAAATAAAGAACTTGTACATAGGTTCAATTAAGTACATGGGAATTGATATAACATAGCACATATATATATATATATATATATTCATGTTAGTATGTGATATGTTCATGCTGGACATACTGTGTAACTTCCTTATTTTATGTTATTACATCCAATTTGATTGTAGTCTTGAACCAGTTGGGGTTCACCAAACTTTCTTTCTTCCTGCTTCCACTTTTGATATTTTATTGCACTGAGGACCCCTAAAGACACCCTGTAAACTCTCACCCCAGGTAGAGAGACATGACACTGTAATGGAAGGAAGAACTAGGGCAAAGCATAAGTGACAGGCTTTGCAGACTCTCAGGCGGGAGACCAAACTTATAATCAGAACCCAGTTAATTCTGGAGATAACTTTTTTTTTAGCCCAGGCTGGGAGGACCCCCCTTTGTATCCTTATCAGCTGAAACATGTGGTTCTAATTGAAATATTGAAAATAAAATCAAGTGGGCATGTCATTGATGGTGATTGTTCTTTTGAAAAAGTGTCATAAATAAATCAACCTCGAGCGGGCCCTGTCCACCTCCCTGGGCATCAGACAATAATTTAATTTGCCCTGTTTAGCTGGACTAGCCTCTTTTGTGCTCCGATAACATTAAGATAAGAGAGAAGGACCTCAAATGAAAAACCTTTGATAATATTAAGGATAATATTAATGATAATGGTAAAAAGGAACAAGTCTGAAGAGTTTCCTCTTAATAATCGTGAGGAATATTACCATTTTTTTTCTTCTTCTTCTTTTCTTTCTGTTTAGTTCAAGACTTTATCATTTATCAACTGTGTCTCTTTTGTGGGCTTGTTCATTTTCTAAGTTTTGTGTGCCTTCTAATCTAAGCAAAATTTTTCAGGGGAAAAATTATTATGTTATTAGTTAGGGTTAAGGAAAGGGACATGTCTTCATAATATAAAAAAATTAATGGCAGTATTTAAAAAGGTTAAATAAAAACATTAATGCCAGCCAGCCTCTGGCATGCACATTTAAAAAGGCGATTAAGTGCCATGGTGCTCTCTTCTAGGCACTACCATTTTCTCCATGGTGCTTATTTGTAAAACCACCATTTTTACATAAGGAATGGGGTAGCCTATTCATTTTGTAATGCAGTGTCAAATATATTTTTTTTGTATAAAATCAAATAAAGAGGCAGTTGATTAACTTAAAAATTGTTTCAACATTTGTTAGAAAATACAATAAAAATTCAATTGAAACCAGATAATGCAATTTTATTCTATAATAAATTTAATATCTTACTTTTTAGAGAAGTAACAAATAAACCATAATTAATAGATATTAATATTGGTGTTCTTTAATCTTCCATCCGTTATCATCTTGCAACACCCTTTGTTTAAAAATGAGACCATCCGAATCATCCAAGATAAAATGCAAAAATGTAAATACTGATTATCGGGTGTTGCTTATCTGCCAAATTCTTATGTCTTATGAGTGTCATCTCCACAGCTAAATAATGATCCATTTTTATCATAAAGAAAGGAAGGACATGCTACACAGAAAAATATAATAAGAAAGAAAAAAAGAAAGTAAGAGAAAGATACAGAAGGGGGGTGAGAATGCGAAATAAATAATGCTAATTTGTTTCAATCAAACATAATGAAAAGATTTTAAAAAAGGAAATAAAGAAAAAAAGAGTGAGAGAGAGTTAAATAAAGATTATTATACTTTTTACATATTGAACTATTTCGCAATAGCTAAGTAAACATATAAAATGTTGTAATAATTAAATTATCATACTTTGGTGTATCCCCAGGTCTTGCTAGTTAAGAAAACAAACGTAAAACAACGTTTATACGAGTGCGAGTAAAAAAGTAATGCCATTTTCTTTATTTCATGTGAAGTTTTTTTTTATAAAACTAAGGCCTACATTGAGACCCCATTAAGGCTCAGAGCAAGAATCCGGTGAGTAAGACCCAACTTGCAAATTAACAATGTCCTCTTTCTGCATGACAATGCTCGACTACTCACAAGTATCAGGACAAGGGATAAAATTGCTTCATTCGGGTGGACAACTTTACTGCATCCTCTATACTCACCAGATTTAGTGCTTTCAGACTATCATCTCTTCAGCCCCATGAAAAAGGGTTTGAGAGGCAAATATTATTCCAGTGACATGAAGTGAAATCTGTAGCAAAGAAGTGGCTCAAAAAACAGTCAATAGAACTTTATGGGGCAGGATAAATGCTTCTTTCAAAGGTGGAACATTGCTATTGAGAGCTTTATTTTGATGTATGATACATGTTCCTGTGTTGGTAATTATACCTGTCCTAAACAAAATGGCATTACGTTTTGACTCACCTATGTTGAGAAGTAGGGATGTGATCCACAGAAGACCAGCTTCATTATGATGTATGATACATATTCCTGTGTTGGCAATTATACCTGTCCTAAACAAAATGGCATTACGTTTTGACTCACCTATGTTGAGAAGTAGGGATGTGATCCACAGAGGACCAGCTTCATTGTGATGTATGATACATGTTCCTGTGTTGGTAATTATACCTGTCCTAAACAAAATGGCATTACGTTTTGACTCACCTATGTTGAGAAGTAGGGATGTGATCCACAGAGGACCAGCTTCATTATGATGTATGATACATGTTCCTGTGTTGGTAATTATACCTGTCCTAAACAAAATGGCATTACGTTTTGACTCACCTATGTTGAGAAGTAGGGATGTGATCCACAGAGGACCAGCTTCATTATGATGTATGATACATGTTCCTGTGTTGGTAATTATACCTGTCCTAAACAAAATGGCATTACGTTTTGACTCACCTATGTTGAGAAGTAGGGATGTGATCCACAGAGGACCAGCTTCATTATGATGTATGATACATGTTCCTGTGTTGGTAATTATACCTGTCCTAAACAAAATGGCATTACGTTTTGACTCACTATGTTGAGAAGTAGGGATGTGATCCACAGAGGACCAGCTTCATTATGATGTATGATACATGTTCCATACCTGTCCTAACAATATAGCATTACGTTTTGACTCACCTATGTTGAGAAGTAGGGATGTGATCCACAGAGGACCAGCTTCATTATGATGTATGATACATGTCCTGTGTTGGCAATTATACCTGTCCTAATCAAAATGGCATTACTTTTTGACTCACCCTCGTATATATATAGTTATAAAGTTCAGATATAAAAAATTCCATATATTAAATCTGTCTCAAGTGGTGTTTCAAATTGTAATGAACAGCCAAATAATTCTGCTCATTCTTCTGTGTAATTGGCCACTTTAGCAATAACATAGTGGAAGATGATATAACAACACATTGTTACAAGTGTTAAAGAATCAAAATGAAAAACATTACCTTTTTTTCTAGTATTGTTTGGATTATTCGGACTATCCTCATCTATTGTCCTCATCTTTATTGTTATTTGGGACCATATTTAACTTTTAGGCACCCATTTTGCGATCACATTTCCTAAGGACATTTTTTTGATTTACACCGTCAACATCTGGTTGTTTATTAGGAGTTAGGGTTTACGGTTAGGGGTTAGTTTTATAATTCTAAAAAAAAACTCTAAAAATCATCTGCTAACAAACAACTGGATGTTGACGGTGTAAATGAAAAAAATGTCCTTATGAAACGAGATCGCAAAAGGGGTGCCTGAAGGTCATATGGTCCATTATTTGTACAATGTTTAAGCCGATGTGTCCTTAGCCTTCTTCAGGTATTTCTTGTCAGACTCGGGAACCTTCTCAAACTCGAGAACCTTCTTTTTATAATCGGGAGCCATCACGTAATTTCTTTCATTCAATCTAAAATGTTCTCATTCCCCTAACTATAGCTGGGTACAAGTGTTAATCTGTGTTAAATTATTATTGTCCAATTTAACACATAACATAGTGGATATAGGTATTGGGTTAAGACTGTTCTAAGTGACAGTTATCTCTAGGCTGCAGGTTCAATCCTGGTCAAGGGTGACAGTAACATAGAATAATAACAAAACGTCTTTCACATAAAATAACCTAAGGGTTGACATGCCATAAAACCCAACCAACCATATATTTCAATCAATAATATCTATAATAATTTCCAATAATAATATTAATCTATATGTCATAGAGTATGTAATTATATTCTCCTCTAGAAATATCCACAATAATTTCTACTACTAATGATAATATTCTCCGCTAGAAATATCCACAATAATTTCTACTAATAATAATAATAATAATATTTTCCTCTAGAAATATCTACCAATGATAAAATTCTTGTTTAGAATAAATGAACATTCTATAAAAAAAATCTTTTTAAGTGTAGTCATTTATGTGCGATCCCATAGTAAGATACAAAACATCTTGGTCAAATTACCATTTTTATATATTACCAAGTAACTACCAACCAACACTGCATCCTGACTTAAATTTTGGTTTTGTAAAAAAAAAAAAAAAAATTAGATTTGGCATTATATGGTATTTACATTTGGTCAACAGTCAAATTCCAGCCAACATGAAACCCCCTACCCCAACCCCAACCTACTCTATCATTTCAATATGTCATTAAAAAAAAACTTACAAGAGACTTTCTTATCCAATTATGAAAATTCCAAATAGATTGTTGGGTGTTCCTCTTTTTTTTTTCTTTTTTTTTTTTTTTTTTGTAGTCGAGGGACACTTTGCATAAATTGGTGCATTTTGAAATGACTAGGGGTGGTGAAAGAGGTGGGGAGGCAAAAGAATTCCTATTCCTTTTAAGGGTCCATGATCTAATCCACATGCTTTGAGATGTCTTTATCTTTTTTCCCACCCAAATAAATAAATAGCTTCCTCTAGTTTTCCATTTTCTTTTAATACCTAAGCTTTTTTTTATGTCCTTTCTTTTCAATCTATCTCTTCTGTTGTCCCTATTATTTTTTTCACAATTTTATATCCTTTTTTTTCTTTCTTTTTTTTTTCTGTTTTGTTACTTTATTATTGTCAATTTTCCTTGTCAGTCATATTCTTTTTTAATAGTTATTACAATACATTCTTTCATCTTTCCTATAAGGTGGGGTGGGAAGAAACGTTCTCATTCTAGTTCATTGTTTTTTTTGTTTGTTTGTTTTTTGTCCATTTTTTTATGTTTCTATGGGGAGATAACTCTTTATTTTCATTCTTTTTCTTTGTCAGTCATATTTTTTTTAATAGTTATCATAATGCTTTCTTTCATCTTTACGAATAAAAAAAATTCTTTTTTTTAAAGAAAATTTTCCTTATCCTTGTCTATTGTTTTTTTTTTTTTTTTTTTTTTTGCTTTTTATCATTCGTTTTTCTCTTCTTGGTCAGTTTTTTTTCTAACTTTTTTTCTTCTTCCATTTATCATTCTCAGGAAATTTCTTTTCTATTTAATAGTTATTGCAATGCTTTCTTTCATCTTTCTTTAAAAAATAAAACAGAGATAAATAAATTTATCAGTCCTAATTTGTTTTTTTTTCTCAGAGGTGGTGATATTCTTTATTTTCATCTATTTTTCTTCACTCTTTCATCTTCCTGAAAATAAATAAATTTCTTGGTATGGGTTCATTTTTCTCTTACTTTTACTGGATGATTTTTATTTTCATCTATTTTCATTCTTGGTCATTTTTTTTTTTTTTTTTTTTTTTGGGTATTTCCTATAACTCCAACATAAAAAAGGGGAACCACTCTATTGACTGATAAATTCTCTATTATTTTCCCAGTAAACTAACCCTAACCCCGTCTTCTTTTTGCCTAGTAGATCAATGAATAAATAAATAATTTATCAGTCAATCAGAGTGGTTCCCCTTTTTTATGTTGGAGTTATAGGAAATAACCATTTTTTCTTTCTTATACTTATTACTACACTTTCTGGAAAAAAAGGCGTCTCATCATTGTGTAATGGTTAGCAAGCTAGTCCACAGATTCATTACTACTGAATAGCAAGTTTGATTCTGGATGGATACCCCACACTTACAACTTTGTATCACATCCTACCAGTGGCAAATAGGTTGGGTACATACCTACTGTAGTATCTACCGAAGGGGTCCCATCATGATGAAATTATTAACAGGCTAGTTCCGCAGACCTGTTACTACCGAATAGTGAGTTTGTTTCTTGCTGGATGCCCCATACTTGTGACCAAGTATCACATCCTGCCTGTGGCGATTGGGTTAGGTACATACCTATCATAGTATCTACCAAGAGCATCCCATCATGGTGTAATGGTTAGCAAGCTAGTACCCCCGATCCATTACTAATGTGTTATGTCTTGGAAATACATAAACGAGAAGGTTGAGTGGTTGTAATAATAATTTATTACAAATAATACAAATAACAAAATAAAACGGCTTTCGGCCGGCAAGGTAAAAAAGTCTCTTGGTAAGATTACTTGGAAAGTTGTCGCACGTGTGGTTGGAGATCAACTCGCATTACTCTGAGCTAATCCACTGTTGCTTTTATATACGTATCTCATTTGCATACGTAAGGGTTACTTCTCTTTACAACATAATGAATACCGAGTTTGATTCTCATTGGATGACCCATACTTGTGACCTTTATCACATCCATAAGGGTATCCCATCATGGTGTCTAAGGTAGTGTAGCGTTAGTTTCATATTTGCCTGGGAGAGTTGTCTGCCCGGCTTAGTTTGCTGGTGCCCGCTAGGGGATATAGTATTTAAGCGGCTGGTTCAAAACGCTTCTCTCTTTTTTCCTGTTCCTGATACTACGAGACACATGGGTTAGTTAAGGTCTACCCCGTCTCGGTGGGGCGTTCGCCCCCCCTTACATTACTGTAAGTGAATTTACAGCATGGACTATCCCTCGTCTCATGTCTGTACTTTTTGTATATCTTGTACCATTCATGAATGTGTGTTTATCTGTTACATGTAATTTGTTTTACCTTGTACTTTGTATCTCGTCATATCCATGTGCTGTACTATATTAAATGTTTTGTCTGTTAACCTTCGTCGGAGTTTTGTATTCAAAGTATATATAACTTTGAACCTTTCTTACAGTAGCAAGCAAGTCTCGCAGATCCATCACTAATGAATAGCGAGTTTGATCTTTGCTGGATCCTCCATACTTGCAACCTTGTGGCGAACAGGTTGTGGGTACATACCTACCATAATACCTACCTAGAGCATCCATCATGGTGCAATCGCTAGCAAGCTAGTCTCACAGATCCATAACTAATGAATAGCGAGTTTGATCCTCATACTTGTGACTTTGTGTTACATCCTATCTGTCATGAATGGGTTGGGTAAATATTTACTTTCTTGAAAAAAAAAAAAAAAAAAAAAAGATAAGTGAAGTGTTCTTCCTCTGAATTCATTGTTTCTTTTCTTTTCTTTTTTTTTTTTTTTTCTTGGTCACTCTTCCTATTTGGCTGTTCCCCCCCCGCCTCTTATCTTATCATAATAAAGATTGTGTGTTTGTATGTCTGTAATTGAAACTGTATTACTTACTACTCAAGTCATAATTCCCTTTATTCATCACATTCTCGATGATTTTATTTTTCATTAAACCTCAATTATAATAAAAATTGTTTTACATTATTAATACTGTTGGCCTTAGCTACATACTAATTACATGCAATTGTATTTATATATACTACAAATATAACTTTACAGTGTGAATGGGAAGGCTAATTTGGATATTGATATTAAAAATTTGATTTGATAAATATGTGTTTAGTATTATTGATTTCTAATTGTTTGGTTTTATGTTAATGAATATGAGGAAAATCTCGGGATAAATCTTAATAGAATCCATTAACAAGAAGAAATAACTGTAATTTTATTCTTTACTCCTATTTTAACTAAATAGTTAAATTAGGAAAATTTAGCAATGAAAGACGAGAGTGATGGAAAATGATGGAAGAGTTAGTTTCAAAGTTGTTTTATTTTTCGATTATACCCCCTCTGTTTTAAGTAAATCTTAACAGAAATTCAAATAACTGTAGTTTTATTCTTTACTTCCTATTTTAACTAAATAGTTAAATTAGGAAAATTTAGCAATGAAAGACAAGAGTGATGGAAGAGTTAGTTTCAAAGTAGTTCTATTTTTTTTTATTATACCTCTGTTTTAAATCATTTTATCTACATTCTTATTTAGTTTCATTAGCCTTTCTAATTTAATACATAATAAAGTTACACTAAAACTTAAATACTTTCTGCCCGGAGGGTGCATATTTTAGCTAGTTCATGTAATTTCTTATTCTTTTCTTTTTTCCTATTATTTTTTTCTTTATTCTTGTTTTCTTTATTTATCAATTCTTCATTTTCTATTTTATTCATTTTTTAGTTCTTTATTATATTTTCTTTCCCCTCAATCCGTGTCCATTTTGTTGCCTCAAAACTTCTTTTATTTTTCACCACAGCTTCCTGACTTTTAACTATTTTATATTCATATCTACTTTTTATATTTTTTATTTTAGTTTTTAGTTTTCCTGTATTTTTCTTATAACAGCAACTTCCTTTTTTTCCATGATTATTTTACCACTCACATTAATGGCGAGGCTTTCAGAAAAAATAAAAACGCAAAATAAAAAAAAAACACACAAAAAAAACAACCCCAGCTTCTCACCTCTGTTCCAACCATTTATCACTTTATTAAAAGCTTAACCATTCCAGAATATTCTTGGATGTTCCATTCTTGTCGATTCTGATGAAATTTGTCAAAGCCAGGCTGATCTGACCAATTCTACTTTTCAGAACTATTCTTTTTTTATTCTATTTAAAAAGAAAAAAAAAAAAGAAAAAACAACAAATTCTACTAAATTTATTTTTACTTAATACATTTATTTAACCATAACTAGAAATGTATTATTATTATTATTTATTTAGCTTTATTAACTTTTTATTATTGCTTCTAATTATGAATGGTCATTTACATATTCTAGTTCATTATAGATATTTCTTTCTCTTTCTCTCTATTTTTTTCTTTCTTTCCATCTCTCTTTCTTTTTTTTACGCTTTCTTTCTTTCTTTTTCTTTCTTTCTTTATCTATTTATTCCCCTCTCTCTCTTCCCCTTTCTTTCTTTCTCTCTATTTTTTCTTTCTTTCCATCTCTCTTTCTTTTTTTCACACTTTCTTTTTCTTTCTTTATTTATCTATTTATTTCCCCTCTCTCTCTCTCTCTCTTCCCCTTTCTTTTTCTTTCTTTCTTTATTTATTTTCCCTTCTCTCTCTTCCCCTTTCTTTCTTTATTTATCTATTTATTCCCATCTCTCTTCCCCTTTCTTTCTTTCTTTATCTATTTATTCCCTCTCTCTCCCCTTTCTTTTTTTCTTTCTTTCTCTCTATTTTTTCTTTCTTTCCATCTCTCTTTCTTTTTTTCACACTTTCTTTTTCTTTCTTTATCTATTTATTCCCCCATCTCTCTTCCCCTTTCTTTTTCTTTCTTTATCTATTTATTCCCCTCTCTTCTCTTCCCCTTTCTTTTTCTTTTTCTTTCTTTATCTATTTATTTCCCCCTCTCTCTCTTCCCCTTTCTTTTTCTTTCTTTCTTTCTTGGTATTTACCAAGATCTTCCACGAGGTTAAGATATGATACAAGGTCTTTTTAATGTGGGAAGCCACACACAAGCCAAAGCTCATGCGTGGCTAGTCAAAAAAATGTGTACATACAGCAAACTATATTATCAATAATGGAAATGAATCCGACAATATGTTGAAAGGATAAATGAATAAAAGAAAGAAAATGCTGAATGAATAAAAATGGTTTAATGAAATGCCAACATGTGTTTCGGACAAGAGTTTGTAAAACATTGTATTCTATTAATTATTATTTTAAATATGAAATAAAATAATAATAATAGAAAAATAGAAAATTTTTAAGTATATAAACAAATTGGCCTTCTTCAGGGCAAAATGTTTTATATTTGAAGTTAAAATGGTAAAAAATACAGAGAATTTAGAAGTGCTTGAAAAAAGAATTTTTTGAAAAAGTTTTTGAGATGCTTACGGTTTGAGAATAAAGAATATTCAGATGAGTGACATTTGAAAAAAGGGGGATTTTTAAATTTTCGTAAATAATATTATTTTATCCATTCAACATATTTTTCCTTTATTTATTTATCCTTTCAATATATATATATATATATATATATATGTGTATTTTTGGGAGAATATGTGCATACAGAGATTGATTTTTCTCGATTTGTTTAGCCTCATTTAAATAGGCATTCCCACCTAATTAATTGATTATTAATTAATTAATTTTCAAAATTAGGTACGACTTCAATTACACACATATTCTCCCAAAAATTGTCGGCAAAAAAGCCATATCCAAACACATCGTGTTTACATATCATATATATATGTATGTATTAATTATCTTTCAACTATTTATAACTCTTCTTTCCATATCAGTTTTCTTGATAAAAATCTTAAATTTATCTATTTTTTTTTTTTTCAGATGTTATGAAATTGAAGCAACATTTCCTGTCGAGTCCCTTCTCTCAGTGCAAGTCTATGACTGGGATCTTGTGGGATTAGACGATCTGATCGGAGAAACAAAAATTGATCTAGAGAACAGATTCTACAGTCGCCATCGAGCAACATGTGGTATTTCTAAGAAATATGAATTGTAAGTAAAACAATTATTTTTATTAACATAGGCATTCACAAAAAAAACAAAAAAAAACAATGAATAGTTTCAATTCAAAATGAATTACAAAAAAACCAAACATATAATATGTCATAAAATAAATATTTCAAAAGAATATGATGAGAGTAACATAAGATTGAAAGGTGAGTGAGGGAATGGAGATGAGAGGACAAAAAAGGAACAGAGAACATGAAGGGGTGCAAGAGAGAGGAAGAAAGAGAAAGTATGATGGTGCAAGAGAGAAGAAGAAGAGAAAGAGAAAGCAGGGGTTGTAAGAGAGATGAGGAAAGAGAAAGTATGAGGGGAGAGAGGAAGAAAGAGAAAGTATGAGGGTGCAAGAGAGAGAGAGGAAAGAGAAAATGAGGGTGCAAGAGAGAGGGGGAAAGAGAAAGTATGAGGTGAGAGAGAGGGGAAGAGAAAGTATGAGGGTGCAAGAGAGGGGGGAAAGAGAAAGTATGAGGGTGCAAGAGAGAGGGGGAAAGAGAAAGTATGAAGAGTGCAAGAGAGAGGAAGAAAGAGAAAGTATGAGGGTGCAAGAGAGAGAAAGAGAAAGTATGAGCAAGAGAGAGGAAGAAAGAGAAGTATGAGGTGCAAGAGAGAGGAAGAAAGAGAAAGTAAGGGGTTGTAAGAGAGAAGAAGAGAAAGTAAGGGGTTGTAAGAGAGAAGAAGAGAGAGAAAGTATAAGGGTGCAAGAGAGAAGAAAAGAAAGTATGAGGGTGGAAGAGAGAAGAAGAAAGAGAAAGTATGAGGGTGCAAGAGAGAGGAAGAAAGAGAAGCAAGGGGTTGTAAGAGAGAAGAAAGAGAAAGTATGAGGGTGCAAGAGAGAGGAAGAAAGAGAAGTATGAGGGTGCAAGAGAGAGGAAGAAAGAGAAAGTATGAGGGTGCAAGAGAGAGGAAGAAAGAGAAAGTATGAGGGTGCAAAGAGAGGAAGAAAGAGAAAGTATGAGGGTGCAAGAGAGAGGAAGAAAGAGAAAGTATGAGGGGCAAGAGAGAGAAGAGAAAGTATGAGGGTGCAGAGAGAGGAAGAAAGAGAAAGTATGAGGGTGCAAGAAGAGAAGAAAGAGAAGTTAGAGAAGAGAGAGAAGAAGAGAAAGTAAGGGGTTGTAAGAGAAGAGAAAGCACGAGGGTGCAAGAGAGAAGAGAGAGAAGAAAGAGAAAACAAAGAGATAGAAAAAGAAAGAGAAAACAAGGGAGTACAAGAGAGAAGAATGCAAGAGGATGTAAGAGAGATGAAAATAGATAAATACTTTAGAATACAAGAGAGAAAGATGAAAGGAAGGACGAAATGGTGAAAAAGGGATTGGAAGAAATGTTTTTCTGAATTAGAAGAGAGAATGAAGATGTAAGAGGTAGAATAGAGGAAAGGGTAGGATGAAAAGAAAGAAGAAATAGAGAGAATAGAGAAAAGAAAATAGTGAAAAGAGAAAAGTGGGGGAAAGATGGTATTTACCTCATACTCTACATGTACGGGTTAGGTACAAGGTCCTATTAATGTGGGACCACCCACAAACCGAAGCTCATGGGTGGCAGGTGAAAAATTGTGTTGATCCTGTCTGCATTCTCCCTCAAGGGGGCGCCTCAGGCACTGGGTAATAAACCCAGCCCTGCTCCTTTAAACTGAGGGGGCAGGTATTGCCTGGGGGGGGACGGCCCCCTGGGATCAATGCTATTAACTTGTAAAGATCCAGGGCTGAAGCCACTGGACCCCCACCATGAGTGGAGGAAACATGCAAGGCAGGAAAAGACAAAAAGAGAGTAAATGATGAGGAGAGAGGAAAAGATGGAGAGAGAGAAAGAGAGGAAAAGGTGGAAAGAGAGAAAGAGAGGAAAAGATGGAAAGAGAGAAAGAGAGGAAAAGGTGGAAAGAGAGAAAGAGAGGAAAAGATGGGAAGAAGGAAGAGAGGAAATAGGAAAAAGATGAGAGAGAGAAAATGAGAAAATTACAAAAAGAGAGAAGAGGAGAAAAAAGATAATTAAAAGTGAAGAGAGAAAAGGAGAGATGAAAAGAGAGAAAGAGCGAGAGGAGAAAAAAGATAATTAAAAGTGAAGAGAGAAAAGGAGAGATGAAAAGAGAGAAAGAGCGAGAAAAGAGAGGAAATTACTAAAAGAGAGAAAAGAGAAGATTGGTTGATTGATTTTAATGGCACATCAACCCATCTGGGGTTATGTCATGCCTAATGGTTAGGAAGTAATATATGTTGTGTATTGATATTTATATATTTTTAGTAATTGGTTTTAACAATGTGTTAGCATCATTGGGGATCATGTTGTATGGTATTGATTTGTTTCATGTCTATATTCTATGGTATAATTTTATTTCCTTCAAAAAGGAGAGAATGTCAAATAGAGAAGAGGAAAAGGATGGTGATGAGGAAATGAGAAAAAGAGAGGAGAAGAGGGAAAAAGATGAGAGAGAGAGAAAAAGAGAAGAAAGAATGCTGAGGAAAAGAAAATGATGGAACAAGTGGGAAGAATGAAACATAGTCGGGAGAGGGGGGATGTGTGAGATAAAAGAAAGAAAAGAATGGTGAAGAAAGGAAAAGAAATTGATGAAATACTTCATGGAACAGGCAGGAAGAATAAAAGAGAATGTTAGAGAGAAGAAAAGAGAGAGAGAGGAAAGGAAGAGAAAAAAAGAAAGAAAGAATAGTAAAGGAAGGAAAATGAATTAATGTAAAGTTCTTGTTATGTCTTCATCATCAGGATGCGATCAGATTTCAACAGAGTTAGCAGTGCAAATAATTTAAAAAACAAAAATCTTTTCATCTTCCAAATGAAATAAAACTAAAATCTTTTATTTTCTGATGGAAAAGTCCACCTCGGTTGCTTTTTTACTTGTTTCACAATGTAAATAGCATTCTTTTGTTTTCTTGATCATACAGAAATATCCAGCTTTATTTTTGCTTTTCCTTTTTTTTCTTTTTTTTTTCCTTCTTCTTTTTGAAATATGCTGTTACCCAATTGTTGAACATTTTTTTCAAATATTCAAATTAGTAATGTGAAATTTCCATACATCATGTACATCTTTATTTCTTAGTGATATATAAGACACTTTGCAGGATTTTAAACATGGGATAATTGGAAGCAAATCTAACTCAGATTTTCATAGACATCTATACATATATAAAGGGCAGTTGTGTGTATATGTATGTCCGGTGGAAACTTCGAAAATAAAACAATTAACAACAAAGTAAATATATATACACATTAAATATCACCAGGGCTTGGTTTTTGAGCAAAAATAATGAAGATTTTATCAATATTTAGGAAGATATCTAAGAATTAAAAGTAACAGAAGGTAATTGAAATATGATGTTGATTGATTGAATTAATCGCCTCATTTATATTGTATTTTTTTTTTTTAATTGTAAATTATTGAATTAAAATTTCTTACTATATTGTTATATATTTATATGGGGATTTTATGGGGCATCCAGTGAATATCTAACTTGCAATAAGTAATAATGGAACCGCTAGACTAACTTTAAAAAAAAAACCCTCTACCCAGGTGACGCCGGGTAGCCACTTCTAGTACATATATAAAGGGCAGTTGTATGTACGTGTATGTCCGGAGGAAACTTTGAAAATAAAACAATTAACGACAAAGTATATATATATATATATATATATATACATACACACTTCAAATATCACCAGGGCTTGGTTTTTGAGCAAAAATAATAGAGATTTGATTTTCATTCATGAAGTTAATTATACAATAATTATACAAACTTTTTAAAAATCCCCCCTCTACACAAGCAACGCCGGGTAGCCACTTCTAGTTAATAATAAATAAGATATATATGAAGACATTATATGAATAGAGGAAAGGCAGGAAAATGTTACATAATTGATAGGTTGTGTAGAAATGAAAAACAACAGTAATTCTGAATAATGGAAAAAAACAAAAACGTGTAAGTAATTGACATGGTTTAATCTTTTACTAACCTTGTAGTTGGCCAGGGAATGTTTGACTTCATTTAAGCTATAGGTTGCTGGTTGTGAAATTTAACGTAGAAATACATTTCAAATTCTCCCAACTCGAGAGAGAGAGAGAGAGAGAGAGAGAGAGAGAGAGAGACAAACATTATATAACAAGGTCATCAAGAGATACATAGAGGGGAAGAAAGAGATAGACACAGAGTAAAGTAAGAGATTGGTCAGTTTTTTACTTAATTGTTAATTACAACTAATTAGAAACAATTAAAACAGAATTTTTTTCAAACATGATTTAATCCTAAAAGTAAGGAATAATTTAGTATAATTTTCGTGTTATTAAACTAAACAGTAAAAAAGCCTTTAGGAAGCAAAAGTCGATCAACTCAGCTTTAGTAAAATAATATATATATATATATATATATATGGGAATAAAAGGCCTTAAATACCATGGGTATCGTGGTTATGGACCATTTCCACTCGCGACCCATGGTATTTAAGGCCTTTTTATTCCCAAATAACTTTGCTCTGTTTACAATAATTAAACATTGAGCTCTCATACGGAACCTGAACTCTACAACAAACTACTGGTAGAGAATTAGGACCCACCTAGAATCACCTTGTACCAAGAAACTTGGTACCGCACCAAAGTATATATATATATTAAAAGAAAAGTAATGAATCCGACGGTATGAGTATATATAAAAAGATATGAAAACACCACAAAATGCTGTTAAAGTGAAAACATTTTATAACTTCGCTGATATTGAACAATATTTCGATTTTATGAAAATCGTCATCAGAGCTTGTTTATACTTAGAGCTTGTTTATACTTATAATGCAGCGGAAGTGCTCTCATTCGAAACTATTGTATAACTTTTTTTGTTTTTTGCAACGTCAAGGTTTTTGTTTTGAACTCATATGACTTTTGTCTCCGCTCTTAACAACACGGAGTTGGCCCATGGGTGGCGACTTATGATGCTTAAAGACGGAATCTCAGTGGATGACCAGTTCGTGACCTGCAACACTCCACTTAGAACTTTACTTAGGCTAGACGAGCAGTCGGAGAGGCCTCCCTCCGATCAATCGGCTGGCCACATCAATCCCTAGCACCTATAGGATTGACCCAACCCTATTGCCCTTATGGCAAACCCCAACCCTTTTTATCATATGGGTGCTAGAAGGTGACCCTGAGGGTCTTCATGTCTTGGGAATGACGTTAAACTCTATCTGATGGTGAGGTTCCAGTTCTGGAGGTTTGGGGAATGTGGAGCACCCTTTCATCACCATTGCTCCCTGGTCCACTCTGACCCAGAGTGGTAGTACCTGTTAGCGTCCCATCTATGGGTTAAATAGAAAAATGTATTTATAAAAAAATTGTGTATCCATTAAGAATTAATTTATTTCAAAACTTAATCGGCATTAAATGACCCACTGAGGTTGATATGCCGTAAAACAAAACAAACAATCTATCTAGTTCCGTGACTACCACATATATCTCTGGCTAGTTGTTCCGTCAACGGTACCGTACCTACTTTGCGTATTAAAGACCTACAGAAGTGGTAATTGATACAACTTTATCAGAGCATCCTCTTGGGTTGGTCGGTTGTTACAATTTGCAGGGTGTTGGCAACTCAAAAAGACAAGAAAAACTCTCAAAAAAAGAAATAACAAATATTTATTGAAACACAATACATAACATAGAAAATAAAACCATTGTTTTGGGGAGAGGAGACGTTTTGCTTCCATTGATCTTCCTGTATGGCCCCAGACTCAACACAGAGGCCTATCTCAAGTGCCTAGTGGAGGTAGAGCTGCCCTGGATCAAAAGTTATATATGTAAAGAATTTGTAAAGAAAAAAGCCTTAAATACCGGGGATATAGCGATTATGGTCTATTTCCACCCGTAGGTATCTGAGACCCACCGAAAGCGATCTGAAGACACTTGTAGGGTCTCAGATACCTACGGGTGGAAATGGACCATAATCGCTTAATACCCGGTCTCTAAGCATTTTTTCTTTACAAATTAGTTTTCTCTGTTTATTAAAATTAAACATTGAGCTCTCAAACACGACCTGAATTCTGCAGCAACAAACTGTTGGAGAAAAGGACCAGCTTAGAATCATCATAATACCAAGAATCTTGGTACCCCACCAAAATATATATATATATATATATATATATATATATATATATATAATGTTTTTGTTGAACTCAATGGACAGTTCTTGTCTGACGAGTTTTTTCAATCCTTTCTAACTGTCTGGCCATCTTTTTAATATCCGGGTGAAATTGGTGTATGAATCCACCAAAGGTTTAACCACGAGCACTTTCTGCACTACATAATGCCATCATCAGGTGTGGAAGTGATGAAATGTTTCCATTGTTTCTTTTTAAACAAACAGTAGCAGTAGAAAATAGCAGGAGGAGGGGATCACAAGTTTATAAGAATGTCATGGGGAATATATATATATATATATATATATATATATATATATAAAGTCGTAGAAGAAGTTATTTATGGCCCTCTATATTGAGCCCTATTGGATCAACTACTTACGCTATGTTCACATAGTAGTACCCATAAATGAATATATATATATATATATATATATATATATTATTTATTAATAATGACTATATTAAGGTCTAGCTAAGATAGATTTGCCTCAAAACAGCCTATATTATTAATGTGTTTTGAATATAGCAATGAGTGTTATATATCATTAAGAAATAAATGTTTACATTGTATATTGGTGTGAATAATTTGTATGTTGGTTTTAATTAAACCATGTTTATTAAATAATTACTTGGTCTTAATTATTTCTAATATGGTTTTATTCTCAAATGTATTTAAAGCAATCCTATGTATAATTTTATATTGAAATCAATTAGAATAAAGTAAAAAAGAAAGAGAGAAATTCATTGATTTACAGTAATTATTTCACCTGGTGCTACTTTACATAATTATTAGAGGTGATGGTTGCTCTCAGGTACTTTGAGGTTTTCTTTGGGTTTCCTAAGGAGTTTTTCAGGAGAGTATTCATTCGTCTTGTCAGAACTTAAGGGCTCACTTTATGTGCAACCAGCTATCTTGAGTGTCATTCCATAAGTCCCATTTCCAGTCCTAGCTTCCACAATGCACCTGAGCAAGGGAGTAACTCTAGATATTTTGTTAGAACTGCCTAACACACATACATATGGAACAGGGTGGAAACAGTATGAGAAAAGGAAGACAATTAGTCCATGTTAAAAGGGTAACCCAAAGCCAAAATTTCATAGACCTTATTTTTCTGATGTAGGTATCATTGGGGATTGGGAAAAGTTTTAGTAAACAGGTCAGGCTTTAGCCAATTTACCAAAAGTAATGCCCTTTGGAAAGGCATGAATCTATCAGTTTTCCCCTCCAGCTATGGTTAAATAGTAGGGCCAACTGGGTTCTTTAGCCTTGGCTAAGCAACTAGTCTAGAAGACTAAAAATTTTAATTCAAGCCAGCTTTACTCTGCTTAAAATTGACCTTGTGTCACATCCTGCCTGTTGCAGAGGGGGTTGGGTAAATATGCAGACAAACATAATGAAAATTTTAATGATGAAGAGTTGGTTGGTTATTTTGTTTAATGACATATCAACCCTTGTGGGCTATTTAATACCAAATCCTGTCTTTTTGAATATATATGATTTGCAAGTGAATAGTTTATTGGTAAATATTTTTGTTTGGTCTGGATTTATAAACTGGTAGAAACAATTTTTATCAGTTAACTTTAAACTGGTAGAAAAGATTTGCATTAAATTGCAAACAAATCCATTTGACACATAGATGGGACCCTAACAGGTACTACCACTCCGGGTCAGAGTGGATCTGGGAGGAATGGCAATGAAGGGATACTCCACATTCCCCCAAAGCTCCAGAATTGTTCAGTTTAGCGTCATAGCCAGAACAGTGATATATATATTATATATATATACATAGATAGATAGATAGATAAAACAGATGACTTTATTTCATGTGGAATCTTCTTTGTTCACAAAAGTCGAGAACAAAGAACACACAACAATAAATTCACCAGAGAATTATTTAACATAAAAAAATAAAGAAAGAAAAACAAAGGAAAAAAAAGCTCTTGTATTCAGTCGAGATATCGGCTCTAAACGTGAAAGCAGTTGGTTCTATCTAGGCTGACAAGGAATCATCAACCATCTTCCAAATTGAATTCAAAAAAGATTTCCACAGAATTGCCGGCAAAATCTTCAGTAATCCCATGCCAGGATTTTTTTTTTTTCCTTTCTTTTTTTTCTTTTTTTCTCCCTGTCAAAGTCGCATAAAAAAATATGCTCTGAAGGTGCATTAAGGCTTTCTCTTGGGTTTTTATTAACTTTTTTTTTTTTTTCGTCTTTTGGATTTTTTTTTTTTTTTTTGGTGTTTTTATTGTTTTGTTTTTGTTGGGTTTTTGCTTTGATTCCACTGAGACTTATGGCAGAACCATTTTTTTTTTGTTTCACTCTTTGTTCAAGTTCTTTTATTGACCAAACATCTTTTGTTTTCATTTTTTTTTCTTTCTCCATTCTCTCTCATCTCTCTCTCCTCTCTCTCTTTTGTCATGACAACCAATCCTTTGCATTTATGAGATTGTAATTCAAAACCATTTCCTTGCTTTCACCTCCTTTTGGTCTAATTCCAAGAGATAAGAATGGTAAAAGGGAAAGGTGAGGGAAGAAAAGGATTTTTTTCATTTTTATTTATTTTATTTTATTTTATTTCATTTATTTTTTTTCTTTTATGGAGAAGGGACGATTTAGGTGGGTATTTCCACAAGACCAGCTTTTGTTTTTAAGTGAGCTATCCGGACATTGAAATCCAAATCTTTTCTACAATGCAGGATCCCTGTAGGATTCATAAATAAATAGATTTTTTCTTTTAATACAAGACAACAAAAATTAAGAAAAGTAGAAAAGAAAAAAAAAAGATTTTTTTTAAATGAAAAAAAAAAAAAAAATTGAAAATTCTAATCTTGCAAAAGAATTTTTTTATTTTGTGTAAAAATTTCTCCAAGTTAACTGGCATCTGTTTCTCTACTTTTAACTTTTCAAACCCCTTCTTTTTTTTTTCTTTTAAAACAATTTCTTCTAATTAATCTTTAGATATTTCTTTAAAAAGCTAACCTCATGACTTAGATCCAGAATGGAAAACCTTTTCATCTTTAATCGCCCTGTCAGCAGGTCTTAGAATATACTGACAGCATTCCAAGACCCCCACCTTCCAGGCATATGCTGGGTATGACACTAGAATGAATCTGGTAGTTGTTATATAGTTTGTAGGTAGCTTATGAATTATGTATGAAGTGTAGTTAGATTTTAGAATTGAAGTTTGTTGAAAATTCAAATAACGGCGGTAAATAGAAAGTTAATGTTAGCTGTTGGAGTTATTGATGGCAGTTAACCTTTACTGATGTTCGTTGAAGATTAAAAATGGAAGGGGGGTAAATGAAAACTTATTGTTAGCTGTTACAGTTATGATTGGCAGGTAATAACCTTTACTTGACCCCCCACCAAAAAACCTGCCAATAGCAAGGTGTGTGAAAGGAACAGAAATTAAGTTAGTTAAGCAGTTGTTGGCAGTTAGTCACCAGGAGCAGACGTTAGGTTCTTTGCTTCTAAGATGCCGGCATCTCACTGTGTGGTTATAAACCCATTTGGGCTGTAGGTTCTTAAGTTAGTTATTAACAAGAAATAAGTACAGATACCCGACCCAAAGAAGAAATCAGCCCAGAGGAGAATGGCCAGCAACAAGTAAGAACAAGTAGACAGGTAATAACCCATTTCAATTCATCCTCTCACCTGTCTACTCTCTCCCCATTTATATACCAGATATGTAAAGGGCTATATAACAGTAGTGAGACTCCCCAACTGGAGCTCTGGGGAACAACTACTTCTATATCATTACTTCCAGGTCCACTCTTATCCAGAGTGGTTGTATCTGTTAGATCCCATCTCGGAGTCAAATAGATCTGTTTGAAAATGATTAGATATGAATATTTGGAACTATATAAAAGTAAAGAAAAGTAAAGTCGTCAGGGTGGCCTAAAGTAGGTATCAGCCAGTCAGCAAGGGAGTCTATCCCCTTTTCAATAGCGCTAGACCAAGGAGATTGTTTTGGTGTCTGAGGTGGAGCGCCACACCTACCATTAGCTCCTTACTTTACCGCACAGATCCCTGTGCTACTCATAACACTGAGTTGGCAAGGACCAGTATCGAACTAGGAACCTTGTGGTTTCTAGCTGAACGCTCTACCGACTGAGCTTTGTTTTAAGAATAGTATACTGCTTAAAAAAGAAGTGCATGGTGTAATGGTTACCGAAGGAAATGGACACGACAAGGCGAGTTCAAATCCTGAACGAGGCTGTTAGCAGTACACATAATGCTAATACTCTTGGGAAAGGTATGAATCCAAGTATTCTCCCTCCAATTGTGGGTAAATAGTAGGGCAGACTGGGCTCTTTAACCATGGTAAGTGTTATGACTTGTTTAAGGGTCAATAAATAATCACTCAACACGGGGATAAAATGTAGGGAACAGATGTATTCA
This sequence comes from Doryteuthis pealeii, assembly GCA_023376005.1. NCBI lineage: Eukaryota > Metazoa > Mollusca > Cephalopoda > Myopsida > Loliginidae > Doryteuthis > Doryteuthis pealeii. Next base: position 114,812,876 of record CM042142.1, read on the forward strand.
GCAATATGTCAACGTACAATTGAGGAAAGTTTCCTTGTTACAGCGTACACGAAGAACATGTATCTGCTACTTCTCGTTTGAATAGCTTTGCTCTGTTAATATATACCCTTTGGGTAAGTCTATGTTCATGTCATAGGTGAGTCACCTACAAAAGTAAGGCAACTAGTTTAGGAGAAGGAAAACTCTGAATTCAAACCTGTTAAACTCAGCTTAAGAAATTGAACTTGTGTCACATCCTGATCACGCGTAGGGGTTGGTAAATAAGTTTAACTGCTTGCAAATTATTAGTATTGGTTAGGAATATTTGAAACTATATAATTGTGCAAACAAATGACTATTATAATTAAATAGGAAAGTTACTTCAAACCGTACAATTCCTTGCCAAAAAAAAAAGACTGAATTTTATATCAAACTAGAAGCAGCTACTCGGCGTTGCCTGGGTAGAAAAATTAACACTCTGACCCAGTGGGAGCACCTGTTAGGGTTCCATGTATGGGTTAAATAGAAAAATGGTTTATAAAAAAACCGAGTATCCATTAAATTTATTTCAAAACTTTATCGGCATTAAATGACCCACTGAGGTTGATATGTCGTAAAACAAAACACACCAAACCAAACCAAACCTGTGGCTGAATACAAAATCAGATGAAATGTTTGACTTCATCTAGAAAACACATGTGGGAAGAAAAGATCTCAGAGGACAAATTTTATTGTCAGCAAAAAATCAGAGTTAACACAGACATATATATATATATATATATATATATATATATATATATATATATAGAGAGAGAGAGAGAGAGAGAGAGAGAGAGAGAGAGAGAGAGAGAGAGAGAGACAGCAAATTGTCTTGGCAGGGACTCTGGCTAGCCTGAATGTTTTGGTTGACTGACTACCATCTACCAGATGAAAATGTGTGTTGATTTTACTGGGGAATCCAGTGAGTATCAAACTCACTTTACAAAAGTAATGGATTTGTGAGACTAGCTTGCTAACCATTACACTACAATGGGATGCCTTTGTAGAAGAACAGTGGTAATACTATTTGATCCATAGCTATGGAAATGAGGGGGTTCATACCTTTTCCAATGGTATTAGTCCGTAAGTGAAGTAATAGAGTGACTGGAGTTTGAGCTTGATTACTATGATGTCACAGTCCAGTAAGGTAACCATTATGTAAATATGGCCCTAGTTTAGCCTGTAAAGTTATACAGTACACACTCTTTGTAAATAGATTATTAAAAAAAAATCATCACTTTATATTTATTTGTTGGCCATAATCACTTAATTATGTAAAAAGGAGTGAGAGTTGGAGGTGCCAAAAATAATGGAATCAGAGTCAATTGTTTTAGTTATTAGTGAAATAGATCACTAATTAGGACTGAGCCTATTCTAGTAGTGACCAAGGGCTCTTTAGACCAGTGAAATAGATCACTAATTAGGACTGAGCCTATTCTAGTAGTGACCACCCTAAGCAGAATTTAACAGGTTTGAATTCAGAGTTTTCATTCTCCTAGACTGGTTGCCTAACCAAGGTTAAAGAGCCCAGTCTGCCCTACTATTGATCACTAATTAGGACTGAGCCTATTCTAGTAGTGACCACCCTAAGCAGAATTTAACAGGTTTGAATTCAGAGTTTTCATTCTCCTAGACTGGTTGCCTAACCAAGGTTAAAGAGCCCAGTCTGCACTACTATTGATTCCTAATTAGGACTGAGCCTATTCTAGTAGTGACCACCCCCCCAAGCAGAATTTAACAAGCTTGAATTCAGAGTTTTCCTTCTCCTAGACTGGTTGCCTAACCAAAGTTAAAGAGCCCAGTCTGCACTACTATTGATCACTAATTAGGACTGAGCCTATTCTAGTAGTGACCACCCCAAGCAGAATTTAACAGGTTTGAATTCAGAGTTTTCATTCTCCTAGACTGGTTGCCTAACCAAGGTTAAAGAGCCCAGTCTGCCCTACTATTGATCACTAATTAGGACTGAGCCTATTCTAGTAGTGACCACCCTAAGCAGAATTTAACAGGTTTGAATTCAGAGTTTTCATTCTCCTAGACTGGTTGCCTAACCAAGGTTAAAGAGCCCAGTCTGCCCTACTATTGATCACTAATTAGGACTGAGCCTATTCTAGTAGTGACCACCCTAAGCAGAATTTAACAGGTTTGAATTCAGAGTTTTCATTCTCCTAGACTGGTTGCCTAACCAAGGTTAAAGAGCCCAGTCTGCACTACTATTGATTCCTAATTAGGACTGAGCCTATTCTAGTAGTGACCACCCCCCCAAGCAGAATTTAACAAGCTTGAATTCAGAGTTTTCCTTCTCCTAGACTGGTTGCCTAACCAAAGTTAAAGAGCCCAGTCTGCACTACTATTGATCACTAATTAGGACTGAGCCTATTCTAGTATTGACCACCCTAAGCAGAATTTAACAGGTTTGAATTCAGAGTTTTCATTCTCCTAGACTGGTTGCCTAACCAAAGTTAAAGAGCCCAGTCTGCCCTACTATTGATCACTAATTAGGACTGAGCCTATTCTAGTAGTGACCACCCTAAGCAGAATTTAACAGGTTTGAATTCAGAGTTTTCATTCTCCTAGACTGGTTGCCTAACCAAGGTTAAAGAGCCCAGTCTGCACTACTATTGATTCCTAATTAGGACTGAGCCTATTCTAGTAGTGACCACCCCCACCCAAGCAGAATTTAACAAGCTTGAATTCAGAGTTTTCCTTCTCCTAGACTGGTTGCCTAACCAAGGTTAAAGAGCCCAGTCTGCACTACTATTGATTCCTAATGAGGACTGAGCCTATTCTAGTAGTGACCACCCAAGCAGAATTTAACAGGTTTGAATTCAGAGTTTTCATTCTCCTAGACTAGTTGCCTAACCAAGGTTAAAGAGCCCAGTCTGCCCTACTATTTACCCATAGCTAGAGGGAAAGTAGTTGGATTCATACCTTTCCCAACAGTCAAAGGTTTTGTGTTTCGACTCCACAGCCCTGGTAATATTAATAAATTTTGTTTTAGTTTGAGAAAATTGGGAAATAATTTAGTTAAGGATGTTAACCAGATCATTAGCCAACATTTAATTTATCTTTATTTCAATTTCTTTGTTGTAAGGAGTCTAAAATCTCAAATTCCTGCCCCAGAGGCCTGTACCCCAAGCAGAACCTCACCTTTGTACTTAACAGGGTAGAATTAGGGTTAGTCCCTGATGCCTGTGGCATTAAAAAAAAACACACCAGAAATGTTGATGAGATTGGACAATTTCAGAAGTGATTTTTGCATTTCTCTGAATATGAAAAATAGATAGGGATATAGATAGGAACAGAGTTAAAATATAGATAGATAGATAGATATGAACAGAGTTGATAGATAGATAGATAGATAGATAGATAGATATGAACAGAATTAAAAGATAGATAGATAGATAGATAGATAGATAGATATGAACAGAGTTAAAAGATAGATAGATAATTAGAAGATAGATAGATAGATAGATATGAACAGAGTTAAAAGATAGATAGATAATTAGAAGATAGATAGATAGATAGATATGAACAGAATTAGAAGATAGATAGATAGATAGATAGATATGAACAGAATTAAAAGATAGATAGATAGATAGATAGATATGAACAGAGTTAAAAGATAGATAGATAGATGTGAACAGAGTTGATAGATAGATAGATATGAACAGAGTTAAAAGATAGATAGATAGATAGATATGAACAGAGTTAAAAGATAGATAAATAGATAGATATGAACAGAGTTAAAAGATAGATAAATAGATAGATATGAACAGAGTTAAAATATAGATAGATAGATATGAACAGAGTTGATAGATAGATATGAACAGAGTTGATAGATAGATATGAACAGAGTTAAAAGATAGATAGATAGATGTGAACAGAGTTGATAGATAGATAGATATGAACAGAGTTGATAGATAGATATGAGCAGACTTAAAAGATAGATTGATAAATAGATATGAACAAAGTGAATAGATAGATATGAACAGAGTGAATAGATAGATTGATTGATTGATAGATATAAACAGAGTGAAAAGATAGATAGATACGAACAGATAGATATGAACTGACTGAATTGATAGATAGATATGAACAGAATGGGCAAGATTTTGTTTTTCTATTAAAAGATCAAGTTACCCTCCTGAAGATACTCACTTATGTAATTACTGAACAGGTATAGGTTACCCAGAATGGGAACCACTCTAACAGCGAATGCCAGTCTGCCAGTGAAATGGTAATTGCAATAATGCTGCCAAAGCAACAACCACCCCACCCCAACCCTACCCTAACCCTCGCACTACACCTCTTCCTCCTCCTCTTCCTGCTCTCCTCCCACCCTCTGCCAATTCCCTACACCTTCATTCAACACGCATCCCTGTTTAACATGCAAATGCAATCACAGGCAGCCACAACTGTCTGCTCCGTGTAAATGACATCAACGGGGGACAATGGAAGGGATGGAACGGATTTTACTTGTCCTTCAAACAGGAACATCCAGTTTGTCACAAATGCTTTACTCGGCAAGCGGGGAGCAAATGTTCCTGCTTGTCGTGCACGGTTCTCTTTTGTCCGTGTTATTTACTGCAGTGTAAAAATTATAAATATTCTATAGATATAATGCTTTTCTAGAGTAAAAAAATCATTATATAGAAATATGTATTTTTAGAATAAAATTATTATTGTATGCAATGGTTTTTCAGAGAAAAATCATTATGCATAGACACGTTTTTCAGAGTAAAATTATAATTACTTATAATGCTTTTTGAGAGAAAAATCATTATATACATACATATATACATACATATATATATGATTTTCTCAAGTAAAATTATTATTATATATGCATATATGATTTTCTATAGTAAAATGATCATATATATATCACTTTACTTATATATATATATATATATATCACTTTACTTATATATATATATATATATATATATATATCATACTTATATATATATATATATATAAATGATCTTTACTTATATATATATATATATAAATATATGATCTTTACTTATATATATATATATATATATAAAATGATCATATATATTACTTATATATATATATATATCATTATATATATATATATATCATATATATATATATATATATATATATATATATATATAAGTAAAGTCGTCGGGGTGGCCTAATGTCAGTATCAGCCAATCAGCGAGGGAGTCTATCCCCTTTTCACTAGCGCCAGACCAAGGAGATTGTTATTTGCGTCTGAGGTGGAGCGCCACACCTACCGTCAGCTCCTCACTTTACCGCACAGATCCCTGTGCCACTCATACGCTGAGTTGGCGAGGACCAGGATCGAACTAGGAACCTTGTGGTTTCTAGCCGAACGCTCTACTGACTGAGCTAACCCGGAGCTGATATATATAATGATTTTCTATAGTGACATCATTATATATGCTTTTCTAAAATAAAAGATATATATATATATGATTTTCTATAGTAAAATCATTATATACAAATTTTTTTTTTAAATAAAAGATATATATATATATAAACACAAACACACACACACCTGATATATATTGTATAGTAAAATCAATTATAATTTCTATAACAACATTTTTTATACACACACACACACACACACATATATAACCTGTCAGAATTATCCTGAAGATCCTTTCAGTGAAACCTGGGTAGTTAATTTGTGTCATTGATTTGGTGCCCTAAACCAGTACCACAATTATGTATTGAGTACTTTCTAATATCTATCATAATGACTGTCAAAATGGTTACCGTTGTAGGAAATGGACACTGTTTGCATTTCACATAGTGCTGATACCCTTGGGAAAGGTACAAATCCAACTAATTTCCCTCCAGCTATGAGTAAATAGAAGGGTAGACTGGTCTCTTTAACATTGGTGTGGCAACCGGCCTAGGAGAAGGAAAAAACTCTGAATTCAAACCAAAGGCGCTCTCTTCCTATTAGTCAAAAACTACTTTGAGAGCTCCTCCTACCCCTCCTTCTTTTTCTCCTCTCTTTCTCCTACTCTGTTGGTCCATGTATCAAGAATGGAAGAATATCTTCTGCCAAATTGGCTGTCTGAAGATGCTAAACTTCTTTTAAAGATTTTTAAAGTTAAGTTTGGTTGAAATAAATACAAGGGTGAGTCAAAAAGTAATGCCGTTTTGTTTAAGACAGGTATAATTACCAACACAGGAACATGTATCATACATCAAAATGGTTGACTTCATCTAGAGGAGACCACACGCCTGCACTTTAAAGATGCCTGTAAGAGAAACATGAAGACATGCCACATTAACACCAACACATGGGAGGCATGTGCAGAAGACCGTGCTACCTGGCGACTCCTCATCGGACAAAAAGGAGTGAAAAACAGAGGAAAGTAGCCGCCATGGAAAAGAGAGCCAAAAGGAAGGAGAGACAACAGCAATTCCAGCAAGCATCACTGTTTGTTTGTAGTCACTGCTCCAGAGACTGTCATTCAAAAATTGGTCTGTTCAGCCACTCGTGCAGTTGCAGATATTTAAGATTTTTTAAAGAATAGACACTACGCCATCGTCTTTAGTAGATGGAAGGATGCTAACATCTAGAAAACACATATGGAATAACCACTATCATCTCTTCAGCCACATGAAAGAGGGTTTGAGAGGCAAACATTATTCCAGTGACAATGGAGTGAAATCTGTAGTGAAGAAGTGTCTCAAAGTCAACAGAATTTTACGGGGCTGGGATACATGCTCTCATTCAAAGGTGTAACATTGCTATTGAGAGAAACGGTGACTATTTGGAGAAGTAGGAATGTCATCCACAGAGGACCAGCTTCATTTTGATGTATGATACATGTTCCTGTGTTGGTAATTATACCTGTCCTAAACAAAATGGCATTACTTTTTGACTAAGATTTGTATTTATAGTAGTCAACATAACTAGATTTTAAGTGTTTCTTATTCTAGATTTACACACACACACATACATATATATATATATATATATATATATATATATATATATATATATATATAAAATGTTGTTCTGGTTCCAACGGGAGAAAATTCAATATTTTATAAAAAAGAAGGTTCGCAAAATGTATTATGTTTTTAGAAAATTTTTTTTATTCTTTTTATCTTACATATGCAACACGCATTTCAGATCTTCTGGTATCTTCTTAGGCTTTGATCAATAATATATATATATATATATATATATATATATATATATATATGTGTGTGTGTGTGTAAAATGAAACTGGAAGTGAATCCAATGGTATGTTGAAAAAATGAATAAAGGAAAGAAAGTATAGAATGGATAAAATAGGATATTTTAATCAATTTAACTTACACGTGTTTCGGTCAGGAGTTTATCCAAAAATAATAATTTGAATAATGTACACATGGATAAACTCCTGACCGAAACACGTGTAAGTAAAATTGATTAAAATATCCTATTTTATCCATTCTATACTTTCTTTCCTTTATCTATTTTTTCAACATATATATATATATATATATATATATATAATCCAAAAGTCCAGAGAAGAAATCTTCCTTACAGCACGAGAGTTTTATTTTTTTAAAAACTGTCGCAGTTTGAGAGCTCAATGTGTGCTCTTAATGTTAGAGTCACAGAGAAAATATATAAGTAAAGAAATAAGAAAAGACTTAGAGATTTTGCATTATAGTCTATTTCAGGGAGCTTAGACAAAGCGTCTAACTCTCTCAACTCATCACCCTGCATCTGATGAGTCGGGAGAGTTAGACACTTTGTCTAAGCTCCCTGAAATAGACTATAAAGCTAAATCTCTAAGTCTTTTGTTATTTCTTTACTTATATATATATATATATATATATATATATATATATTGTTTTATATGTGTTATTCAGTTATTTATGTGTTGTATATGAGAGATGGGCCGGGTTAGCTCAGTCGGTAGAGCGTTCGGCTAGAAACCACAAGGTTCCTAGTTCGATACCGGTCCTCGCCAACTCAGCATATGAGTAGCACAGGGATCTGTGCGGTAAAGTAAGGAGCTGATGGTAGGTATTGGCGCTCCACCTCAGATGCTAAAAACAATCTCCTTGGTCTAGCGCTATTGAAAAGGGGATAGACTCCCTCGCTGGCTGGCTGATACCGACTTTAGGCCACCCCGTAGACTTATATGAGAGATGATTATACCTGGTAGTAAAAAAATACACTCTTCTAAGTGGGATATATGCATTGCTGCTCCATCGGACGAGAGGAACAAAATCAACATCCAAGAAATACGAACCCCTCAGCAATGCCTGATTACTACAATTTATTTCTCTGTATTTTCCCCTCCTCATAGAATCTGAGAACGTAACATTATGTAATTCCTGCTATCATGGGTAGGATTAATTAAACAACTTGGTAAACCGTGTTTACTAAGTTTAGCATAGTCTATCACAAGGCCACAGGAGTGGAGGCATGAAGTGAGCTTAAAATTAGCTTACCAATCATTCACTCAACAGGTGGCCAAGATATTTACTAAGCTTAGCTCAGTCTGTCACAAGGTTACAGGAGTGGGTGCACTCACTAAACTAGCGAACAAGCCTGCAAGATTAACCCACATACCATCACAATGATGGCATAGACATCCTCAAATGAGGCAATACCTTAGAAATGGTGTCATCTTATGTTTTTCTTAATGTTTTTTTTTATCTGTATAAAAAAATTATTCTCCATACAAATCAAGACACATTCATTGTATATCTATCTAGCATGTGTTTTAATCAAGATGGAGACATCTCTACATTAGATGGTAAGCCTCTCAAATTAGTAGACCAATTCGCATATTTAGGTAGGAATATCTCATCTACAGAAAGCAATGTCAATATACACATAGGAAAGGAATGGACTGCTATAGACAGATTATCGATCATATAGAAATCTGACCTTTCTGATAAGATAAAGTGAAAATTCTTCCAAGCTTTAGCCGTGTCTGTACTACTGTATGGCTGCACCATATGGCTGGAGGTTAATTAAACAGAGAAAAAAAACTAGATGGGAACTACACAAGAATACTGTGTGCCGTTTTGAAAAAACTTTTGGAAGCAGCACCTCACAAGAAACCAGCTGTATGGCCACTTACCTCCTATCACACAAACCATTCAGGTGAGACAAACAATACATGCTGGACACTTCTAGAGAAGCAAGGGCAAATTCATAGGTGACATTCTCTTGTTGACACCTACACTTGGACACACCATATCAATCAGTGGAGACGCGTTGTCTAATGGTTAGAGTCATAGGAAATGGATTCGTCGACCCGAGTTCAATTCCTGCACAAAGCTGTTTGCATTTCACATGGCGCTAAAACCCTTAGGAAAGGTATGAATCCAATTCTCCCTCCAGCTATGGGCAAATAGCAGGGCAGACTGGGCTCTTTATCCATGGCTAGGTAACCAGTCTAGGCGAAGGAAAACTCTGAATTCAAACCTGTTAAACTCCACTTAAGAAATTGACTTTGTGTCACATTCTGCTCATGCAGAGGGGTTGGTATATATATATATATAAGTTAAAAAAAAAAGGAAATGAATCCGATGGTATGAGTATATATAAAAAAGATATGAAAACACCACAAAAAGCTGTTAAAGTGAAAACATTTTATAACTTAGCTGATATTGAACAATATTTCGATTTTATGAAAATCGTCATCAGAGCTTGTTTATGATCCGTTTCATTTCCGCTCTTAACAACACAGATTATAAACAAGCTCTGATGACGATTTTCATAAAATCGAAATATTGTTCAATATCAGCTAAGTTATAAAATGTTTTCACTTTAACAGCTTTTTGTGGTGTTTTCATATCTTTTTATATATACTCATATATATATATATATATATATATATATAGATAGATAGATAGATATCAATCAGCTCTGGGCATATTCTGGATTCTGTGTAGAAGATCTACTGGGGGTGATAGGGAAAGTCATGAGAATCTGTGCTGTCAGTGCAACCTGATGATGATGATGATGATTTCAGTAGTGAAGCCAAGAAAGATGAAGTGAATAAAAATCAACAAAGTCAATTGATCCTGTTGGAGGTATTCTGATATAAGATGTGCTCTAAATACCCACCAAGATTTATAGACTAGCCGAGGTCACGTGAGTTATTCTTGCAACCAATCACGAGCAATACTACGTGGCTGATAGTATACTTAAACCCCCCACATTGGTCATAATTACAACTGCGCTCACTGCAGACGGACAGAGGATTGCTGGATCTTTACCAATACTCAGGAAGGACTCTATACCAGTAACTGAGAACACTTTAGTAACCAAAAGGATTCATTATCGAAGGACTCTATACCAGTAACTATGAACACTTTAGTAACCAAAGGATTCATTATCGAGGGACTCTTTATCAAGGATCCAATTCCACTGGATAAGCACTTCTGATTTAAGGCCAAGGAATGGCCCTTAAAAACGTAACAAATACCAATAATGTATTTTTCAATATAGTGTATTTGCTGTAAACAAATACATTTTGACCTTTTGATCCAGTATTAGCATTGATGCTGACGCTGATGATCATCATCATAATTCTCATTTTCCACAGCTTTATCAGCTCTCTAGCAAGATCCAAGTATTTGTTTCTTTTTCTTTTCTTTTATCTTATTGTTTGCTGGAAAGACAAAATCTACTCGATGACAATTTTTTTTCTTGATAATTAATACTAAGTCTTGTCTTCTAGGTGGGGGTTAGGTAATCCGTTTATATTATTATTATTATTATTATTATTATCAACAATAGTAATATAGTAATTAAATTTCTATTCATCGCTGCAATGATAATGATGATGTTTTAACGACCTCAAATAGATTTTATTGAGAAATTTAATCTTATTTTCAAAACAGCACACTAAGAAAATTTTATTACTATTCATTTTGGGATTGATATATTTCTTGAATACTCAGACTATTTTGAATAATATATATATATATATATATATATATATATATATATATATACGAGGTGTGTCAAAAAAGATTTTTTGTACTTTTATGACACACCTTGTATTCTGAAAAAATTAACATTCCATTCATTGTTCATTTCTATCTTGGTAAATACAGTTTCAAACTCGCCACTTTTATGACACACCTTGTATTCTGAAAAAAATTAACATTCCATTCATTGTTCATTTCTATCTTGGTAAATACAGTTTCACACTCGCCACTTTTATGACACACCTTGTATTCTGAAAAAAATGAACGTTCCATTCATTGTTCATTTCTAACTTGGTAAATACAGATTCAATCTCGGCACTTTTATGACACACCTTGTATGTAGAAAATAGAAAAACAGAGTATTCCAAAAAAGATAAATTTATTCTATATGGTGAAGTCAATGTTAGAATGTTTTGGTTGTTATCAAAACTTCATCAGGGCATTAGGATGGAAGAAGTGTTGTTTGAATAGTGATGTTTATCTTATCAAAATAAAACATGAGATGAGAAAGTGCATAGAGAAAAATGTGACAGGATTGGTACAAGTGAGAACATTTGAAATATATGAGATATTTCTTAAAGAAATATAATAAATTAGAAGATGAGAAAAAGTAGAAAGAAAAGAAAAAGAAAACTAACATCCATATGTAATTAAGTTAGGTATACACCTTATTGATATTGAATGTATGTTTAATATTACACTCTAGGTTTTTTATATTTTTAAGTAGCTCGATTTTATGTATATAAATGGACTAACCATGAAGTTATGTGTGTGTGTGTGTGTGTGTGTGTGTGTGAGAGTAAATATATCTATTAATAATGTGTTACATAATTATTAGATACCTAATATTTATGGCAATAGTGTAGAAATCATAATGGCGATTAGTGCAGCTGATGGCCTTGAGAGTGAGTGATGGCATTTGACCTCACTCTCACCTTGCCTTCCGGGGATAAATCGTGAGAATCGGAAGGCATAGAAGACCCTGTCTTTCAGTTTAAGGATACTAAGTAACTCAGTTAGTTAGAAGTTAGAAGCCGAGCTCGTAAGATGTAAGTCTCACTGCGCAGATGTCTGTTTGGGGATTTAAAATAAAGTAACATCAAAGGAAATCGAAGTCTTGTGTTTATTACCTAAAAACTAACAATGACACAGGGCTTCTGATAAGGAGAAATCCCTAACAGAAACCAGACCCGAAGTCCCCAAGAAAGTCCAGACCTTAGAAGATATACCAAGTCAAGATGATAGAAGAAGCAAAGCCAACCAGAAGAATAGATGTCAAAGATATAGAAGCAAGTAAGAAGTAAAGAAGTAATGAAGGGTATACAACAAATGGAGATTCGCTTCCATTTTTTGTCTGTAACAAAAATTACACCACTGCTTACGTCACATTACCCAAAAATCATCATAACATAGAATAAATACTCTCAAAATTTGAACATGCAACATTAGACAGTTCCTCATTGTTTTTAAAACAAGTTTTAATAAATACATGACTGGTATTATATATCTATATATAGTTTGTTTTATTTTAATACATATTTAAAGTTTACATTTCAAATTGTTTTATTTTTTAATCCTTTAATGAATTTGATGATTTTACTTACTTAGGGTACAAACTCGCTGACATTGAATTTTTTACTCCCACCCCTCAGGCAATGTTTCAAAAATCTATTTTTACATCGCCCGGAGGGTGTTTTTTATTTTGTTCTAGTATTATAATATAAAATTGAGGTGTGTATTGTAATGGTTAGAGTGGTAGGAATGGACTCGTCTACCCAAGTTCAAGTCCTGGACGAGGTTGTTTGCATTTCACATAGCACTAATACCCTTGGGAAAGGTATGCATCCAACTACTCTCCTTCCAACAATGGGTAAATAGTAGGGCAGACTGGGCTCTTTAACCTAGGTTAGGTAACCAGTCTATCAAGTTATTTTTAACAAGCATACAGCACAAGAATAATCAAGGCGCATGGTGTAATGGCTAGAGTCATAAGAAATGGACTCGTCGACCCGAGTTTAAAACCTAGACAAGGCTGTCTACATTTCACATAGCGCTAATACCCTTGGGAAAGGTATGCATTCACCTGCTCTCCTACTAGCTATGGGTAAATAGTAAAACTGGGCTCTTTAACCTAGGTTAGGTAACCTGTCTAGGAGAAAGAAAACTCTTAATTCAAACCCGTTAAACTCTGCTTAAGAAATTGACCTTGTGTCACATCCTGCTCATGTGGAGAGGTCGGTAAATACATATATATATATAGCAAAGAATAGAGGGAAAAATGTGAACAAAGGAAACAAAACTCAGACAAGTATATGTAGGAGATACATTTCGACGGCAAAATATACTTGTCTGAGTTTTGTTTCCTTTGTCCACATTTTTCCCTCTATTCTTTACTACATTCTGTCGGATTTACTCCAATCCTCCTATCCTCATATATATATGTAGGAAGCACGTGGTGTAATGGTTAATGTCATAGGAAATGGACTTGTTGCCTCGAGTTCAAATCCTGGACATTGTAATTGCATTTCACTTGACGCTAATACCCTTGGGAAAGGTATGAATTCTACTCTCCCACCAGCTATGGGTAAATAGTAGGGCAGACTGGGCTCTTTAACCTTGGTTAGGCAACCAGTCTAGGAGAAGCAAAACTATGAATTCAAACCTGTTAAACTCCGCTTAAGAAATTGACCTTGTGTCACATCCTGCTCGTGTGGAGGGGTTGGTAAATATATATATATATATATATATATATATATATAAAATCATGAAAGAAAATTATAAAACCAGTTTTGACACTTTCTGATATCCCGTTACAGACAGTAACTTCTGGATTCTTTATTAAAAAAGTTTTGTTTATCCAATGTGATGATCCCTCATTAAAAATACAAAAGCAGTTTTATATATTTTGTGTCACATCCTGCTTGTGCAAAGGGTTGGTAAATAAACTCAGACAAGTATATGCAGGAGATACATTTCGACGGCGAAATATACTTGTCTGAGTTTTGTTTCCATTGTCCATATTTTTCCCTCTATTCTTTACTACATTCTGTCAGATTTACTCCAATCCTCCTATCCTCATATATATATATATAAAGTAAAGTAAAGTCGACGGGGCGGCCTAAAGTCGGTATCAGCCAGTCAGCGAGGGAGTCTGTCCCCTTTTCAATAGCGCTAGACCAAGGAGATTGTATTTAGCATCAGCTCCTTACTTTACCGCACAGATCCCTGTGCTACTCATACGCTGAGTTGGCGAGGACCGGGATCGAACTAGGAACCTTGTGGTTTCTAGCCGAACGCTCTACCGACTGAGCTAACCCGGATATATATATAATCATGAAAAAAAATTATAAAACCAGTTTTGACACTTTCTGATATCCCGTTACAGACAGTAACTTCTGGATTCTTTATTAAAAAACGTTTTGTTTATAATTTATCAGTCAAGAGTGGTTCCCCTTTGTTTATGTTGGAGTTATAGGAAATAACCAAGTTTTGTTTATCCAACATGATGATCCCTCGTTAAAAATACAAAAGCAGTTTTATAACTTGAGAGACTTTTTTTTTTCAAGCCAGTCAGTTCTCCGGTTTTCATAAGCTGACTGTAGAATTAAGTCGAAAGAAACGCTTACTCAAAACATCACCAGCATTCCCAAAATCTTTCGCTGACAAGCCAAACATTGTGTTTAGAGCATTGGAGATATTAATTCAAATAAATCATCAAGGCACGAGGATACCTTATCATGAAATCTTAGTCAACTGTTACAAAAATATTTTCTAAGAGACTCTGTTTATGTTGTTATGATAGTTGATTTTTGAGTAACAAGTGTATTATGTCTAGTTAATGACAAACCAGATGGTAGAACCTTTTTTTTTTTTCCGCTTCTGGTAAAGAACAAGAAAACATGAAAATATCTACTAATATTTTGGCAAGATTAGATGTTATCTAATCATCTAATCACCTAGGATTATCACCCTTACCTTTCTCTTATCCCCTTTGAATAAATAATTCCAAATTAAAGCCTATCACCTCATTATATATCATGACACCAGTGAATAGTATCAGAATACAAGATACACTGGTGAGTCAACATATGATGACCAGCAATATGTAGCAAGAATGACATCTACTTTCATGTAACAACTTTACATATCCGGGTCAAAAGTGTAGATGCTTGTAAGCTGGGGCTTGTGTACTGCATTTTAATGATTCAAAAGCCACAGTTGTGTTCTACTATAAAGATTTGAGTGACTTTGATGAAGGTCAAATTGTTATGGTTGGAAGGATGAGGCATCACATGACCAGCAATATGTAGCAAGAATGACATCTACTTTCATGTAACAACTTTACATATCCGGGTCAAAAGTGTAGATGCTTGTAAGCTGGGGCATGTGTACTGCATTTTAATGATTCAAAAGCCACAGTTGTGTTCTACTATAAAAGTTTGAGTGACTTTGATGAAGGTCATGGTTGGAAGGATAAGACAACACATGACCAGCAATATGTAGCAAGAATGACATCTACTTTCATGTAACAACTTTGCATATCCGGATCAAAAGTATACATGCATGTAAGCTGAGGCTTGAGTACTGCATTTTGATGATTCAAAAGCCACAGTTGTGGTTCACTATAAAATTTGAGTGACTTTGATGGAGGTCAACTTGTTATGGTTGGAAGGATGAGGCAACACATGACCAGCAATATGTAGCAAGAATGACATCTACTTTCATGTAACAACCTTACATATCCGGGTCAAAAGTGTAGATGCTTGTAAGCAGGGGCTTGAGTACTGCATTTTGATGATTCAAAAGCCACAGTTGTGTTCTACTATAAAAATTTGAGTGACTTTGATGGAGGTCAACTTGTTATGGTTGGAAGGATGAGGCATCACAAGACCAGCAATATGTGGCAAGAATGACATCTACTTTCATGTATCATCATCATTGCAGTCTTGGAAGATTATATAATTCTTGTGCCCCTGAAGTTACAGTGCCTCCTGTGACTGAGAAGTCCACTATTCGAAAAACATTCTCAAACACAGATGTCACATGTTGTCCCTGAAGATGTTGATGTGCCAGTGCTTTGTTGCCAACACTTTCTTCCGGACCTCTTGGCTTCATAGTGTTGTGCCAGGGTGACTTCAGACATGAACAGTCTGCTGTTCATGTAACTACTTTGCATATCGGGATCAAAAGTATAGATGTTTGTAAGCTGGGGCTTGGGTACTGCATTTTGGATGATTCAAAAGCCACAGTTGTGGTTCACTATAAAAATTTGAGTGACTTTGATGAAGGTCATGGTTGGAAGGATAAGACAACTCATGACCAGCAATATGTAGCAAGAATGACATCTACTTTTCATAACAATGTTGCATATCAGATTAGGTTTTGTTGTTTAATGGCATATCAATCTTTATGGGTTATTTAGTGCTAAAGCCATCTTTGTAGAAGAACAGTAAGTAAAGTAGGCCGAGTGGCCTATTGTCAGTATCAGCCAGGCTACAAGTGAGTTTATCCCTTTTTCATTAGCATATGACCATATGGAGGCGCGTGGGCTAGTGGTTGGAGTCATGGGAAATGGACTCGTCGATTCGAGTTCAATTCCTAGATGAAGCTGTTGGCATTTCACATAGTGCTAATACCCTTGGGAAAGGTATGAATCCATATATTCTCCCTCCAGCTATGGGTTAAATAGTAGGGCAGACTGGGCCCTTCAACCTTGGGTAGGTAACCAGTCTAAGAGAGGGATAACTCTGAATTCAAAATTCCTGAGGTCGGTCGTTGATTGGGTTTGTGGCAACCCTTGATGCACCAATTCTTTCCTATCGACTGTGCCAAAAAGTGTGGATGGTCCAACACAAGCCTTCACCACTATAAACAAATCACTGTGTGGGTGTTCATTGTGTGTGTGAACCCTCATGCATCGAAAATCGACGAGAGAGTCCATAATAATGACCAAGGAGATTGTTTTTGTGTCTGAAGTGGAGTGCCACACCTACCATCAGCTCTCCACTTTACTACACATATCCAAGCCATGCTACTCATGTGCTGAGTTGGTGAAGGCCGGCATCAAAACTGGAACCTCGTAGTTCCAAAATGGATGCTCTACTGACTGAGCTAAATCAGCTCCTTAAAGAAGAACAGTAGTGGTACTATTTAACCCATAACTGGGGGAGGGGGACTTGACTAAAAAAACATCCCCAAATAAGAACAGCTTTACCTGCTTGGTGAACGACTCCTGGCCATCTTGCTTGGATTACCATTGGTAGGATGAATAAGAATGGGTAATGTCATAATTGTTTGAAATGGCATATTTCATTAGGTGATGATGACCTACAGTGACCTCAAATTTGTTTATTTTATTACTTGAGGTCAAATCATTATTCACATTAAAAAAGAAAATCAGGCCCCTGAGACTTTCTGTTTGGCTCTGATCATTGGCACAAATCAACAAAGTTCAGCGGTAGGGACTTTCAATCAAATTAGAAAGGAAGTCCATATTTACCCAACCTCACCACCATAGGCAGGATGTGACGCAAGGTCAATTTTTTTAATTCAGAATTTTTCCTTCTCCTAGACTGGTTAACTTAGCAAGGATAAAGAGCTGAGTCTGCCCTACTATTTACCCATAGCTTGGAGGAAAACAGATGGATTTGAATGGAATTTATGGCCATTATTTTCTGACTTTTACTGATGATAAATATTGGTTTGGTTTCGTTGGTTTTGTTTTATGGCATATCAACCTCAGTGGGTCATTTAATGCCGATAAAGTTTTGAAATAAATTCATTCTTAATGGATTATACAATTTTTTTTATAGATACATTTTTCTATTTAACCCATAGATGGGACCCTAACAGGTACTACCACTCCGGGTCAGAGTGGACCAGGGAGCAATGGTGATTGTGGATTTCCCAAGGGCAATAGCACAAAGTGAAATGCAAGTAGCCTCATCCAGGATTTGAACTTTGGTCACTGATTCCATTTCCTACAATTATTTTGCACCTCCAAGTTTGACTGGAAATATCAGTTTGAGAGTGATCATCAAAGTTAAGCATCAATAAGCTTGGTCAGTATTTAGATGAGTGACCACTGAGGTTATTTTCAATAGTTGCTGTCGCTACTTCAGCATATTGTGTATATATATATATATATACTGCGGGAGAAGCAAGGATGAAATTATAAATGATGTTCTCCCGTGAACACCTAAACATAGACATATCAATGAAGGGCGACCAACAGAAACCTACATCACTTGGCTCTGTGCGGATTCTGGATGCCATGCAGAAGACCTGCAAGGGTCAATAACCGATAGAGATGAGAAGCAAGAGTGAGTCATGGGAATCCATGCTCTCATATACATATATATGTCACCATTGGACAACATTTATTAAGAAACTCCACTTGCGCTCGGTCCTACCACCCAGCCATGTTTTCGGTCCTCTGCAGTTCAAACAGCGAGCTACAACTACAGATCCTTGAGTCCTTATTTATTTCTCACACCCAACTGCATTCAGAAGCAGTCCCATCAGTTACTCCTATTCGGCACCTCAAGCCTAAACTTATCCAACGGAGGGACTCGTAATTTTCGAACCCCCCCCCTTATGATTCGTAATTTTCTTAGTTTTACGAATTCTTTGTCCTATTGAGAAAAAAAAAATCCTTTTCTCGTTTTCTCTCTGACTATTCCATCGTCTACAACAAAACAAAAAAAACAAAACAAAACCACAATAACACCATTTATCAATGTACTTTTTCTCTGATGAGCATTGAACGAAAAAAAGATCAATTTATTTTAGATTTTAAATCTAATAATGGTACCCTCACTTTTATTTTTAAGAAAAAAAAATTAATTTTACAACATGCATATGCTTTTACGCGTCCTTTTTTAAATTCAGTACTGCCAATAAACTTTTCATATATATATATATATATATATATATATATAACACAATAAACACTAATGGGAGTAAATAAATTGATAAGAATGAAAGTTATTTTCTTTGCCATATATATATATATATATATATATATATATATATATATATATAATTGAGTGTTGTGATGTCCTGGGTATATGAGCTGTACACATTGAGTTATTTATTTAAAGAATCCAATGTGATTTTTCGCTCAAATTGTAATTTCGGTTTTCACTCTCCACCCAAAAAATTCAACTTTTTTTTCTTTTTGTTTTTTTCTTGGTTTTTTTTTTTAATTGTCTTTTGTTAGTTCTTGCAAGATTTGCATCTTTCATAGTTTTCCTTTTTTTTTTGTTTTTTTTCTTTTTTTTTGTTTGTAGTGCATATTTATTTATTCTTATTCCTTAACTACCACCCTGCTTCCCCTCCACTCCCACCCCCCAATCTTTTCCGCTGTAGTGCTCCATCTATGGAACTATCCGAATCGGAATCTATTACATCTGTCAGAATGATTATCAACACAACCCCTATATCTGTTCTCCTCAACCAAAAGGGTGGAGGGGATCCTCCACCACAAATTTGGAGGGGGAAAAAAGTGCTGGTGGCAGGGAAGGGGTTTCTCTCTATCACCATACTTTGAAAGCGAAAAAAAAAAATAAATAAATAATAAAAAAGAGAGAGAGGGGGAAGAAATAAAAAAAAATAAAAGTAGGGGTGTGTGGGGAGGATTTCCTTTGCAAGGTTTAGGTTTGTTAATGTCATGGTGTAACCCCATCTTCTGATGGACAGATACAGCATTGTTCTTGGCATCAGAGCTCAACACATCAAAACTTGCACTACCCCCCCCCGCACCGCACCCCCTCATCATTTTATCTCTGCTGTAGGGTGCGAACTTTCCCTTTCAACAAAACTGATAACAACTTCTCAACAGACTGAACTTTAAATAAACAATTAAAGAAATGAAGAAAACTTTGCCACAATAAGAATCGTCTCTGCTCTTTTTTGGAGCAGAGTTGGAGGGCTAATCACATTAACACTGAGTGGCTTGAGAGAAAGATGAAAATCCTGCTGTTATTTTAGTTATTTAGTTAGTTTTTATTTGTTTGTTATTATTATATTTGTTTATTCAAAAATAATTTTTTTTTTTCAATTTATAACAAAGTTTTTTTTTCCTTTGTCAAACTATTATCCAGATCTTTATTATTCATTGTAAAAATATTTATTCATCTGAGAACCAGTTGCATGGCCTTGGAATAAAAAAAAAAATTGCTTGCAATACATGCATCAGTAGACCTTCTTCCATGGGGTTTTTTATTTCACTTTGCAGTGAGACACCACTGAGGTTTATTTCTCAAGGATGTACCACCTGATATTGTATGACAGAAAAACTCATCTTTAATCTGTTATCAATCATATAATAGAATTTCAATGCTATTTCTATGTATATTTTAATTTTTAAATATCTTTGAATATAAATCAAATCTTCATAAGTTTTGCAAAAAAATCATTATCTGTTATCAATCATACTAGAAGCGGCTACCCAGCGTCAACTGGGTAGAGGGGCAAAAAATCCATGGTGCATTGATTTGTTTACTTTTGAGATTTACAAATTTTGGATATTTTTAAATAGAATTTCAATGCTATTTCTATGTATATTTTAATTTTTAAATATCTTTGAATATAAATCAAATCTTCATAAGTTTTGCAAAAAAAGCATGGATTTTTTTGCACCCCCCCCCTCTACTCAGTTGACGCTGGGTAGAGGGGGGGGGCAAAAAATCCATGGTGCATTGATTTGTTTACTTTTGAGATTTACAAATGCTGGATATCTTTAAATAGAATTTCAATGCTATTTCTATGTATATTTTGATTTTTAAATATCTTTGAATATAAATCAAATCTTCATGATTTTTGCACAAAAAGCAAGAACTGGTGATATTTAATGCATATATATATATATATATATTTACTTTGTTGTTAATTGTTTTATTATCTTAGTTTGATCCGGACATACATACACACCAACCGCCCTTTATATACATATTGATGGAATCATATAGACATTTGACCTCTCTGATAAGATAAAGTGAGAATTCTTCCAAGCTCTAGCCATGTCAGTGCTACTGTATGGCTGTACCACTTAAAATGATGGGAACTACACAAGGATGCTGTCTTGAACAAATCCTGAAAGCAGCGCCTTACAAAAAACCCAGCTTACCTCAAATCACACAAACCTGGTTTTGACCAGAGGGTCCGGTGGCTTTGGCCCTGGACTGCGTAAGCTAACAATGTTGATCCCAACAGGGTGGGGGTCCAGTGGCTTCAGCCCTGGATCTTTACAAGTTAATAGCGTCGATCCCAGGGGGCTATCCCCCCAGGCAATACCTGCCCCCTTGATTTAAAGGGGCAGGGCTGGGTTTATTACCCAGCGCCTGAGGCGCCCCCTTGAGGGGGAATGCCGACGGGATCAACGCAATTTTTCACCCACCACCCATGAGCTTCGGTTTGTGGGTGGTCCCACGTCAATAGGGCCTTGTGCCTAACCCGTACAAGTGGGGTACGAGGTAAATAAAATGTTGATCCCAGGGGACCATCTCTGTTAGAATATTTCTGATATAAGATGTGCTCCAATTCCTCACCTGAATTTATAGACTAGCTGAGGTCATGTGGTTTACTCCTCCGTCCAATCAACAACCATAATGCGTGACTGATTCACTACTTAAACACTGATACTTGCCACAGTTCACTTGCAATCATTGAGGATGAACTTACGACCATTGACGAAGGAACTGAGGACTCTTTACCAGAAGAACCAAAGGATTCATTGTCAGAGGACTCTTTACCAAGGATCCAATTCCACTGGACAAGCGCTCTTGCTTAAGGCCTACAGGATGACCCATAAGATTGTAACAGGCAACACATGCCCCCTCGATTTAAAGGTGCAGGGTTGGGTTTATTGCCTGGTGCCTGAGGAGGAATGCCAGCAGGATAAACATATTTTTTGCACCCACCTCCTATGAGTCTCAGCTCGTGGGTGGTTCCACATTAATAGGGCCTTGTGCCTGACCTGTATACATGGTAAATAGAGCAAACCATCCATGTAAGATGTAAGGATGAACTTCTTTTGTGACATTCTTCCGTGAACATTGATATATAGACACACCAATCAGCAAAATCTTACATTGATCAGCTCTGTGCAGACACTGGATGCTGTGTGAAGGATTTGCCTGGAGTGATGACTGACAGGGACAGGTGGCAGAGGTCTAATGAATGTAGGCTTTTGCTGATTGGTCAACACTGATTGTAGAATAATAATACTAGTTCCAATTACCATCAAATTGGTAAGACAAAGCAACAAGTAGTCGTAACTGAATACAAATCTATCTTGCTGCCAATACTACTGAAAAATGCCTGATGAAGCCTCATAACATCATAAAAACCAAGCAGCCAATCAGGACTCAAGGAATGGAATCACCAAAATACATGAATGGACTATTCTTAATTTCCATAAATACCAACTGTCTTGGCACTGGTTCAGTTGTGCTTAGCCAGTTGCTGTTGTTCAAACCAACAGTACACTAACTCACTTCAACACTGATGTGTCCATGTGTAGGAGTCCACAGGATAATGTCACTTAGGAGTTAATCCTTATTTCTCCAGCAATGCCCAGCAAAAAAGAGGATTTTATTTGATAGGACCATGTGTAAAAAAAAGAGGATTTTATTTGATAGGACCAAGTGTAAAAAAAGAGGATTTTATTTGATAGGGCCAAGTGTAAAAAAGAGGATTTTATTTGATAGGACCAGTGTAAAAAAAAGAGGATTTTATTTGATAGGACCATGTGTAAAAAAAAAGAGGATTTTATTTGATAGGACCAAGTGTAAAAAAAAGAGGATTTTATTTGATAGGATTTTATTTGATAGGACCATGTGTAATAAAAAAGAGGATTTTATTTGATAGGACCATAAAAAAGAGGATTTTATTTGATAGGACCATGTGTAATAAAAAGAGGATTTTATTTGATAGGACCATGTGTAAAAAAAAAGAGGATTTTATTTGATAGGACCATGTGTAAAAAAAAAGAGGATTTTATTTGATAGGACCATGTGTAAAAAAGAGGATTTTATTTGATAGGACCATGTGTAAAAAAAAGAGGATTTTATTTGATAGGACCATGTGTAAAAAAAGAGGATTTTATTTGATAGGACCATGTGTAATAAAAAAGAGGATTTTATTTGATAGGACCAAGTGTAATAAAAAGAGGATTTTATTTGATAGGACCATGTGTAATAAAAAAGAGGATTTTATTTGATAGGACCATGTGTAATAAAAAAGAGGATTTTATTTGATAGGACCATGTGTAATAAAAAAGAGGATTTTATTTTATAGGACTAAGTGTAAAAAAAGAGGTTTTTATTTGATAGGACCATGTGTAATAAAAAGAGGATTTTATTTGATAGGACCAAGTGTAATAAAAAAGAGGATTTTATTTGATAGGACCATGTGTAATAAAAAAGAGGATTTTATTTGATAGGACCATGTGTAAAAAAAAGAGGATTTTATTTGATAGGACCATGTGTAAAAAAAAAGAGGATTTTATTTGATAGGACCATGTGTAATAAAAAAGAGGATTTTATTTGATAGGACCATGTGTAATAAAAAAGAGGATTTTATTTGATAGGACCAAGTGTAAAAAAAGACCGCTTAAGAAGCAATTACACAAAATATGTAAATATGAATTTAATGGTTTAAAGTAAAGTCATCGGGGTGGTCTAAATTCAGTATCAGCCAGAAAGTGAGGTAGTCTATCCCCATTTCACTCGTGCTAGACCAACGAGTTTGTTTTTGGCATCTGAGGTGGAGCACCACACCTATCATCAGCTCCTCACTTTACCGCACAGATCCCTGTGCTACTCACACGATGAGTTGGCAAGGGCTGGTATTGAACCTAGAGCCTTGTGGTTCCTAGTCTGATGCTCTACTGATTGAGCTAAGGTACTATTGTATTCTTATAATTGAATACTTTTTGCTTGCCTGGACAAAAAAAATATCATATGGTCCCTGAAGGTGGGACATATGACCCCTGGTTAAGAAATGGTTTTTACTATAAAAAGGCATCAGAAATGATTTTTACTATAAAAATGCCTTAGAAATGATTTTTACTATAAAAATACATTAGAAATAGCTTTTACTATAAAAATGCATCAGAAATGGTTTTTACTATAAAAATGCATCAGAAATGTTTTTTACTATAAAAATGCATAAGAAATGGTTTTTACTATAAAAATGCATTAGAAATGGTTTTTACTATAAAAATGCATAAGAAATGATTTTTACTATAAAAATGCATCAGAAATGATTTTTACTATAAAAAGGCATCAGAAATGATTTTTACTATAAAAAGGCATCAGAAATGATTCTTACTATAAAAATGCCTTAGAAATGATTTTTACTATAAAATACATTAGAAATGGTTTTTACTATAAAAATGCATTAGAAATGGTTTTTACTATAAAAATGCATCAGAAATGGTTTTTACTTAAAAATGCATTAGAAATAGCTTTTACTAAAAATGCATCAGAAATGGTTTTACTATAAAAATGCCTTAGAAATGGTTTTTACTATAAAAATGCATCAGAAATGGTTTTTACTATAAAAATGCATTAGAAATAGCTTTTACTATAAAAATGGATCGGAAATGATTTTTACTATAAAAATGCATTAGAAAATACATTAGAAATGCCATAAGCAACCACCAGAAGCCTGGGTGCCAGACTGTGCCTTGCTTAGCAAATAACAACTTTTTAATGATGGCAAAATGCTAAAAACAAACAGATGGTATCTGTCCGCATGACTTCATTCTGCTTGTTCACACAAAACACTAAAATATTTGCAACGTTTTTCAAAAAGCAACTAACCATGACATAACATTTAGAGAGAAAGGCTAACAGACCATTGTTAGTGAGTTCAATTCTTACTGGTTGACCCATAGTCCTAGTGGTAAGCTTAGCACATGATATCTCATTTAGTACATTCAATCATTCAGAACAATAAAGCCACGAGGGCGGCACAAAGGATGAAACCAGAGAGACTATCCAACCAACACAGTGCTGGTATGTGACATAAGGTCAGTTTAATGTGGGGTTTCTGCAGGAAGCAAGCCTCCTGGGAGTGGAGCTAAAGTTTGCTGCCGGCATTACTCTTCAGGGGCACCTCAGGCACTGTGCACAATAAGTCGTCTGGGTGGCCTATTGTTGGTATCAGCCAGACAACGAGGAAATCTATCCACTTTTCACTAGCGCTAGACCAAGGAGATTATTTTGGCATCTGAAGTGGATCACTACACCTACCATCAGCTCCAGCCCTTATTCTTTTTAGATGAGGGGCTGGTCCTGCCTGGGCAGTGGGTGGCAGCTGGAACTAAAGGATTAATGGCAGAGAAGATAAAACCAGAGAAGCAATCTAACCCCACCCCCACCCCCAGTGCTGGTATGTGACACAAGGTTGGTTTAATGTGGGGAGTCTCAGGGAAGCAAGCCTCCTGGGTGAGGGGGTAGTTGGTGCTCAATATTGTTCACATTTGTCAGCGTTCTTCTTCAGGGGCACCTCAGGCACTGTGCAATAAACCCAGCCCTTACTCTTTTTAGATGAGGGGGGCAAAGGGAAAGGATAGAATCAGACAACCAGGTTCAAACTTCATCTGGGATAGTTTGCATCCACTTTAGAAAAAGGCATGGGTAAAAAAAAGTCTACATTTTTTTCAGTTCTCTGGCAAGGTCCAAGTATTTGTCTATCTTCTTATTTTCTTTCATTTTCACCTTGTGATCCGCCAGGATGGCAAAATCCATCAGATGACAAATTCTTTTTTTCTTGTTCTTCCCTTTTTTTTTTTTTTTTTTCCATGGCATTTTTGCCAGGTGATCCATTTGCATCTCAAAATCCCAGCGAATTTCATGAATTTCATTCTCTAAGACAGATTCTGATTTGTGCATTTACCATTTTATAGTTCAGTCAAAGTTTAACTCTTAACATCCTATACCGCCTCATTCACCCGGCTGGAAGTCATATTCATTTTCCTAATCTACCCCAAATGATAGCCTTTGTTTAAATGTAGTATTAAACATATTTAGAAGTCTTTGATTTAATGGAAATAACAGGTAACATTAACTGAAAAGGCTATTTTTAGCCATTTATTGATAAATGCTTATAGGAATTGAGCTCCGGACTTAGAAAATTCTCAACAGGATGTTAAGAGTTAATTTCTTGCACAATTCCCAGTGGATCACCTTTACCACTTAATCATGCTTAGTCTTGTAGTTTCTTTGAGCTAGTTTGCTGCACTCACCAGAGCTCCAAAAATTGGAACCTCACCACTAGATGCAGTTTAACATCATACCCAGAACAGAGCAAGGCTGGGTACATACAGCTAGTGTTTATATATTCCTCTCTTCTACTCTTAAAAATCTGAATAAAATGATAAATCTATTATTATACTAAAGCTGAGCAAATCAATGTGTGTGTCCTAAAGGCTTTTTTACAGCTTAGTTTAATGACATGAAAATTATACTAAATTATTCCTTACTTTTAGGATTAAATTATGTTTTTAAAAAATTCCATTCTAATTGGTTCTAATTAGTCGTAATTTGCAATTAAGTCAAAAGCTAACCTGTCTCTTACTTTTCATTCTGTCTATCACTTTCTTTCTCTCTATGTATATCTTGATTACCTCCTCGTTATATATGATAGTTTCTCTTGGAGAGTAGAGAGAGAGAGAGAGAGAAATGGAGAATTTGAAATGTATTTGTATGTTACATTTCATAAGCAGCAAACGGTAGCTTAGATTAGGTCAAACATTCCCTTTCTTAAAAATCTTACAAAATGATTTTAATGTCTTGTCCGGACGTTTTTTTTTTTAAATTCAATTCGATTTGCAAACTCACTTTTTCCTAATCTTAATTATCTACTTAGAGCTCGATGGGTGGGTGACCCAATGAGTCACGTTTTGTCTCGTTTTTTTTTTAAAAGCAAAACTAAAATTTGTAGAACTTTTTTTTTCTTTTTTTTTTTTTTTTAAATTTCCTTCACCTTCACAATCAGTGATGGCGATAGACTTGCACTTTTCTTACGTAAGAAATTATAATCTACCTACAACATGTGATATCACAGACTGGATTCATTAAACAAATATGTCAAAACCATTTAAATCTAATGATTCCATATACAATAACACAGCACACCATAAAAACAGATATAAAAACTTGAAATATTTTTCACCAAAGAAATTGACTCCAATCTATTTAAATATTGTCTGTTTACATAACATGTGATATCACAGATAGGATTAAGCGAATAAATCAAACCTCTCTTTCTCTCTAATCATTAATTACATAATGACACCAGGGGTATATATATATATATATATATATATATATATATATGTATATATATATATATATATGTATGTATTTTGGGTGTGCTCGTTAAGTGCCAGACGCATACTGAAGATGATAAAATCCAAAACTATTAAGCTCACCCAATCAAGAATCATTATGGAAGACTAAGTTCTGAGAAAGCAGAACATTCCTCACATCTCAGTTTAGCTCAGTCAGTAGAACATCCGCCTCGGAACCACTAGGTACTGGGTTTCGATACTGGCCCTCACCAACTCAGTGCATGAATAGCATAGAAAGAAAGACATACAAGAAAGAAAAATGCCCCCTTGCCAAAAAAAAAAAGATACCTCTGCTGTGGCCCTGTAAATGCAAAGGTGTTATTGTGCACCCTGTATATGTTATAGAAATAAATCCTTATTCTATCTATACATTTATAAAGGGCACTTGTGTGTATCTATATGTCCAGAGGAAACTTCGAAAATAAAACATTAAATAATTAAGTTTGCTGGATACTATTAACAAAACAAATTACAAGACTAGATACTATAAAAAGGCTCTTAGAGATACCATTAACAAAAAGAACATTACTAGAGATACCATTAACAATAAGATTACTAAAGATACCATTAAGAAGTAAAAGATCACTAGAGATACCTTGAAAAAAAATTTTACTAGTGATACCGTTAATAAAAAGAAGGTTACTAGAGATACCATTAACAAAAAGGAGATTACTAGAGATACCATTAAGAAAAAGGAGATTACTAGAGATACCATTAACAAAAAGGAGATTACTAGAGATACCATTAAGAAATAGAAGATTACTAGTGATACCATTAACAAAAAGAAGGTTACTAGAGATACCATTAAGAAATAGAAGATTACTAGAGATACTTTGAAAAAAAAACTTTACTAGTGATACCGTTAATAAAAAGAAGGTTACTAGAGATACCTTGAAAAAAAATGTTACTAGTGATACCGTTAAAAAAAATGTTACTAAAGATACCATTAAAAAAAAAGGAGATTACTAGAGATACCATTAAAAAAAAGGAGATTACTAGAGATACCATTAAGAAAAAGGAGATTACTAGAGATACCATTAAGAAATAGAAGATTACTAGAGATACCATTATAGTAGATTACTAGAGATCCATTTAGAAATAGTAGATTACTAGAGATACCATTTAGAAATAGTAGATTACTAGAGACCATTTAGAAATAGTAGATTACTAGAGATACCATTTAGAAATAGTAGATTACTAGAGATACCATTTAGAAATAGAAGGTTACTAGAGATACCATGAAAAAAAGGAGATGACTAGAGATTGTATAAACAAAAATAAGTTTTCTATATATATTATTGACAAAAAGTTACAAAGCTGTTTAATACCAAAAAATAGAAGTTTAAAATCAGTATATTATTAACAAAAGGTTTCCCCCTTCCATAGCATTGATATTGCCCAAGAAAAAAATCAACCAGTAAGGACTCAACTTGCTAAAACTGACAAAAAATGATTATATATATATATATATATACACACACACACACACACACACAAAGATGCAGATAGGTACGTGTCCTGCACACAAAAATCTAAAAGGACGCAGTAAAATCATATCAATGAGTCCCAGTGTTTTTCTTTTTTCTTCCCGCACCATTTCAAGCTAACTGTAAATACATTTCAATAGTTTCTTAGAAACGAATTACACAAAATAGGTTACAAGGTAGGAGTTAGACGGATTTAGTTGTTTCCTCAGATAATAAATAAAAAGCCTACAATTTATTAAGAAACTTTAGTTGGGACCCATCAAATTTTCTGGGGTCTCATTTAAAGCAAATATATGCGTCCCAGAACGCACTAAATAAAAAAAGCTATCAGCATCACTATATATATATATATATATATATATATATACACACAAGGTGTTCCATAAAAGTATTGAGATTGAAGCTGTAATTACCATGATAGAAATGAATAATGAATGGAACGTTAGTTTTTTTTTTCAGAATACAAGGTACGTCATAAAAATGCCAAGTTATGTATATATATATTGATAGATAGATAGATAAATAAATAAATGTTTTAGTTTATATTTATTTGCATTGGAGAGAGAGAGAGAGAGAGAGAGAGAGAGAGAGAGAGAGAGAGATCTTACACCTTTTTGTTCAGTGTTGAAAAAAGACACACACACATATATATATATATATATATATATATATATATATATATATATTCATCACAAAGTTACTACCACGTTTTCATTGTAGAAGCATAAGTAGTTAATCCAAAAGGGCTCAATATATTTCGTAAAATATAGAGCATTTATAGTTGTAGAAAAAAGCTTTTATCTCTACCAAGGTTTCAGTGTTCAAGGTACACCTTCCTCAGGAGAACTAAAAATTATAGGTAGCTAATTTTATATATATACTTGTTTGATCTAGAATTATTTTTATTTCTCTATCTGTCATTTTAATAAAAATATACTAATTAAAAAACAGATAGAGAAATAAAAAATAATTCTAGACCAAACAAGTATATGTATAAAATTAGCTACCTATAATTTTTAGTTCTCCGAGGTAGAGAGAAAAACGTTTTTGAACAACTATATATATATATGAAGAGATGGAAGTGAATCCGACGGTAATGTAGTATATTAAGAAAATTGAAAAAAAACAAAAAACACAGATTTAGATAAGTTAAGTGGTAAGTTTATTAGCCGACGCTGCAGTGTTTCGATCTATTAATTAGATCTTCTTCAGGTCATTTGTTGATATAAGGAAAGGTAATAAAAAAATGTTATCACAGAATAACGAGAAAAACTGCGATAGTCCTTGTCTATCAGTCTGTTCAAAATTTGAAGTTTGAATAAAGAACGCTGGAAAGGTGAACGGTTTGAAATATGGCGTCAAATATTCTCTTTTATGGTGTGAGTGTATATATATATATATATATATAGGTAGTGGAGAAGAGCTTTACAGGAAGGCACAAAAAAGTTTGAGACCAACCGTATAGAGCATGAGCAGTTGAAACGAGATATTCGCAAGAATAAAAAAGTAGACAACCAAGGGCTTCAAATCGGTCTACTATGTGACCAGTGTGGAAGGCTATGTATGAACAAGGCTGACCTGATCAGTCACCAATCTGTGCATCGGTGGGATGGACTAATAAAATACCCTGTGCTCCCTGGAATTACCTGTAAATGTGGGAAGATGTGCACGACTTTAGCAGGACTAAAGAGCCACTTTCGTGCAGCTCATTGTTGAACTTTTTGAAGCTCACCATTATATTGTTTGAACTGTTGAACATTTTTTTTAAATTTAAAAAAATATATATATCAAGCAATGACAATACTTAAACACGAGTTTGCTGCCATCATATATATATTTACGCAATTCCATGTAAAGATTACGACAAAAAATACATTGGGGAAACCGCCAGAACTCTCAAGAAGCGTTTATATGAGCACAAACATGATATTAAATTGGGCAATTTTCAGAACAACATATGTCTGAAACTGATCATAACTTTAATTTCAATGATGCCACAATATTAGCTCATATTCACAACAAAAGACTACGACAGATTTTTGAAGCCTGTGCAATTTCGCTTTTGCCATCCCTTAACAATCGACATGGATTTTTTTAATATATCCCCGTTTCTAGCTAAAATAGTCTTAAATAACTACAAAATACCAGGCTTCATTTAATTATTTAGTTATCATTCCCACTTTGTTCCCTTTGTTCTCATAAAATAAGTCTATTAATACTTTTTTCTTGTCTTTTGTTGAATGCATATATATATATATATATATATATATATATAATACTAGCAAATATATGCACCCTCCGGGTGCAAGTACTTACGTTTTAATGTAATAAAATATCATATTAAATTAGAAAGACTAACGAAATAAGAATGAAAAAAAGAAAGATTTGCAACAGAGGGGGCTATAATAAAAAAAATAGAACAACTGAAACTTACTCTTCCACCCCTTCCGTCTTTCATTACTAAATTTTTCTAATTTAACTATTTAGTTAAAATAGGAAGTAAAGAATAAAATTACAGTTATTTCTTCTTGTAAATAATTTTCTTTTAAGATTTATCTCCGAGATTTTTGCTCATATTCATTAAGATAAAACCAAACAATTAGAAATCAATAATACCAAACACATATTTATTAAAATCAAATTTTAAATATCAATATGCAAATAAGCCTTCCCGTTCATACTGTATGCCGCTATTTTGTTATATATTTAAATACAATCACATGTTATTAGTATGTAGATGTGGTCAACAGTATTAATAATGTAAAACAATTTGATTAATAATTGAAGGTTTAAAAGACTGAAACCATGGAGAATGTGACGTAAATAATTAAGGGAATTGTGACTTGAGTAGTGATATAGTTTCGGTTACAGACAGAAAAACACACAATCTCCATTATAATAAGATATATATATATAATCAAAAACCTATTCATTAATCAATTTTTTGTTATAACTCTCGTTGAATATTTGCCTTTGTTTCTTGAAAGGAAAAGAGAAAGAAAGAAAAAAAATCCAATAGGTGAGCACACTGAAAGTATAAAACAAAGAAGTGAGTGTAATTTTACAGAGAGATTTTGGTTCAGTATGCCGAATACATTGGTAATGTAATCTGTACAGATATCAGACGTTATTACAAGTTACTTGACGGTGTTTATTAGTAATCAAGTAGCTATTAGTATTCTGTGACACAGACTACTAATGCTATTGATCCACAAAACTCCCAGACGTTGGTATCAGTCGAACATAGACCTGGAATTGATACCGCTAAACGGCTCTAATTTAACATTGCCCACGTCAATTAGGACCTGCAGTATATAAGTTGACCCACCCAGACAGATGGAGGATTAGGGTGGGGTTAGGTTGGTGTTCCCTAACCCCAACTCCCCAACCCCATCCCCCCACCCTACGCGATGAGGGTAAAAGCAGGTCAGGAAGCGTTACCTAAGAGGATAAAAAGAGTAGAAATGACAAATCTACTAATCAGTACAAGATCAATTTGAATAGAGAAGCTTGGGTATCGGTGTTATTCTGATATGGATGGGGGGAAGGGGGGGATTATAAGAAGGTTATTGGGGGGGGAGGAGAAAGGGGGAGCGAGGAAGAAAGTGTGTGGGGGTAGAAAGTAAGGATGAGGGGAGGGGAAGAAAAGATGGACGAGAAAGAAAGGAAGGAGGAGTGGAAGAAAGAGAGTAAGAGAGTAAGAAAGGAAGAAGAGGAGAAGAGTGTAGGAAGGAAGAAAGAGGGAGAGGGGAAAGAAGGAAGACAGTGGGGGGAGAAAGAGGGAGGAAGAAGTGTGTGGGGGTAGAAAGTAAGGATGAGGGGAGGGGAGGGGAAGAAAAGATGGACGAGAAAGAAAGAAGGAATGGAAGAAAAGAAAGGAAGAATGAGGAGAAGAGAGTGGGAAATGAAGAAAGAAGAGGGGGGAACGAGGAAGAAAGGAAGAATGAGGGGATAGGGGAGAAACGAGATGGACAAATAAGGAAGGGGGAGTGGAAGAGAGAGAGTAAGAAAGGAAGAAAGAGGAGAAGAGAGTAGGAAAGGAAGAAAGAGAGGGAGGGGAACGAGGAAGAAAGGAAGAATGAGGTGAGAGGAGAGGGAGAAACGAGATGGATAAGGAAGGGGAGTGGAAGAGAAGAAAGGAAGAAAGAGGGTGTAGAAAGGGGAGAGGAAGAGGACAAGAAAGGAAGAAAGTGTGGGGGAGAAAGTAAAATGACGGAAGGGGGAGGTGAAGAAAGATGGACGACAAAGGAAGGAGGAGTGGAAGAAAAGAGAGTAAAAAGGAAGAAAGAAGAGAAGAGAGTAGGAAGGAAGAAAGAGAGGGAGGGAACGAGGAAGAAAGGAAGAATGAGTGGGGGAGGGGAGAAAAGAGATGGACAAGGAAGGAAGGAGGAGTGGAAGAGTAGAGAGTAAGAAAGGAAGAAAGAGGGTGTAGAAAGGGGAGAGGAAGACAAGAAAGTGTGTGGGGGGAAGTAAAAATGACGGGAGGGGTAGGTGAAGAAAAGATGGACGACAAAGGAAGGAAGGAGGAGTGGAAGAGGATAAAAAGGAAGAATTAGGGGTGGGGAAAAAGAAGAAGAAAGGAGATTGAGAAGAAAAATGGGTGGGGAGGAAGAAAAGGACAGGGATTGAGGAGAAGAAAGAAAGAGGGAGAAGAAAAAGAAAGAAAGGGAGAATAAAAGGAAGAGGGGAAAAGACGGAGGAGAAAGAAAGAAAGGAGAAGAAATGAAGAAAGAAAGAAGAAAGAGAAGAAAGAAAGAAGGAGAAGAAAGAAAGAAGGAAGGAAGAAGAAGAAATGGAGGAAGAAAGAAAGACAGAGAGAAAGAAAGAAAGAAAGAAGAAGAAATAAAGAAAGAAGAAGAAAGAAAGAAAGAAGGAGAAGAAAGAAAGAAAGAAAGACAGAAAGACAGAAAGAAGAAGAAGAAATGAAGAAAGAAAGAAAGAAAAGAAAAAAGTATTTGGTATTGGAATAAAGAGGAGAAAAGAAAGAACAAAAAAAAAGAGAATGTGTAAACTATGTACTTGAAGAGGTTAAAGAGGGACTCAAAGAAAAAACAAAATGAAAAGTGTGGGTAGAAAGTCGACTGCGATAGGTGGAGAGGTGGGTGTTCAAGAGACTTCAAGAGATGTCGCGTTCGAATCCTGAGAAGGGCAGAAACAAGAGGAAAAACGACCAGGAGTTGAAGATTGAATTAGATATGGGGGGAACCAATTATGCTGATAGCTTTTTATTTTAGTGCTTTGAATGAGTCCCGGGAAATTTTGCTTTGAATGAGTCTCTGGGAAAATTAATGGGTTCCAACTAAAGTTTCTTAATAGATTGTAGGGTTTTTATTTATGATCTGTGGAAACGATTAAAGCTGTCTAACTCCTACCTTGTAACCTATCCTGTGTAATTCGTTTCTGAGAAACTATTGAAATGTATTTACAGTTAGCTTGAAATGGTGTGGGAAGAAAAAAGAAAAACACTGAGATGCTTGGATATGATTTTACTACATCCTTTTAGATTTTTTATGCGTCAAGGTAGGACAAATACACTTCTGAAAAGAAAGACATCAATTCCAAGAAAGAAGTACGATGGGAATTGATGAGATCAAAGCTCAAAAAGAAAGAAAAGAGAAGAATGGACACATGGTTATTTACTAAGCTTAGCTTAGATGTGGCACAAGGCCAGGTTTATGGGGCACCCAATGAGAATGTGCACAGGGAAGGGACATATAGTTATTTACTAAGCTTAGCTTAGATGTAGCATAAGGCCAGGTTTATGGGGCGCCCAATGAGAATGTGCGCAGGGAAGGGACATATAGTTATTTACTAAGCTTAGCTTAGATGTGGCATAAGGCCAGGTTTATGGGGCGCCCAATGAGAATGTGCGCAGGGAAGGGACATATAGTTATTTACTAAGCTTAGCTTAGAAGTGGTACAAGGCCAGAAGTATGGGGCACCCAGTGAGAATCGAACTCACTAACAATGGTATGCTAACCTAGCTTGCTAACCATTAAGCTACATGAAGGGGCATATATGGTGACGGCAAACAAAATTGCAACATCTTGAAGGATGGTGGAATTTTAAAATCTAGGGTACATGATTTTCCCAACCCCTATTGCCCTAATGGCAAGCCCCAACCCCTTTTTATCATATGGGTGCTAGAAGGCGGGGGCTGCGGGTCTACATGTCCTGGGAATGACATTAAACTCTATCTGATGGTGAGGTTCCAGTTTTGGAGGTTTGGGGAATGTGGAGCACCCCATTCATCACCATTGCTCCCTAGTCCACTCTGACCCGGAGTGGTAGTACCTGTTAGGGTCCCATCTATGGGTTAAATAGAAAAAAATGTATTTATAAAAAAATTGTATTATCCATTAAGAATTGATTTATTTCAAAACTTTATCGGCATTAAATGACCCACTGAGGTTGATATGCCGTAAAACAAAACCAAATCAAATCTAGGGTACAGTGTGTATTTACCCAACACCTCCGCCACGTGAAGGATGTGACACAAGCGTAGAACAACTGATTTGAATTCAAAAGGTTTTTCCCCCGCTAGACCGGTTGCCGCGCCAAGGTTAAAGAACCCAGTCTGCCCCACTATTTTCTCCATAGCTGCGGAGAGAATATTTAGATACATGTGAAACGCAAAGTCTTGTCAAGGATTTGAACTCGGGTCGCCTGGTCTATCTCCCGCAATGATAACCATTATACATCGAGCACCTCCCAAGTACGGTTTGTGCATGCGATGAGAAAATAGATATTCTGATAAAAGGAGAAGAGGGTCCATGACGTTGAAGCAGGCCATGAGCTGAGCTAAATGTTTTGGGAGACACTCACGCGTCAAAACAGATAGACCCTCATTGAGGAATGATGAGGGGTCAGGTCGACCCTCGGTGAGCGCTGTAACACGCGCTTTCACAGTGCATTGAAAAAACACTAACTTTTGTGCCGCACCAGTACGATCGTTGCCTGCGTACCCTACTCTCTGGATTTGTCTCCCTATGAACTTTTCCTCTTCTCTAAGTTGCCGTTTTGACACTGTGAACTAAATCTAACACGAATTGCAGGTGGGGCTTAACACACCTAAAGAACGGGAATTCCAGGGATCGTTCCAAACAAAACGTGGTAGATGCGCCGGGTGTGGTGTATCCCTGCATAGAGTGACAACTTCGAAGGGAGTAGCGATCAAACTTAATAAACTTAATATATGAAGTACAAATAAAGCGTTTTTATAGAAGAAATCTCGGTATAAAATGAGAATGTGCTTATAATATGTTAGAAGGTTCAAAGTAACCTTCCAACGTGGGTACATATGCGTAAATACATACATGACAAGGTACAAGATAGATATGGCAGATACATAAACATACATAAAGGATGTAGGACTAAGTCCTAAAGAAGTGACAGAGAGTTACATGTAAAAATAAGTCACTTACTGCTGGTTAGTTTGAAGGAAAAGCCCCCCACTTAATGGACCTAGACTACAAGCGTATAGTCGTTGCTGGACCGAGGGAAAGAGGGAGACTCTTTCCCGGACTACTGCTTAAATAATCTAACCCTCTACTGGTGAAAACCTGGAGGCAAGAGAAGATAACCCTTCTGGACCCCAATTCGATCCCAACAGGGCCAGACAATCGCTACATCGGGACCTTTTGACTGCACCATGCTAAACAATAGAATTCTGCAAATGACTAATCAACCTTGCCGGAAAGCAGGTATAAAATGAAGAAAGGGATGCTAAATAATTTCACTTAGAATATAAACGAGTAAAAAAGTAGAAGTTAATTGTTTAAAGTCTTACCCAGGAATGTTCGTTGAGGACAACGTGAACTGTTTATATTGAGCCCACAATGTTTGGTCAATTGAGTAACCCGGAAACCCCTATTTTACAGACCATTGGATAAGTATCATCAATAATCCAGAAACTCATATTTTACAGACCATTGGATAACCATCAATAATCCGGAAGCCTCTATTTTACAGACCATTTGATAACAACCATCAATTCAGAAACCCGTATTTTATATACCATTGGATAACTGTCATCAATAATCCGATTTCTTTTTACATACCGTTGGATAAGTATCATCAATAATACGGAAATCCTTATTTTACAGACCATTTGATAACAAACATCAATAATCCGGAAGTCCCTATTTTACAGACCATTAGATTATTGTTATCAATCCAGAAAACCGTATTTTACAGACCATTAAATAATTATCAATAATCCGGAAACCCCTATTTTACAGACCATTAGATAACAGCCATCAATCCAGAAAACCCTATTTTACAGATCATTGGATAATTATCAGTAATCCGGAATCCCCTATTTTACATACCATTATATAACAGCCATCAATAATCCGGAAACCCCTATTTTACAGGCCATTAGATAACATCTATCAATAATCCGGAAACCCCAATTTTACAGACCATTGGAATACTGTCATCAATGAAAATGATCTGTACGGAACAAAGAAAATACGTTATCTTTGAACTTCAGAAAAAAATATGGCTGCCTCAATAATGGAGAAGAAAGGCTGACATTTCTTTTATTGTTTCTTTAGTGTTTAGGCAATGAAAGAAAAGTAGAGTCTTTCTTCTTCGTTCTTAAAGCAGCCAATCTTTGTATGTCTGTGTTTTCAAACCTTTTTGCATCCATAAAGAGGCGAAGATGCTGTTAAATATATTAATTTTTTTTTCTTTCTTTCTTTGACTCTAAATATTAATATAGACTATCTTTATCTACTTTGAAAAACACTGTTTGGGGAGAGGAGGGATGAACATGCCACTTTTTTTTTTTCTTTTCTTAAATAAAAAAGATAAAGATATAACCTCTAGTTTAAAAAAAAAAACAACAACATTTCCCTGTATTATAAACTGGAATGTTCTCTATAAAAAGTTATGTTATTTTAAAGAGGAACCATGATGCAATATATATATATATATATATATATATATATATATAATATAATATATATTTCTTTTGCAAAATTTTATCTTGTGTTATTTAGAACTGAATTTATGACGTTTTAAATCTTATTTTTTCCAAGAAGACCTGATTTGTTGAACGTCAAAATATGACTCGGTATTTTTTTTTGCAGCTTCTGACAACGTCCCATGCTAAAATAATTACAAACCTACTCACACGTAGGTATTTACCGAACCCGTTCACCACGAGTAGGATGTGACACAAGGTCACAAATATGAAGCATCCAACAAGGATCGAACTCTCTATTCAGTAGTAATGGATCTATTTAATTTAGCTTGCTAAACATTACATCACGATGGGAAACCATTCTCACGCGTATAGCATTTAACACAAATCCAGAAGTACGGTGATATCCAATGAGAATCAGACAATGGTTCCAGTAGCCTAGCTCGCTATTATACCGCACAAGTCTCCCAACCAACCAACTAATACAGTAGTGTGTTTTAAATCTGCCCGCATTAGTCTGTGGGTCTGCTACTAGAGCCCTTCCCCACACAAGGCTCCCAACCTACTAATGCAGTTGTGCATTTTAAATGTGCCCGTATTAGTATGTGGGTCTGCCACTAGAGATCTTCCATTCGGTTTTAATTTGAGATCTGGTTCGGATTTTAGGGATCTATATAAACTGGACACTCGTTAAACAGAGTGCGTGAACACCTAAATCCGGAATAAAGATCAAACAGACCCTGCTTTAGAAAGGTATTAATTCATATCTGTTAAATACAGTTTAACTATTTACTTTTCATTGTTTATTTTATATTTTAACTCTTTGCCTACCAAATATCCCCCACGGTTGTACCAATTTTTTCTTGGCATTTTTTTTACCTGTATGATGGGATATTTCAAAGTTCACTATCTATTCACCTCAGAAACTCATTCTATTCAAATAAAGTCCTATTATTATTGTAATCTGAGTGGTTCTGTTCAGTTATAATGAACTAATCATCAGTTTAATGCACTTTGCTTGGGTGTGATGGGAGAGGCGCTGTGAGCGGCTTAAAGTAAGCAATGAGTTAAGTATATATTTTCTCGGTATTTTTTACCTGTATGGTGGGATATTTCAAAGTTCACTATCTATTCACCTAAGAACTCATTCTATTCAAACAAAGTCTTATTATTAGTGTAATCTGTGTCCTTTTTTACAAACCCTTTCCCTACCAAATATCCCCCACGGCTGTACCAATTTTTTCTTGGTATTTTTTTACCTGTATGTTAGGATATTTCAAAGTTCACTATCTATTCATCTCAGAACCTATTCTATTCGAATAAAGTCCTATTATTATTGTAATCCGAGTCCTTCTGTTCAGTTATAATGAACTAATCATCAGTTTAATGTACTTTGCTTGGGTGTGATGGGAGAGTCACAGCGAGCGGCTTAAAGTAGGAAATGAGCTAAGTATATATTTTCTCGGTATTATATATATATATATATATATATATATATATATATATATACCAACCCCTCCACACGAGCAGGATGCGACACAAGGTCAATTTATTAAGCGGAATTTAACAGGTTTGAATTCAGAGTTTTCCTTCTCCTAGACTGGTTACCTAGCCATGGTTAAAGAGTCCAGTCTGCCCTGTTATTTACCCATAGCTGGAGGGAGAATTGGATTCATACCTTTCCAGCTTCGTCCAGGAATTGAACTCGGGTCGACGAGCCCATTTCCTGCGACTCTAACCATTAGATCACGCGCCTCCATTTTTTTACCTGTATGGTGGGATATTTCAAAGTTTACTGTCTATTCACCCCACAACTCATTCTATTCAAATAACGTTCTCTTATTATTGTAATCTGAGTCCCTCTGTTCAGTTATAATGAACTAATCATCAGTTTTTGTACTTTGCTAGGGTGTGGTGGGAGAGCCGTTGTATGCGGTTTAAAGTAGGCAATGAAATAAGTATATATTTAGCCTGTATCTAGAAATCTGACAAACCCAGAAATCTGGACAACCTTGCAAGATAAACGCTTCATTACCTGTACAATCAATTATTTAATTCTAAATTTATGGGAACATTATCTTATGAAAACATGTTTTCATGTTTGCTATCCGGGCAGTGGTATTTACAATTTATATGGTTACATTTAGTATCTTATTATAATGGAGATTGTGTGTTTTTCTGTCTGTAACCGAAACTATATTACTACTCAAGTCACAATTCCCTTCGTTATTTACATCTCATTCTCCATGATTTTATTTATATTTAAACCTCAATTATTAATAAAATTGCTTCACCTTTTATTAGTGTTGTCCATATCTACATACAAATAACATGCAATTGTATTTATATATACAAAAATTAGCGGTTTACGGAAGGCTAATTTGCATATTGATATTAAAAATGTGATTTTATTAAATATGTGCTTAGTATTATTGATTTCTAATTGTTTGGTTTTTTTAATGAATATAAGCAAAAATCTCTTTAATGAATTAATGAAATCCATTAACAAAAAAAATAACTGTCATTTTATTCTTTATTTCCTAATTTAACTATTTAGTTAAATAAGTAAAATTCAGCAATGAAAGACGGAGTGATGGAAGAGCAAGTTCATTTCTATTTTTCTATTATACCTACTCTGTTACATATCTTTTTATCTGCCTTCTTATTAGACTTTCTAATTTAATACGATATTTCATTACATTAAAACTTAAATACTTGCACCCGGAGGGTGCATATATTTGCTAGTACTTATAAAGTACTCTAAATACGACTGTTGTGTTGACGGGTCTTAGAATACGCTGACTATCCCCTAGAGAGGGGTAAGACACACCTCTCCAAAAAAGAGAATGTTTGACTTAATTTAAGCTTATGAAATTTAACATTGAAATACATTTCAAATTCTCCTCTCCTCTCTCTCTCTCTCTCTCTCTCTCTCTCTCTCTCTCTCTCTCTCTCTCTCTCTCTCAGACAAAACTAACATATATAAACGAGGCGGTAATTAAGATAAACATAGAGGGAAGAAAGTGATAGGCAAAATGTAAAGTAAGAGATTGGTCGTTTTTGACTTAATTGCAATTAAGAACCAACTGAAATGTGATTTTTTTTTTTTCAAACATAACTCAATCCTTAAAGTAAGGAATAATTTAGTATAATTTTCGTGTCATTAAACTAAACAGTAAAAAAAAGCCTTTACCAGACAAAAGTTGATTCGCTCAACTTTAGTATAATAATAGATAGATAAGAGATTCATTTTTTTATTTTTTATTTTTTTATCCAGGGCAACACCCGTATATCATGTAAGCTCGTATATATGTTAACAAACAATTATGGTGTAGAAAATGTTTCACAACATAAACAAGGGGTCGTTCATTACATGAGATATGTTTTTGAAACGTCAAAGCTTGTCTTATTTCTTGGTCTATAACCTTGTCGTTACGTCAATCCAAACCGTCCCCGCATAGCTCATATCTAAACAAAGGCTGTTAGTTAAGATAACATTTTTATTAAACATAAATTATTATATCACCAATACTATTATGTATCAGTAGTGGGGTTTTAGTATGTTTGGAATTTACTAGTAAACACGACAGGCTACACGAAGGTCTAAACTACATTGTTGATTTAAGGCAGTGGTTCCTAACCTATGGCCACATGGCCCAAATGGGCACAGCAAATTTCAGGTGGGCCAAGGAAATATTATAATTCTATGATTTCAGAGCATACTTTTTATATACAAAATCCAATCATATATGTGGGAAATTTATATTTTCTAGAAAGTAAGATGTCAACTAATTCACGGTAGGGAAGAGTGGGGAGAGATTTACGCCCCTGATACGCCCCTATATGCCAATTGAATAAGATAATGAACTTAGAGCGGTTAAAATTGCAAATCGTCGTCAAAGTTAAAACGGAAGAATTTGGCTTGGGAATAGATTTTAATGAATTTAATTATTACTAAGGACACGATTTATGTTATTTTTTACTTAGATTTTTTCTATTGTAATAATTTCATGGGC
Organism: Doryteuthis pealeii; assembly: GCA_023376005.1. NCBI lineage: Eukaryota > Metazoa > Mollusca > Cephalopoda > Myopsida > Loliginidae > Doryteuthis > Doryteuthis pealeii. The sequence continues at coordinate 114,854,663 of CM042142.1, forward strand.
CACAAAAAATTCTGGTTTCAAAGTGGGCCATGAGCTGAAAAAGTTTGGGAACCCCTGATTTAAGGTATTACATTGATTTTAATTATATTATAGAACTTTTAGAAGTATAGATGTTTGAATGTTTTCACTTTGTCACTGGATTTTGATAAATATCTTTTATAGACTAGCATAGCCAAAAGTTAGTGGTCGTTCATGACACTCAATAAACTTAGGCATGTACAAAGAACACGCACTTTTTTATCGCAATGTTATGATGTATTATTTCTTCTAAAGTATGGATGATCAAAAGCGTAATAATCCTCGTTCTTTTAGGTCTTAAACGATATCCATTAACAAGAAGAAATAACTGTAATTTTATTCTTTACTTCCTATTTTAACTAAAGAGTTAATTTGGGAAAATTTAGCAATGAAAGACGGGAGTGATGGAAGAGTAAGTTTCAGTTGTTATATTTTTCGATTATACCCTCTTCTGTTTCAAATATTTTTTTCTGTATTCTTATCTAGTTTCACTAGCCTTTCTAATTTAATATGATATTTTATTACATTAAAACTTGAATACTCGCACCCGGAGGGTGCATATATTTGCAAGTATAAATAATGTTTTATCATTGAGTACGATTTATTCATTATATATATATATGTGTGTGTGTGTGTGTTTCGAAGTTTACTTCTCATCAGTGCGGCTCGACTTTTTAACACCTCTAGCTATGAAACTCGAAAGAATTTGATTTTACAATCACCAGAAAACTCAAGTCTGTAAACAACAACAGGCGAGTAATATATATATATATATATATGGTATTTGTGGAAAAAGTGACTTACCGGTGAAAATGGTCACAGTGGTTAGTTAATTCAAGTTTCACAATGATAAGGTAGCGATATAACAAATATAAAGTGCTCAATATATAGGAGTAAAGATATAACAAAAGACTTAGAGTTTTTGTATTATAGTCTATTTCAGGAAGCTTAGACAAAGTGTATAACTCTCCAAAATCATCAGATGCGGATATATAATATATATATATATATATATATATATATATATTGAATAAAAAGGGTTATATTTTTGTTAGGCCGAGAACTTTTCAGCACACTGTTATATGGTATGAAGGGATTAACTTGAATAAATAGTTATGGGCGCCTCACCTATTCTAATGGTTACCGAGCTGGACTAGCAGACCATAGATAATGGGTTTGACTCTCACTAGGTGTCTCATATTTTAGGTTTTGTGTTAAACTGTGCTGAGCTAAGTAAATGGCTCATAAATTCAATTTAAATTTGACTTACTTGAAAACTGTTAAAATTTAGAAAATAATCTCACTATGAAAACTAAGGGTTGAAAAAGAAAACTCTGTAATACATGTGTGTGTGTGTGTGTGTGTGTGTGTGTGTGTGTGTGTGTGTGTGATTAATGACTTTGTGAAATAGCTCTTTAGAAAGCTTCCGGTCGGTAGGAGAAAAAAAGCAGATCTATTTGGTGACGTCCGTTGGTGGTCGTCAAACCTTCGTTTTCTGGTTGCTTCTGAGACCCCAAACAGCTAGTTTTAATAGAGAGGAGAGGGGAATGAAAAGAAAGTCTTGCGCAACGATGCGTGCTTTGCATTTTTATGCCACCAGAGGGTCCTTATTTTTATTCATTTTTTTTTCTCCTTTGCTCGGCAAGAAAGAGAAGTAGCTAGGTGGGTTGGGAGTAAAAACAAAGACTCACAAGCGAACACACATATCAGAACCACATGCTCTCGGCATCTGATCACTCTTGTGTAAGCAGAGTGACATTAACCCGAACATGCATTTTTTTTTCCAGTCGCCATATATTTCTATTGCAAGCCTCAGTAGACGACGGAACATTGCAACAAAAATAAAGAGAAATGCATACAATGCAGTTTACTGCAGTGTGTCGCAGACACTGACTGTTTTTTTTTTTTTTGGTGTGTTTTTTTTTGTTGTGTTTTTTTGTGTGTGTTTTTTTTTTCTTGTTTTTTTTTGTGTGTGTTTGTGTGTGTATGCAACTTAATGATGTCGGGCTTGGTCTCGTCAAAATTTGTAAGAATCAGTACCCCCCCCCCCCCCCAAAAAAAAAAAAACAAGCTGACAAAAAAAATCACACTTGTTGCGCCTGCAACAAAAAAAAAGACGTTAAGCAGAATATTTACTTCTCACACCCACAAAATACAGGGGAAAAAAGTAAATGCAGGTTCTATTTTTTCTTATGTCTATAGTTGCCAAAAATACAATAGAGCAGTGTTTCTCTGAATTTTTGAGACAAAACATGATAATTTGTATCATTTGGATTATTCGGGCTATTGTCTTCATCTTTATTGTTATTCTATGTTACTGTCGCCCTTGACCAGGATTGAACCTGTAGCCTAGAGATAATTGTCACTGTCTTAATCCAATGCCTATATCCACTACGCTGTGTGTCCAATTGGACAATAATAATTAACACAGCTTAACACTTGTACCCAGCTATAACATCTTTATTGTTATCGGAGAGCACATCGGCCGAAACGTTGTACAGATAACAATAAAGATGAGAACAATAGTCCGAGTAACCCACATTATACAAATAGAGCTGTGGCTTATAATAATAATAATAATTGAATATGTTTGGCTTTCCTGGACCCCTGGTTATATGGACCCCAGTTGAGAACTAATGCTCTAGAGTATTTATTTTTCATTCTCATTGATGCTAGATGTATTTTGGTTTCGTTTATTTAACAGAATACCAAACCCTTATTGATTGATTAATGCCAATATTCTATTCATTTGTAAATGTTTGATTATATAAATTAAAGTAGTGAAGACATGAAGTCAACAGCATTTGTTAAGCAGTTACCAAGCGCCGTTGACTTCATGTCTTCACTATCCTGACTTAAATATACATTTTCTATCAATGATATATAACAACTCTTTACTTATAGATATAGCAAACTACATTTTCTATACTTGTCCTGGGAATGACGTTAAACTTTATCTGATGGTGAGGTTCCAGTTTTGGAGATTTGGGGAATGTGGAGCACCCCTTCATCACCATTGCTCCCGGGTCCATTCTGACCCGGAGTGGTAGTACCTGTTAGGGTCCCATCCATGGGTTAAATAGAAAAACATGAGTTTATAAACAAAACTGATTATTTATTAAGAATGAATTTATTTCAAAACTTTATTGGCATTGAATGACCCACTGAGGTTGATATGCCGTAAAACAAAAATTTTCTATACTAGCAACAAAAAAAAAAAAAAAAAGAAAGAAAGAAAAAAAAAAAAAAAAGAACCTTCGGGTGGTGTAAAAATAGATTTTTGCAAGATATTGCCTGAGGAAAATTTAATAAAATGTTTAATTTTTTTAAATTACTTAAAGAGCATAATATTCAATCCACTCCACTGACATATTTGTTTTGTTTTACGACAGTAAAACAAAACGTTTCTGAAAACGTTTCTAAAAAATTCTGATTTAATTATTCAGACTCTTATTTTTAGAGAAAAAATTAAAAATCGTACGAGTAAATTATATTTTGTTCGGATTTCATAAAATCAAAATTAGGGGGCTGGTGACCTAGTAAAAAATATTTCCTCTAATATATTTTAGGAAAAACTATTTTAAACATAAATTCATCCAAAGGTGAATAAGTATCAAACCGCCAGGAGACTAAAGCTAATAAGTAAAAAGTGCTCAATACCTAAGTATACCAAATAATAAAGATAAATCTAATGAGTCAGACGAACCTACTAAAAGATTCGCTTAAAGCTCTTCAGGGCTAAGATCTGACTAAGATATATATATATATATATATATATATATATATATATATATATATATATATAATCAGTGTGAATTATTGTTAATCCGACATGATTGAAATGTGCACACAATTAATTTACTTTGGAAAACAAGGACATTGATTGGGAAGGTTAGAGTATAAAAAAAAAACTTTGGAAATTCCAGAGGCAGAGAATAAATAGGATTTACGGAATCTCTTTACCATCACCATGGTTAGACGACGAGACACGTTGTCATCTATTCTAATCCAAATCCATTGGTGACCCAATTGGTTAAGGCATCGTTCGTGTAAGAAGAGATCCCAAAGTTCGGTTGCTAATTCCGGGCACGTCAGAAGTTAATTATTTATCATTTATCTTATGCAATTGCTTCTAACGGTCATAGAATAGTCAGCCATGGCCGGTCACATCAAGCCCTAGCACCTATATGATTGTCCCAACCCTATTGTTCTTATAGCAAGCCCCAACCCTTTTATCATATATCTGCTAGGAGGCGCTGACTGAACGTTTAAATGTTACAGGTATGACGTTAAACCGCATCTAATTGTAAAGTTCCAATTTTGGAACTCTGGGGAGTGTGGAGTACACCTTCATTGCCATTACTCCCAGGTACACTATGACCTGGAATGGTAGTAACTGTTAGGGTCCCATCTAAGGGTTAAATAGAAAAAAAAATGAGTTTTTGAAAAAATTGATTTTCTTTAATTGAATAATAAAACAAGACGTCTTCGGTATAAAATAATCCAACAAGGGTTGACATGCCGTAAAATCCAACCAACCAACTATCTTTACTCTGTTTGTTTGTTTTGTTTTACTGCATATCAACCTCAGTGGGTCATTTAATGCCGATAAAGTTTTGAAATAAATCAATTCTTAATGGATAATACAATTTTTTTATAAATACATTTTTCTATTTAACCCATAGATGGGACCCTAACAGGTACTACCACTCCGGGCCAGAGTGGACCAGGGAGCAATGGTGATGAAGGAGTGCTCCACATTCCCCAAACCTCCAAAACTGGAACCTCACCATCAGATAGAGTTTAACGTCATTCCCAGGATATGTAGACCCTCAGCCACCACCTTCTAGCACCCATATGATAAAAAGGGGTTGGGGCTTGCCATACGGGCAATAGGGTTGGGAAAATCATATAGATACTAGGGCTTGACGTGACCAGCCGATTGATCAGAGGGGGCCTCTCCGCCCGTCTATCTTTACTATGTTCCTGGCCGTCTCTTCGTTTTTTTTTTTTTTTTTTTAATCTTGAGATTAATTTTTATTTCCTATATCTTTATTTTTCCGATTCATTCAGCATTTTTCAGTTTTTTTAATGATATTCTTTGTGTGTGTGTGTGTGTGTATATATATATATATCATATTATAATGGAGATTGTGTGTTTTTCTGTCTGTAACCGAAACTATATTCCTACTCAAGTCACAATTCTCTTAGTTATTGACATCACATTCTCCATGATTTTATTTTTATCTAAACCTCAATTATTAATAAAATTGTCTTACATTATTATTACTGTTGACCATATCTGATATTTTCCACGTACCCCACTTGTACGGGTCAGGCACAAAGGCCCTATTTATGTGGGACCACCCACAAGCCGAGACTCATGGGTGGCGGGTGAAAAATTGCGTCGATCCCGTCGGCATTCCCCTCAAGGGGGCGCCTCAGGCGCTGGGCAATAAACCCAGCCCTGCCCCTTTAAATCAAGGGGGCAGGTGTTGTCTGGGGGATGGTCCCCTGGGATCGACGCCGTTAATTATATCAATGGTCCAGAGGCCGAAGCCACTGTTGACCATATCAACATACAAACAACATGCAATTATATTTATATATACAACAGAATAGCGGTTTACAGTTTGAACGGGAAGGCTAATTTGCATATTAATATTAAAAAATCGAATTTAATAAATATGTGCTTAGTATTATTGATTTCTAACTGTTTGGTTTTATTTTAATGAATATAAGCAAAAATCTCTTCAATGAATCTTAAATGAAATCCATTAACAAGAAAAAATAACTGTCATTTTATTCTTTACTTCCTCTTATAACTAAATACTTAAATTAGAAAAAGCAACAATGAAAGACGAGAGTGATGGAAGAGTAAGTTTCAGTTGTTCTATTTTTTATTATACTTCCTCTGTTTCAAATCTTTTATTATACTCCCTCTGTTTCAAATCTTTTTATCTGTATTCTTATTTAGTTTCATTAGCCTTTCTAATTTAATACAATATTTTATTACATTAAAACTTAAATACTTGCACCCGGAGGGTGCATATATTTGCTAGTATATATAAAGTCACCCGTACTCAGTGTTATTTCTTTCCTGTCCCCGGCTTCATTTATTCAAACCTACACATTTTTCAGGACAAAGGGCGCCTTCTGATTATAGCTGGTTGTTTTGTTGATTATTTTCGTCTTTTTTGTTGTGGGTGGGGGTTGGGGGGGGGGTGACTTTAGAAAAGAAAGGCAACGAACACAAAAGGTACATGTGCAAGAACATCATGAACAAACTCAAGCACTTTCGGCAACAGCTCAAGGACAGAGCATTAGACAGAGAGCCTCAAGGTCTCCACTTCTAATGCTGACACAAGTTTGGCAGGTCTCATTATGATTAATTATATTTTTCGGAGAAGGGAAACGCTTTAAAAAAAAAAAAAAAAAAAAAAAAGAACAATGGTAGCTTTTCCTCCATACTATTTGTCCCGAGCTTTCGTTTGATACACAATAGGACATACACACTAGTCCTCCAAAGAGCACACACAAAACTATTTTTCCACGCATGTTGGGTCATGTACTTAACCCTTTCACTGTTGTGTGCAATTATAGTCGAATTCTAAGCGCCGTGCCGTATGTGACTATAGTCGAAATTCATACTACGTTCTTGTTTGCACGTCTGTAAAATGGTGACTTTTACCGAGTTGGTTGGTTGGTTGGTTGGTTGTCACGGCATGTCAACCTATTGATCATTTTATGCCCAAGACGTTTTTGTTTTATTCATTCTTGATGGGTACTCAATGTTAAAAAAAAATCATTTCGTTCTATTTGATCCATAGATGGGACCCTAACAGGCACTTTTACAGAGAATTTTCGGACCATATGACCTTTAGGCACCCCTTTTGCGATCTCGATTCGTGGGGACATTTTTTTCCATTTACACCGTCAAAATCCGGTTAATTGTTAACAGACGATTTTTAGAGGTTTTTTTTTAAATTATAAGACCAACCCCTAACCCTAACTCTAATTCCTAACCCTAACCCCTAACAAACAACCAGATTTTGATGGTGTAAATGAGAAAAGTGTCCTTGTGAGTCGAGATCGCGGAAGGGGTGCCTAAAGGTTATATGGTCCGAAGTTTCTCATTCTGACATTAAATTCGGCTATTTTAACATTTTTTTCTTCATTCAAATTGTTGCTATGGAAACACACGTAGATAAAGGTTATCAACCACTTCGTACTGAGTTGGTTCTGGAAGAAATTATGAACGATTTAAACTCAGAATCGGGTGAAATTGCCAATCATGAAGTTGATTTTGATCACAATGACTCTTTAACCGTGTTTAACCAACCAGTCTAGGAGAAGGAAAACTTTGAATTCAAACCTGTAAACAAGACGTCTTCGGTATAAAATAATCAACAAGGGATTTGACCATGTTTCCTATACTGCTCGTGCGGATTGTGGTTTAATGGTTAGCAAACTAATCTCGCAGATCCATTACTACTGAATAGCAAGTTCAATCCTCGCTGGATGCCCCATACTTGCGACCTTGAGTCACATCCTACTCGTGGAGAATGGGCTGGGTAAACAACTACAACTCGTGGGGAGAGATTGTGTGTGTGTGTGTATATATATATATTTGAGGATATGTGCTTAATTGAAGTCATACCTAATTTTTGAAAATTAATTAGTTAATAACTAATGAATTTAGGCGAGCATATATGTTCAAATGTAAGGCTAAACAAATCGAGAAAATGTCAATCCCTGAATGTACATTTCGACCTATTAGGTCTCATCAGCAAGGTTATAGACATGGGAGACTACTCCGTGTGCGACTCGAAACCTCGACTGCCAAGCTGACAGGCGGAGATTCTAACCACTACACCAGCTGGCCAATCCTAGATCCTTCGTCTGTTTTGAACTTATTTATATTCCACTTTTTATTGACTTACTACACGGCAGTATGAGAGTACGTAAATAAACACTATATAAAGTAAGTAAAGTGGTCGGAGTCTATCCCCTTTTCACTAGCGCTAGACCAAGGAGATTGTTTTTAGCGTCTGACACAGAGCGCCACACCTACTATCAGCTCTCATTTTTACCGCACAGATCCCTGTTGAGTTGGCGAGGGCCGGTATCGAATCAGAAACCTTGTGGTTTCCAGGCGGACGCTCTACCGCTATATATATATATAAGAGGATTTTGTTTATGCTGTTATGGGCGCATAGTTTTTCACGGCGTACATAGCTACACCTCACTGCGCACCAGTGGGTCACGGTGAGCATTAGTATGTAAGCCATTGTTATCATCCATTTTAACTGATTTGCATTGTGATCTATATATTAATACTCTTGTTCCTAAATCTTCCAACCGTTATCATATTGCAATATCCTTTGGTTAAATGATACCGTTCAAATCGTCCAATATGAAATGCAAAAATGTACATACTGATTATCTGGTGTTGCTTATCTGCACGGATTCTTATTTCTTATGAGTATCGTCACCTCAGCTAAATAATGGACTATTCCGTTTTTATTATAAAGGAAGAAAGACATGCTACGCAGAAAAAATATAATAAGAAAGAAAGAGAGTAGGAGAAATATAGAGTGAGGGGGTGATAATGTGAAAACAATAACGCTAATCTGTTTCAAATGAACATAATGAAAATATGAAAGTAAAGAAAGATACAAAACAGAGAAAGAGAGAGAGGGGGGAAAGAGAGAGAGAAAGAGAGAAAGAGAAAGAGAAATAGACAAAGAGAGAGAGAAAGAGAGAGAAAGAGAGAGAGAGAGAAAGAGAGAGAAGAGAAAGAGAAAGAGAAAGAGAGAGAAGGAGAGAGAGGGAGAGAGAGAGTTAAATCAAGATTATTATACTTTTTACATATTGAAATAAGTGGCAGTATCTCTTAAGTATATCTTGCAAAACCCTCTGGTTAAAAATGAGACCGTCCAAATCGTCCAAGAGGAAATGCAAAAATGTAAATTCTGATTATCTGGTATCGCTTATCTGTCGAATTCTCATGACCGTCATCATCTCAGCTAAATAATGGACCATTCCGTTTTATCATAAAGAAAGAAAGGACATGCTACGCAGAAAAAATATAATAAGAAAAAAAGAGTAGGGAAATATAGGGAGAAGGGGTGATAACGTGAAAACAAAACTAATCTGTTTCAATCGATGATGAAAAGAATGAAAAAAAGAAGAAAAAAAGAGTGAGAGAGAGTTAAATCAAGATTATTATACATTTTACATATCGATCTATTCGCAATAGCTCTTACAGTTCACCACTATAAACAAAACACTGTGTAGGTTTCTGCACTTTTTTGGCACAGTCGATAGAGAAAAAATTGGTGCACAGGGAATGCCACAAACCTAATCAACGACTAACCTCAGGTTTTTCAAATTCAAAGTTTTCCTTCTCCTAGACTGATTACCTATCCGAGGTTAAAGAGCCCAGTCTGCCCTACTATTTTACCCATAGCTGGAGGGAGAATATATGGATTCATGCCTTTCCCAAGGATATTAGCGATATGTGAAATGCAAACAGTCTTGCCTAGGATTTGAACTCGGGTCGACGAGTCCATTTCCCACGACTCTAACCATTTCCCACGCCCCTCCATAAAGTAAGTATATCAAACGTTGTAATAATTAGATTATCATACTGTGGTATATCCACAGGTCCTGCTAGTTATTATTTAATTCGCAGTTTTCGTTATTTTAGTATTACCCGGCTTTACAATTTGATTCAAAACAAGTAAGATATTTACACTTATTGTTTCTCTATTCTGTGGTTTCTTGTGAATATTACTTACCAAATTCAAATAAATGTAAATATTGTTCTTGTTTTGAATTTAATTAATTTAAAATAAACTATTGTTTGTCTTGCTTACACTTAATCTTTTACATTTTGTATTTTAAAAAAAAGAAGAAAAAACTCAATAAATACGAAAGCAATACTGCTGAATTTGTCAGATGCACCTGCGCAAAAAAAACTGTTTCAACTGGGACTACCGATTGTACACTGAACCGAAAATTGTACGATTAAAAAAAAAAGAGTTAAAGTTAGAAAAAAAAAGGGGGTGGGGGCTAATATTCTGTCTTCTTTGTTTAATGGGATATAAACTTTTGTGGGTTATTTAATGCCAAATTCCATCCTTGCAGAAGAACATTATCATACTGTGATTAACGGACGGAAGATTTAGGAATAAGAGTGTTAATATATAATTGTACGATTTAATTGGACTGATTTCTGATTTAGGTCGGAAAATTAAAACGGAAAGATTTTTGGTGGTCCCCAATGACAGTTTAACTACAGTCTATGAATTAACATTTTGCGAATTGGGTTACGGTTTTAGGGGATTAAGGTTGTTTTTAATTACGTATTGCTTAAAAAATAAACAAAAAAAACCCAAATTACTATACATTTGATGTTGAAAAATATTTTTTAAACTAAGTTTAATTGAAATTATACATTGCAATACTAACACAAACAACTGTCTCAATAATAGATTCAATAATTAATTTCAATGTATATTAATTTGTTTTTTTGTTGTTGTTTTTTAAGCAATACGTAATTAAAAACAACTTTAAAACCGTAACCTAATTCGCAAAATGTTAATTCATAGACTGTAGTTAAACTGTCATTGGGTACCAGCAAAAAACATTCCGTGGTACACACATGGGTACAAGCCTAAAAGAGGGGGCAAGGCCCCCACGTTAATGGACAGAGACACGTCTAGTCCATCTTAGTGAATGCCAGGCCTAAGAGAGATCGAAAGCTTCCCGAGCTGAGTTTAAATACACAGGCAGTAGTTCCACCTAGAGGCAAATCCTAGGCGGCAAGGGAAGATAACCCTTTTGGACTCTAGTCCATCCCAGAAAGGGCAGACAATCGCTACTCTAGTGTCCTTTTATTGTACCTTTTCTTTTTCTATTTTATTACCTCATGTTAACTTGTTATTATTGCGAACATAAGCTGGTGGTATTTCAATGGAGTCTGAGCGACATCAAGTCTCCTCAGGTCTCCAGGGCTCTTCTGAGTATTCTAACCGATCTTAACAATGCTGCTATCTGGATGGTCTCGATTTTCCTCTGATTTCTAATTCCTATAGTCTGTTATCCAAAACCTTGAGAACCGTTCCATGGGAACCAACTACAATTGGATCACCTTCATTCCCATGTTCCACCTTTTTTCTTAGTTCACTGTCAATGTCCAAGTATTTGTTCATCTTTTCGTTTTCTTTCATTTTCGCCTTGTGATCCACTGGGACGGCAAAATCCACTAGTTTACAAGTTCTCTTTTTATTGTTTATGTAGTACGTCTAGTCTTCTGACTGGGGTAAGGTGATCCGTCTGTATCTCAAAGTCCCATGGGGTTTCATGCATCTGATTCTCTAGAACAGATTCCGGTGTATATACTATTTGGTTGCATTATTATTATTATTATTATTATTATTATTATTATTATAGTTTTTCGCACCTGTCATAGCTGGTGGTTCACTGGAGGCTGAGTGACAGCAAGTCTCCCCAGGTCTCCAGGACTCTTCTGAGTATTCTAGCCGATCCCAACAGGGTCGTAGTTTGGATGGTCTCGATTTTTCCTCTGGTTTCTAGTTCACCCAAATTCTTTTCCTGAGCTTTGGAGATTATTCCAAGGGCACCAATTACAATTGGTACGACCTTCACCTTCATGTCCCACAGCTTCTTCAGTTCTCTGGCAAGGTCCAAGTATCTGTCTATCTTTTCGCTTTCCTTCATTTCACTCGGTGATCAGCTGGGACAGCAAAATCCACGAGATGGCAGGTTCTCTCTTTCTTGTCTATTAATACTAGGTCCGGTCTCCTGGCCGGAATTAGGTGATCCGTCTACTCGCAGGTAATATCGTGTAGACGTTCCTTGTCTGGTAATAGCATAGGCGAGAAACTGACAGTCATCAAGCAGCATTTACTCTCTACGCTATTAAAACTTAGATCCGCATATATAATAGATATTGATGATTCTTTATTCAACAATATCATCAAAGCATGCCGAGAGCACGGATTCCCTTGACTGACTGACTGAGTGACTCTCTCTCTCTCTCTCTCTCTCATCGGCTATATGTGTGTGTGTACGGGTAATTTGATTTTTGAGTATGTGGGTGTATTCTGTCTATCTTTCTTGTGCATAAAACACTTCATCAGCCTTACTACAATTTTTGTAAATGCTGCAAACTGTATCGTTACTTTAACGTGACACTATCTGATACACTCTCTTCCTCAGACTGTCTCGCCATTTGTTTTTATTCCTTTTGCAGTCAAAGCTGACAAATCCGACAGGCCGAAATAAATTTATCATTTGATGAATACCTAAAGTTTTTTTTTTTTTAATTCATTTCATGATTATATATATATATATATATATATATATATATATATATATAAAGTGTACTGGTAACGTAGCATATCCATTTGTTGAATGACCATTATTTTCTTCTATTCAACTGGTCTTTTATAGATTCGTGTTGAAGGCACCTGACTAATGGGTTTTTCGTTTAGTTTGGAGGATCCTCTTTCAAATGACTGACCAGCTGGTTTATTTATTTATATAGGTGTTTGTGACAGCTTAATTTTATTTCAAAGCAGGATATATATATATATATATATATATATATATATATATATATAAAATATTGTAAAATTGAAAGAACACAAGTTACGTAAACGAATAATGTTTAACACTGCAGCGTAGTATTCGTTTATGAAACTTGTGTTTTTTCAGTTTTACAATATTACATACTGTCGGATTCACTTCCATTTTTCTTCATATATATATACCACAGTATAAAAACAAATAGATGGACAGAAAGTTTGTTTTTTTTAAATAAAAAAATAAAAATTTTAAAAAGTTAAATTCAAATCCAAGTCAAATATACATAGATAAACACACAGAAAGTATGGATACTACTGTAAAAAAAATATTTTTTTTAAATAGACAAATAGATGGACAGAAAGATTTTTAAAATAAAACTCACACATACACAGCTAATGACAAATCCAGCTCCCAAACACACATACACATCCGTTTTGACCCATCCTTACCATCCAACATTCTGACCAAACACCTGCATCTCCACATAAACACTCCCCATCTAGAGGGAAGAAAATCCACTACCCAGCCCCTACTGACAACCTACTGTTTTTCACCATTCTGAAAATGTCCTTCATTGAAGCTAGAACTGGGCTTTTGTCCTGATGATGGTCAAAATGGCCGAAACGTTGCATCGTCGACAATAAACATCCAGTTTCCATAACATCCCGTGTTTGTCTACTTTTCTCCACACACATATATATATATTAGTTAAAAGTAAGGAAATGAATCCGACGGTAAGATGATATGAAAAATACAGATGTTCAAATAAGGTTCTTTATTCTGCTGATATTGCAATATTTCGATTTGTTAAAAATCTTCTTCAGAGCGTATGTTGTGTATATATATATATATATATATATATATGTGTGTGTGTGTGTGTGTGTGATCGCTTCATTGAGATAATGTAGGGTCCTATAGTAAACGCAAGTATCGAAATTTTTCACAATTATTATTATTAAAACTCTACTTTTTATAAAGGTTTAGCTCTGTCGGTAAAGCATCTGCCTTGGAACTACAAGATTCCGGGTTCGATACTGGAACCTCGCCGATTCAGCGCATGGGTACTGCTGCTTGAATATGTGCACTAAAGTGGGGAGCTAATGGTATAGGTGTGGCGCTTCTCCTCAGACGCAAAAACAATATCTTTGGTTTAGCGCTAGTGAAAAGGGGATAGACTCCCTCGCTGTCCGACTGATACCGACAATAGGCCAGTCTACTTACTTTACTTTATATTTTATAACATTATATATCTCAGCCTTATAGTATTACATATTTCTATAAAAAGCATAATATTGATATATATTTCAGAAAAAAAAACAGAAAAAAACAAAAAAACAATTTCCCTGGTCTGACGCTAGCAAAAAGAGGATAAAACTCCCTTGCTGCTGATACTGACAATAGGCCACCCGCCGACTTTACTTTATTATTTACTAACAGGGCCTGTGGATATACCATAGTATGATAATTTGATTATTACAACGTTTGATATGTTTACTTAAGAGCTATTGTGAAATAGTTCATACGTAAAAAGTATAAATATTGATTTACCCTCTCTCCTCTCTCTCTCTCTCTCCTCTTTCTCTCTCCTCTCTCTCTCTCTCTCTCTCTCTCTTCATTTATGTTCGATTGAAACATTACCATTATTGTTCCCGCGCGCTCACCCCCTCTCTCTATCTTTCCCTCCTCCCTTTTTTCTTATTATATTTTTCTGTGTAGCATGTCCTTTTTCCCTTTCTTCTTTCTAATAAAAACGGAATGGCCATTATTTAACTGAGGTGACGGCATTCATAAGAAAAAGAATTCAGGATCAGAATTTATATTTTGTACGGTCTGATTTTTAACTAGCGGTTGTTGCAAGATGATAACGGCCTACAAATTGAGGAACACGAGTATTAATAGATATATTTTACGTGTTTGTTTGTTTGTTTGTTTTGTTTTACGGTATACCAACCTCAGTGCCATAATGGCGAAAGTTTTGGAAATAAATTAAAATTCTTAATGGATACTCCATTTAAATTATAAACACATTTTTTCTATTTTAACCCGTAGATGAGACCCTAACAGGTACTACCACTCCGGCTCAGAGTGGACCTGTGAGCAATGGTGATGAAGGGGTGCTCACATTCCCCAGACCTCCAGAACTGGAACCTCACCATCAGTTAGAGTTTAACGTCATACCCAGGACATGAAGACCCTCAGCCACCTCCTTCTAGCACCCATATGATAAAAAGGTTGGGACTTGCCATAAGGGTTACAATAGGGTTGGGGCAATCATATAGGTGCTAGGGCTTGACGTGCCCAGCCGATTGATCTCTGACCACCCGTCTAGCCAAAGTAAAGCCCAAAGTGGAGTGTGTCATGTATGGACTGCCCGTCCACTAGTATTCCGTCCTTATAGCACCCATATGATAAAAAGGGTTGGGGCTTACCATAAGGGCAATAGGGTTTTAAATGTTTGTTTATTGCTTTCTTTACTTGTTTGCTTCTGGGGTACCGCACCTCCCCCAGGTCCCTCATAAGGAAGAGAAAAAAATAAGACAAGAACACATTTGTTTACCAGACATTGAAGTGTTGATCATTATTGTAGATTGTCTTTTCGTTCGTCGCCTCTCCTCGTCGTCTAGTTGTTATTGCTGTTTGTGATCAAGATGGCTGCTAATGTTGTTTCCTGTCGAAATGGACCTCCCCCCCCCCACACACACCCGCTCCCGTCCATACTCCTCACCTTCTCATCACTTCTCTCTTTTTCATCATCATCATCACTATCATCGCTATTATGAAGAGAGGCTTAGTGTCGTCCGTCCGCTCGCCCGTCTGTCTGTGTCTGTCTCTGTCCGAGCCCAGCTCGTTGTCCACTTGTCATGGACAAGTGGAATCACCATTGGTTTTTTAAAAATCAAGATTTTGTTGCCACTTAAGTCCGGCACGAGTGGATGATTGTTTTGGGCAAAGAGGGGAGAGGGTGTGGGGACAACGGTGGAGTAGAAGGAGGAGGAGGAGGAGGTTGAAGAGGATAAAGATACAGTGGGAGGAGGAGGAGAGAGAGAGATTAGTCTCAGTCAACAGAGAACATGAATTCTCTGAGATAGATGGGTGGATAGAAAATAATGAGTGGCCATATTGGAATAGAGAGAGAGAGAGACTAGTTGCCACGTAGTAGGAAATATATGCTACTAGCAGCGACTACCCGGCGTTGCCTGGGTAGAGTTTTTTCAATTAGTCCAGCAGATCCATTATTACTGAATCGTGAGTTGAATCCTCGTGGGATGCCCCATTTAAATCCCTATGTAAAAAATAAAAAAAAAAAAATAAAAATAGACCTTGCATTGATCCAGCTACTCTGAAAAGAAATGTTAATGTCTACTATCTAAAATATCAAATGAAAAAAAAAATATGCTGTTATCATTTGAATTTTATTTTTTAATTATCTTCACGAATATAAATCAAAATCTCTATTATTTTTGCTCAAAAAACCAAGCCCTGGTTATATTCAATGTGTATATATATTTACTTTGTGGCTAATTGTTTTATTTTCGAAGTTTCCTCCGGACATACATATACACACAACTGCCCTTTACTAGAAGATTAACTGGGGAGGAAAGGGTGTATGTTATTTGGCACAAGGCCATGGTCCCCAACGAGCATTTGAATGAGCACAACTATAAATGCATTTGTGAACAAATATTCATTTTATCCTTTCAAATATCGTCCACCCGAGGATTTTGTTATACGCATGAACTTGAGTAACATTAATATAGTATCCATAATTTTATATTTTAGGTTCTAAACTTGCTCTTCAATTATATTCAATGCCAAAGACATCCTTGTAGAAGAACAGTAGTGGTAATATTTAACCCATAGCTGGGGTATAAGTGGGTTTATACCTTTCATTAGTAGATTAGTCCGAAAGTGAATGTAATAACGCGACCAGGGTTCGAACTCGCTTACTACGATGTCACTGTCCAGCATGTTAGTCACTAAGCCACGGGGACTTCCTTCCATCATATTAGAAGTTGCCATGCTAATGATCTCTAAATATCAGAAAAAAAGTTTTTAAAATTTGCCACATGCCGCGCAACAATAGGTTAGTTTGTCTTCCATTTAACAAGTCGATCGCAACGATGGCAAAACTACATGGAGTGCACTTCGAATTGCTTCCGCACCCACACTATTCTCCAGATCTGTCCGCCATCGACTACTGGCTGTTTGCAGACCTCAAAAGAATGCTCCAGGGAAAGAGATTTGGCTCCAATGAAGAAGTGATATCGGAAACTGAGGTGTATGTTGAACCAAAGACGAATCGTTCAACAGAAAAGACATCGAATTGTTAGAGAAGCGTTGGAATTAGTGTATCACCTTAGAAGGAGACTGTATGATTGGCATCCGTCCGTCTACTGAAGACGATGGCGTAGTGTCCACTTTTTTTATTTGTTTTTATTTTATTTTTCTGCAACTGCGTGAGTGGCTTAACAGACCAATTTTTGAATGGCAATCTCTGGTACAGTGACTGCAAACAAACAGTGATGCTTGCTGGAGTTGCTGTTGTCTCTCCTTCCTTTTGGCTCTCTTTTCTGCGACGGCTACTTTCCACCTCTTTCTCACCCCTTCTCGTTCCTTGAAGGAGACTATGTTTGTGAATAAAGTCGAATTTTGCCTAAAAGTTGTAGTTTTATTAGTCAGGCCCGGGACTTATTGAGTGGTGTGTTACAGCCTGCTGAATGTGTGTTCTCAAATACCTGGCTCATTCTGTATTCGGGATTTTTCTGTAATTAATAATTAGACTATTCATTATTATATGCGGCTGGCTAAAAGCTGTCTGTGCGTCGTATCTACCTTGTCACACGTCTTCCCATTTGCCGCCAAGTTGATTGCGGGACTTGGATTGTCTTTATCCTGAGATCATTCTAGTGGTTGCTTGTTAATTTAATCTTGTGATAAGACACGCACGACTGGAAACACAACAACAGCAAGGTGATAATGAAAAAGTTAAAGAGGCTAACAAGATGATTGAGATGATAATGGTGATGAAGAGGTGGGAGGTCCCCAAAAGGCGGAGAAAACAGAAGAGGGAAGAGAAGTGGATAGAAAGAAGGAAGGAAGGAAAGACAGAAGGTTTTTTTCGGGGTTTTTTTGGGTTTTTTTTTTGTTAAATGGGGTTTTTTTCTTTTTTCAAGTGTGGAGAAAGAGATGAATTAAATAAAACAGAAAATGAAGAAACAGACTGAAAAAAGAAAGAAAGACAGAAAAAGACTAAAGAAAAAGAAAGAAGGAAGGAAAAAAGACTAAGGAAAGACTAAAGAAAAAAAGAAAGAAAAAGACGAAAGAAGGAAAGAAAACTAAAGAAAGAAAAAGAAAAAGAAAGAAAAAAACTAAAGAAAGAAAGAAAGAAAGAAGGAAGAAAAAAGACTAAGGAAAGACTAAAGAAAAAAGAAAGAAAAAGACGAAAGAAGGAAAGAAAACTAAAGAAAGAAAAAAGAAAAAAACTAAAGAAAGAAAGAAAGAAAAAAAGAAGAAAGAAGAAAGAAGAAAAAAAAGACTAAAAGAAAAGAAAGAAAGAAAGAAAAAAGAAAAGAAAGAAAGAAAGAAAGAAAAGAAAGAAAGAAAGAAAAAGAAAAAAAGAAAAAGAAAGAAAGAAAGAAGGAAAAAGACAAAAGAAAAGAAAGAAAGAAAAAGAAAAAAAGAAAAAAAAAGAAAAAGAAGAAAGAAAGAAAGAAAAAGACTAAAGAAAGAAAAAGAAAGAAAGAAAAGAAAGAAAGAAAGAAAGAAAGAAAGAAAGACTAAAGAAAGAAAGAAGGAAGAAGAAAAAGACTAAGGAAAGAAAGAAAGAAGGAAAAAGACTAAGGAAAGAAGAAAGAAAGAAAGAAAAAAAAAAGAAAGAAAGAAAGAAAGAAAAAGACTAAGAAAGAAAGAAAAAAGAAAGAAAGAAAGAAAGAAAGAAAGAAGAAGAAAAAAGACTAAAAGAAAAGAAAAAGAAAGAAAAGACTAAAGAAAGAAAGAAAGAAAAAGACTAAAGAAAGAAAGAAGGAAGAAGGAAGAAAGAAAGAAAGAAAAAGAAAAGAAAGAAAGAAAGAAAAGACTAAGAAAGAAGAAGACAGGAAAAATATTAAGGAAACTAAGAAAGAAAAGACTAAAGAAAAAAGAAAGAAAAAGTGAAAACAAAGAAATTAATGAAAGCTGAAACAAGAACAAAGAAAAAGGGGAAAGTCTAAAAGAGAAAGAAAGAAAGAAAGAAAGAAAGAAAGAAAGAAAAGTGTGTAAATTATTTGTATGAAGAATAGTTATTTGAAACCATATGTTTGCAAACAAATAGTTATTATTAAATAGAAATAATTACTTTAAACCAAATAATTATTAGTATTAGATAGGAATAACTGAAACCATGCCACTCCATGGAAATTATTTGTATAAGATAGGAATACTTTATATCCTATAACCGTGTGCAAAATTACAAAAAAAACTACACAAAAATGTTAATATAAACGTAAAACGAAAATGATTCCCTAACCTCTATGCATAAAATAACTCCAGACGGGTTGACATGCCGTTAAAATCAGGTCATATCTGCCGTTTATTTACGTTTTTCTTTTTTTTGGAAGTGGGGGCACTTTAATCTACTCTTTTTAATCTCCAACGTTCAGTCATTTCTTAAAGTATTTACAGAGCTTCGTCATGTATGGCACAAGGCTAACATCTTTCATGTCTACTTTCCTTTTTCACACGCTTTCCCTGACAATTTATTTACCCACTACCCTTTCTGGCTTTAAAAAAAATGCGTGGTCACTGTCTGAAGGGTCCCCTCACCTGAACCGTGACAATTAAAGACTTCGGCTCTTCTTTCCTCGACTGGAGAGAGGGGGTGAAAAGAACCGGTCACTATTTGTCTAACCAGCCCTCCAACCACTGATAGCTTACCACCCTCCCCTTTTTGTTTAAAGGGTAACAACCATCAAGCCCACCCTTCTAGAATAGAGCGGTTGGATGAGTGTGTTTCAACAGCCTATAAATCATTATTTATCAATGAGACCATTTGAGGGCCAAGGGCGGGGGTGGGAGAGAAAGCCGTGTAGCTGCCTTTCAATTATTTCCGTCGATCTTGTCTTTAATGCGCCACCCCCTCTCAACCAGCGCTACATACGCCGCCCTCACCGGCAGAACCCCGTGTCGTTTACCCTGAACGTTTCTGTGACCCTTCCCTTTTCCATCAAGATACTGTCTCCTGCCTCTGTCCACTTGGACGCATTTATTTTCTCTTAAGACTATTCACACGCTCCCTCCCCCTCCCTCTCTCTCTCTCTCTCTCTCTCTCTCATATGCACAACAACATACTCTGCTGCCTTAAACTGTCCTTCATGATATTCTTGTTCGGTCAAATATCCACAAACATTTATCAACATACAGACATGCACCAACGTTCCCTTTTCTATATAACAGCTCCCACGCATCCTCAACCCCATTCCCCAACCCCCAATACATTTTGCTCCTTTTCCTTCCTTCCTCTCATTTACCATCTTCCTTCCTTCTTTTTAAAAACTCTTCCTTCCTTTCACTTCTTCCTTCCTTTTTTGATCGTACCCTTTCTTTATTATCTATTAATATTTTTCCAATATTGTTTCTTTAGTCGATTTTTTTTCATTCTTTTAATCAATCTTTTTTTCTCTTTCTTTATTCATTGCTATCCTTCTTTTTCTTCTCTTACGATTGGTCATTCTTCCTTTTCTTTTTATTCTCATACGATTGATTATCCTTCTTTTTCCCTTCTCTTCTCTTAAGATAGGTCATTCTTTTTTTTTTTTTCTCTTACGATTCTTTTTCTTTTCTTTTTTCTTCTTCGATTGGTCATTCTTATTTCTTTTTTCTTTTTTCTTTCTTTCTTATGATTGGTCATTATTTTTTCTCTTTTTTTTCTTGATTGGTCATTATTTTTCTCTTTTTTTCTTCTAACGATTGGTCATTCTTATATTTTTCTTCTCTTATGATTGGTCATTATTTTTCTCTTTTTTTTTTCTTCTAACGATTGGTCATTTTATGTTTCTTATTTCTTCTTTACGATCGGTCATTCTTTTTCTCTTATTCTAACGATTGGTCATTCTTATATTTTTTTTCTTTTCTTATCATCGGTCATTCTTTTTTCTCTTTCTTTCTTCTTCTAACGATTGGTGATCATTCTTATGTTTCTTTTTTTCTTCTCTTGGAATTAGTTATTCTTTTCTGTTTTCTTCTATGATCGTTCATTCTTCCTTTACTTTTATTGGTCATTCTTTTCTTTTTTTACGATCCTCCATTCTTCCTGTTCCTTTTCTTCTTGGTTATTCTTTATTTTTAATTATTTTCTCATCTTTCACTCTTCAGTTTTTTTTCTATTCCTTTCTTTCATTTTCGCAACAATATCTTTCATTCATGCAGAACGATCTAAAACACTGAAATTGACTTTTGTCGGTATCAGCCTGACAGCGAGGAAGTCTATCCTCTTTTCACTAGCGCAAGACTAATTTTTTGCTGAGGTGGAGCGCCACACCTACCATTAGTTCTTCACTTTACTGCACATATCAGATTACCCAATCTGTGCTACTCATGCGCTGAGTTTGCGTATCGAACCCAGAACCTTGTCTGCCCTACTATTTGCCCATAGCTGGGAAAATAGCTGAATTCACACCATTCCTAAGGTATTATCGCTTTGTTAACATGCACACCGGGTTTGAACTCGGGTAACTGGGTTCATTTCCTACGACATTTCGCTACGAGGTTTCCTTATTATAACTTAAGTCACAAATGTTTAGTATTGTTGTATATTGGATCATACACTATCCAGTATACTAGTACATTCAACTCCAGTTTGCGCCAGACATACAGTAACTCGCAACAGAGTGCTAAAACCTCGAGGTAGACGGTTAGCGTAACCTTTGCAGGATATTTGCCTCTCATCCCACTTATGAGGGCGTGATACAAGGACATTTTATGTGGGCTCTGGAGCAGGCCCCGAAGGGCCTTTGACGGCTCAGCAATCACCTCGATGTTCTCAGACAGCCGTGTATAAAAAAAAATCCTGGACCAGTGCATTCACTCTCTCAGCGAGGTACGCTAGGCTAGTCCACAACAAGTATCTAACCAAGATCGATCCCCTTACCATTGTAATGGTATGCGAGATTAACTTGCTTATAAATTCTTTAGAATAAGAAACTGCGGCAAGAATTTACCACACAGGAAACGGTTTCAATTCATACTTTACGAAAATATACAGATATAAGTACATAAAATAAAAAAAAATAAATCAAAAACAAAAATAAAAAAAACGCGGGGTTTGTTCCCTTGTTTTCTCGAATACGGAAGCTGTCAAAGTGGATAAACACAGACAACAGTCTTGCTATTACTGCCCACGTAGGTAAAGTAATAATTATGGGAAAGTGGTTACCAAAGTGCTAAACTACATACTCTTTACTTATTCATGACATGACAGTGATGAGTTATTTTGCCGAAATATATAATATTAGTGTGAAATAGATTAATACCTTTTGATTCTCTGATGTTGTCTTTCGCACCGATTAGCATAACTCCACCCGAATCAGGACCTTCGGCAGGTGAATACGCCGACTGCACCTCTGCAGTGGTTAAGAGAATGGGAGCACCTGTTGGCCGTGGGTGACGACGCGGAATGCCCGGGGAAAGGATCGTGGTGGCTGTGAGTAGTCAGTGACCCAGGTACTAAGTGGTCTTGTGACATACAACATTCCACTTCTGGCTAGACGGGCGGTCGGAGAGGCCCCAACCGATCAGCTGATTATGTCAAGCTTGAGCACCGATATTATTATCCCGATCGTATTCTTCAAATTGCTCTTATGACACACACACACTCCAACCCTTTTTATCATACTAGCAGCGGCTACCCGGCGTCGCCTGGGTAGAGTGGATTTTTTTTTAAGTTAGTCCCACAGATCCATTATTGCTGAATCGTGAGTTGCCCCATTTAAATCCCTTTGTAAAAAAAAAAAAAAATAGACCTTGCATTGATCCAGGTACCTGAAAAGAAATGTTAATGTCTACTATCAAAAATATTTCTTTAAAAATTCCATGCTGTTATCATTTAAATTTTATTTTTTAATTATCTTCACGAATGAAAATCAAATCTTCATTATTTTTGCTCAAAAACCAAGCCCTGGTGATATTTAATATATATATATATATATATATTTACTTTGTTGTTAATTGTTTTATTTTTGAAGTTTCCTCCGGACATATACATAGACACAACTGCCCTTTATATATGTATAGATGTCTATGAAAATCTGAGTTAGATTTGCCTCCAACTATCCCATATTATTAATGTGTTTAAAATCCTGCAAAGTGTCTTATATATCACTAAGAAATAAAGATTTACATGATGTATGGAAATTTCACATTACTAATTTGAATATTTGAAAAAAAATGTTCAACAATTGGGTAACAGCATATTTCAAAAAGAAGAAGAAAAAAAAAGAAAAAAGGAAAAAAAAAAAAAAAAACAACATTCCATGCTGTTATCATTTAAATTTTATCTTTTAATTATCTTCACGAATATAAATCAAATCTCTATTATTTTTGCTCTGTCCTTAATTGTTTTATTTTCGAAATTTCCTCCGGACATACATATACACACAACTGCTCTTTATATAAGTATCGATAGATTGGCGGTGACGGCGGTAGCTGAGGGTCAACCACCAATTTATTAATTCTGTCAATTTATCAATACACCTGAAGTTAATGAAAATTATTTCTAGCAATTTATAAAACCAAACGGAAATATTAACCTACACACATAAAAAACAAGATTTGGCATTAAATAGCCAATAAGAGTTGATATGCCATTAAAATAAATAACCAATCAATCTACCCAAATCGATTGAATACATATTTAAGAACATGACCGAACATCCACAAACAACTACCAGTTTTATCTCCCACTCCCTCAGTGCATACATAGGTACCATATCTCTGGGTGCAAAGGTTTGGGCGCTTGTATTCTTTTTTTTTTTAAAGAAGTGTCCTAAACCTTTTATTTAGTTCAGTCGGTAGAGCACCTGCCACGGAATAAAGCAGCACCCCCTCCCTCCTCTCCACACTGCCGCTGTGATCCAAAGGAAAGGTAAGGAACCAATGTAATTTGGCAACGGAGTTTCTCAGTAGCACTGGGTGTCCCCAAAGGGGTGTAATGCTGAATATCACACCACTTTAGGGACCACAGCTCCTGATTTGTTTTCGAGGTTTACTCCCCTAGCATTCTGTCGTTCACGGCACCTTTTCCAAACCGACCTTTGCTTTACGGGTGGTCTTAGGAGAACCAGGTGGTCCTACCTAAAGGACAACATGTGACAGTAGAACAATGATTATATATCGATTTGTCTGAACAATTGTTCTCTCTCTCTCTCTCTCTCTCTCTCTCTCTCTCTCTCTCTCTCTCTCTATATATATATATATATATATATATATAATAAAGATAATCTAATGAGTCAGACGAACTTACTATTAGTTTCGCATAAAGCTCTTCAGGGCTAAAGTCCGACTCTAGCCCTGAAGAGCTTTATGCGAAACTAATAGTAGGTTCGTCTGACTCATTAGATTATCTTTATTACTTGGCTCTACTTAGGTATCGAGCACTTTTTACATATTAGCTTCTCCTAGCGGTTATATGAATATATATATATATCTTATATACATATATATACATATAAATTGTTTTTTCTTTTGGCCAATACTGTACCAATAGATTATTTTTTGTTGGTACGAATATCTTGGTCCTTTCTTTTTTTCAAAATTTTTTTTCTTCCTGGTTGATGTTTGGTAGTATATTTTTACAATCAAACTTTCTGCTGGTTTTTTTTCTCTCCGCAAGGATCTACCAACACGCTTGGTATATTAAATTATATATATATATATATATGGTGATTGCCACTTCTTGACAGAATAAGGCCATTTCTACAAGTTCGGCGGTGATTGCGCGGTGCCCAGGCGTTCAGCTTTGTTTTTATTTGCTGTTATACATATGAGCCTCTTCCCCGGTTTCCTCTCGTGTGCGACCGTACATGACTAAGAAACCCAGCCTTTGTCAGGCAGGCCCTGCCACACGCATCACATATATAGTCCGGCTTAAATGTAGGAAATGTATCCATGACGTTTGTCATGTTCCATATATATATATATATATATATATATGTATATTTTGATTTTTAAATATCTTTGAATATAAATGTTATCATAATATAGGACTCTAATAAACATGTTATATATTTTCATTAATTACAGTGAATTTTTTTTTTTTTTACATCCGCGAGACTCAGAATGCAAATATTTTGATTTTGTAGCATTTCTACAACATTCTCTCTTATACCATTGTTCCTCAAACTTTAATCTTTCTTCTAACTTTAGAGCAACCTTGTAGGGCAATTAAACCTGCAAGGTTATAATAAACATGCTTTATATTTTCATTAATTACAGTGAGACTGTTATTTACTAAACGGTAATCTTCAACTTGTTCCTCGTAAATTCCTACTACAAAATAAACTGAACCCTCATTTTATGTCCGTATTTTGCAATAAATGTTTTAAATATGTTTGCAATAACTGTTTTTAAATAAAGAAAATATATATGTTTGCAATAAATGTTTTTAAATAAAGAAAATATATTCAGTATTGTAAAATAACGGGTGCAAGAAAAATAAAACATTTATTGCAAAAACACGGACATAAAATGAAGGTTCAGTTTATTTTATGGTAGGAATTTACAAGGAACAAGTTAAGGTTTACCTACTAAACTTTGCTAACCTGACGTATAGTACACAGGCTTCAGATTGCTTTACAACACCAGCTGTTACAAAGCGGTCACCTATGTAAGTAGTGGGCAGGGTCATCACTGTTTAATTTTCAGTGTGACTTTACCGATAAACGGTTGTTAATATGTAGACGTTATTATTGTCTCTATAAATATCCAAGGTGATAACAATAGCTCGTATGAAGTAGCGTATAATGACAATTCCTTATCTCAATAATCAGACAGAAAATAACAACTGTAAATATCTGATGTGATAACCATCTGACAATGGAATCTAATGATCTAAAAATAGATCAGCTGATGCTCTTCGGGGCGGATGCCCTAGTGCACTGGTTCTCAATCGAGGGCCATACGACTCCTTAGGACCAAATTTTTTTTTGGGGGGGGGGGTCTAGGCAAGCCAAAAATATCTAATTTTAAAAAATACAATAGGACTTTTTTAAAACATCGAAAAGTAAAATAGGAATAGTAAAAAAAAAAATAAAAAAAAAAAAGTTGAGAAACACTGGCCTAGTGGTTATAAACGCTAGTTAAACGTGTTGCAGTTACCTGGTGACCGTGAGTTCAATTCCCGCACCAGTTAGTGACATCTGTTTAATCTAGTTCAGCAACCACCAAAATCGATTTCACATGGATGAAATGATAATTCTTATCTGCCAGCGAAAAAAACAAAAAAACAAAAAAAAACAAACAAGAGGGACAACTGAAGATGACCAGAGTGTGAGCCGTTGAAACGTTGTGTCTATAACAAACAAAAAGAGGACAATATTTCCGATAAAACAATGTAGAATTTCATCAGCTTCGCTTAATATGAAATGGAAATTGTAGTAGGAAGATTGTGCTGCGCCAATCTTCCACGTGGAAGGCCTGCTTATCTGCCTTGATAATTCACGTTCGATCTGGCTTTGAACACAGAATTCATGAGCCAGTGGCAGATACATAACTACCTCAGGCATAAGACAACCCCCCCCCACACAACATATATATATATATATATATATATATATATATATATCATTGTGTTCGCGTGACGGTTATTGTTATAGGAAATGGAATCGATGGCTAGAGTTTAAAACTTGGATGAGGCTGTTTGCATTTCACTTCGTGCTAATATCCTTGGAAAGGCATGAATCCATCTGTTTCCCCTCAAACACACCTCCAGCTATGGGTAAATAGTAGGACAGAGTTCTTTAGCTTTCGTTAGACAACCAGTCTCGAAGAAGGAAAAAAAAACTCTGAATTCAAACGAACTGTCCCCGTTTAAAAAAATGACCTTGTGTACCATCCTGCTTGTGGCGAAGGTGCGCTTATAATTATCTAATTAAGAGAATAAAGAAATTTCCAGAACAATTTGTTACTGAATTATACTTTTTGCAGTGTCAGTATTCGTGCTGTACTTCATTTTTTCCCATTCATCCAAATTCTCTATGTAATGGAAATAACAATAATCTGCTGTATAGAATCATTATCTACTTCCTGAATAGTATTGGAAATAACATGACCTTACACAGTTACCTCCCTTTGACCATTGCCAAATATAAAGAGAGTGTGCCCTTTAGTCATCACCTAATAAGAAACCTTGTGCGATTGGCTAAGGGCCTTTGTCGGCGACCAATCAAAACACACATTACTAGGCTTAGCTTAGCCGCCAAATTTCGAGGGTTAATAACATCAACCTTCATCTTTTCGCTGCAACCAGCCGCCGAAGAACGACGTGCTTCATGAAGCCAGCTTACCACAGGAGCCGATGACATCGTACAAGTCAAACTACTCAAACTAGCAAGAGACACTTCCTACCAGAGACAGATAAGTTTCGCAAGAGCATTATTTTGCAACCCCCATACCCCCTACATCTACAATTGTACAATTTATAACACATTTGTAAACCACACACATTATGTATGTCATACATTACATATTGTATATTTCATTTGTATAAAGCATGTGAGTTGTGTTTCATTACCTGTTGACTTTATCATTATCTTGTCTACGTAATTACCATAAATAGAAGGTTCAATATAATCATGGACTCCTGTTACAATGGTTCAAGGTTTGTCTCGTTTTTACGAAGATCATAATTTGACATCAAGATAAATTTGAGCCAGGAAGATTGTTTTGCGACAATCTCCCAAACGAGGAGAACTTGCCATGGCTGTCTATCTGCTATAGTATATAGGTAATCCGAGTTAAAGGGTAGCAACTGGACCCTGACTATTTACGACTCCCGGACACTAGAGAAACACTTAACATCGGTCTCGCTAGCTCCCTAAACTCAGGGATACAAAACTGTCAACGTGCATCCGTGCACCTAAGGATGCAAACATTACATCTGCCTGACTTTAAAATCAGCATAGGATTTTATGGCTTTTAACAGGCCTTGAACGCTGATCACTGGCATCTTTTGAAAATCCCCCAAATTCACGGATTCTATGTATTTCATGCAGTCTAGCTGACCCCCAAAACTGTGTGTGAAGGTGATACCAGTTAAAGTTGGTGTCCTTCTATTCAGAGAGTAGATAATGATTCTATATAGCAGTTTATTGTTATTTCCATTACATAGAGAATTTGGACGAGTGGAGAAAAGTCCACTAGGATTTCGAAAAAAAGACTGGAGAAATTAGAAATCAGGGGAAGAATCGAGAATAATGCAGCATTGTCATGATCGGCTAGAATATTGACGAGTCCTGAAGACCTCAGGAGACTTGCTGTCACTTAGATTCCGGTGTGAAAAACTCGCAAGTAGTAACATAATAATAGAATTGCAAATGAAAAGTGCTCAATAAGTAGAGCAATATACAATATATATTATCCTAATGGGCGCTGCATTAGCGTAGCCTTGTGCCAGACTAAAGCTAAGCTTGATAAAGAACGCCACATTAAGTCGCTTGCACGTTTGTTCTGGTGCTTGTGTGCGAGCGTCTTTCTCGATCGTGTACGTTAAGGAAGTCAAGTTGCCGTGTCGTTTTATGGGGATCGCGCTCAGGGCTCATTTGCTTTCCCTTTCCAAAGTTAGGGTCCACTACCATCAGCACCACCTCCCCTACCATCTCTCTCTCTCTCTCTCTCTCTCTCTCTCTCTCTCTCTCTCTCTCATACACACACGCGCAACACACACATAAGAATGTTTCGAGAGCATTGAAGTTATCAGCTGCGGTCCTTTCACAGTCGCTATACTCTCTCTCTCTCCACACACACACACACACATATATATATATATTCCTTTTTCTTTTATTTTTCCCTTTTCAAAGTTAGGGTCCACTACCATCAGCACTACCTCCCCTACCATCTCTCTCTCTCTCTCTCTCTCTCTCTCTCTCTCTCTCTCTCTCTCTCTCATACACATCAGAAAGCTTCGAGAGCTTTATATATTGGAGTTATCAGCTGCAGTCCCATTCACAGTCGTTATACCCATTCTCTCTCTCTCTCTCTCTCTCTCTCTCTCAATATATATATATATATATATATATATTTCTTTTATTTTTTCATGGCTTCCCACAACGTTTCTTTTGCTGCTGTTGAAAAGATAGCGAGAACAATGCCAGCAATGTAGAGTGCGGCTAAGAGCCGGGCTGGAGTTGTAGGGACACAGGGACGATGGGGCAGGGTAGGGACTTTGAGATTCAGGGTAGGTGGAAAAGGTGCACCCGTCCCTTGCATATTTATCCAGAAAAAAAGTCTGTTACATACATCCATTTTACTGAGTGGAGTTTCTCGAGCTAAAAACATAGGAAGTTTCTTTCGTCATGTCTTTATTTTATTTCTTATTTCATTTTTTTTTTAATTTTCACATAATCTTTCGACAGGTTGAATATAGTACGACATAACATAAACATACTTAGAGATAGGAAGATTGTAACACGCCAATCTATCCAGAGGGGAGGTATTACCTAACTAGCAAATTCACATCTGAATTCCTCAAAAAGCAACCTATCTCTGCAGTACTCGTACCAATGTATTATGGGAAAATCGCGGTCCCAAATACCGCATAAATAAGGAATAAAAGACAAGAAAATGTTTGTATATTTTAAAAGGGGTTTAATGGTGCAAAGGATTGCTAAAACCTATTGCTTTAGCGGTCTCAAGTCACATATATATGAAAGTAACAATTCACGAACACATTTATCTTTGTGTAGAATTCTTGTTGGGGTAAAGAGTTCTGGTTGTGTTAGTTGTAGGCTCATTCGCCGTTGTGTCTGCTGCTATGTACATCCAAAGTCGGGGGGGCTGTCTGTGTGTGGGGGGGGGGGCTGTCTGTTGTATCAACCGTCTCTGCGTATACTTTTGCTGTTCTACCGATTTCAATGGGCGCTGCATTAGTGTAGCCTTGTGCTAGACTAAAGCCAAGCTTAATAAAGAACGCCACACTAAGTCACTTGCACGTTTGTTCTGGTAAACAAATAGAACTGCTGGTTTTTATACTTCCTGATTTTATCCCTTTCCGGGTTCTGCCAGGGGAGGATAACCCATATTTTTCACAGTATTGCTGTTTAGTTCGCAATTCCAACTATTGAAGATATTTTAGAATATTGTCGTTGCTGAATTTTTTCACAATTTCCACTCTTGTAAAGTCAATAGTAGCAGTTATCAATTTCAAAATAAATTGTTTGTTTAGTTGGTTGTTTTGTTTTACAGTTTATCAACCATTTTCGGGTCATTCAACCAAGTCATTTTGATAAACAAAGTGGTCACCCAGTTGATTATTGAACTGGTTCATCGTTGCTTAACTTGAAAAAAGTAACGTAGCAAACTGATCTCCACATAAACTGATCGGTACATATTTGATTGGTACCACCAATTTGTGTGCTCATTTTCATTTCAAAAACAAATTAGAATTAATTAAATTCATTATTAGCTCAGTCGGTATAGCGTTCGGCTAGAAACCACAAGGTTCCTAGTTCGATACCGGTCCTCGCCAACTCAGCGTATGAGTAGCACAGGGATCTGCGCGGTAAAGTAAGGAGCTGATGGTAGGTGTAGCGCTCCACCTTAGACGCCAAAACAATCTCCTTGGTCTAGCGCTATTGAAAAGGGGATAGACTCCCTCGCTGACTGGCTGATACCGACTTTAGGCCGCCCTGACAACTTTACTTACTTTTATATAAGGTCAAATTCTTATATAAGTCTAAAAGTATAAGCATCAATAAAAAAGAAAAAAGAAAAATAAAGAAAAATGATATTACATATGTAATTTATTTTTAATACATTTTAAACAATTAAATTCAGCTAAATATTTGACCAAAATGGGCGCTTTGTGTGAAGTAGTTACAGACTAAAAACACCCACATTATTAAAGTTTTTAAGACTTATAACAGTTTCTTCTTAGAAATCAATGATAAAAACATTAAATACACTATGTACAGAAAAATGATTAACCTTTTGATATCGATTTAACAAAATTGAACGGGCAACTTTTTCCTAAAACTTTGCTTATAATCTGAAAGTTTAATCGATGTTATTCAAAATAAAATTTTGAAGAACGATCTAGAAAAAAAATGTGGTGGGGGTATCCCAACAGTACATGTCCGTCAAAGTTAAATATAGCAATCCATAACCATTAAACATCGGTTCATTGACCAATATAGAATGTTTAGAACACTTCTTTTTTTTAAATCCAGACACCAAAACTTTGCACCAAGAGATGGTACATATGTAAGTGCTGAATACGCCAATCTTTCAAGTAGGGAGAGCTTATTATGAGGCCTTCATAGTAGCAAATAATTACAAGTATGATGCAATTATCTGCAAGTGGTTGGAAATTTTATTACCTAAAAACGTACTGTTTAAAAAAAGTTTTGTAGGGAAGTGAACTCAAATGCGCAGAGAAAACTGATGGTGAACTTTTGCTACTACGAAGATATTTACGGTAGAAAAAGCACAAGAATATACAATTAGGAACAAACAATGTATAAAACAAGCGATGGTAATTCACAGTTCACTGTTCAAAGTTTAGGTTGGGTTGCAAATGACATGCCTACTGAACTTATCTGTTGTTAAAGTCCTGGTAACTTGTTCCTTCGTGGCCCGGTTCAAATTGTAGTGTTGTATACCCTCTTCATTACTTACTTCTTT
The DNA here is from genome assembly GCA_023376005.1 of Doryteuthis pealeii. NCBI lineage: Eukaryota > Metazoa > Mollusca > Cephalopoda > Myopsida > Loliginidae > Doryteuthis > Doryteuthis pealeii. Next base: position 114,886,166 of record CM042142.1, read on the forward strand.
CTTACTCTATTCTTCTGGCCGCCTTTGGAATCTTATAACATCTTGTCTTGGTCTGGAATCTTCTAGGGTCTGGACTTTCTGGGGACTTCGTTCTGGTCTTCTATTGGGGATTTCTCTTTATCAGAAGCCCTGTGTCATTGTTAGTTTTTAGAGGTAATAACACAAGACTCCGATTTGCTTTGATCTTACTTTATTTTTAAATCCCAAACCAGACAATCTACGCAGATGAGGGACCGCGCGTATAACGCGACTTACCCCTTCGAGCTCGCTGCTACCTTCTGACTGCAACTTACTTACTATCTAAACCGGAAGATAGGGTCTTCTCTACCGGTTCTCACGGCTATCCCCGGAGGGTAGGGTGAGGACTGAGGTCAATGCTGTCACTCATTCCTCAAGGCCATCAGCTGCACTTAAAACGCCATCTTGTTTCTACACTATTGCACATAAATATTAGGTATCTAATAATTATGTAACAGTAGTACCCAAAACTAAGTTATGGGCACTTTAGCCCTTAGTGGTGGAGAAAGACAATGCTTTAATCTTGCCGTCTTGGGATCTATCAGGAAACGGTGTCTTACCGTTGTTGGCCGAAGTCTAGCAGTAACTGAAAATATCCGTGTTAACCAGTGGCCAAGGGACAAAGAGAGCGAAAACCACCAGGGTCCTTACTTTTATAGGTGGCCTTCACGTGACCTCCGCGCATGCGTCTGAAATAAATTTTCATATTATGTCTGTCTAGTTATTTTTAACAAGCGTACAGCACAAGAATAATCGAGGCGCTTGGTGTAACGGTTAGAGTCGTAGGAAATGGACTCGTCGACCCGAGTTCAAAACCTAGACGAGGCTGTCTACATTTCACATAGCGCTAATATCCTTGGGAAAGGTGTGCATCCACCTGCTCTCTATCCAGCTATGGGTAAATAGCAGGGCAGACTGGGTTCCCAGTCTAGGAGAAGGAAACTCTGAATTCAAACTCCGCCTAAAATATGACCTTGTGTCACATCCTGCTCTTACGGATGGGTTGGTAAATATGTACAGCACAAGAATAATTGAAGGCATTTCTTCGTTTCTTTGCCTTAATTGTCTTTATCACAATATTTTAGTTGCTATACTCTTAATAATCTTCATACAATGACTGCTATTTACACAGTAGCATTGCAACCAACAAAGCCTTCATCAGATGATGTCTCTAGGTTCAGGCATGGTTTCGGGGCCGAAGCATCATTACCACAAACCCAGAGCGCCCCCAGCACTCACGATACCACCAGACTTTGTCGGTTTGATGTCACAATCTAGGACTGCCATATCCACGCTGATGCGGTTAGAGCTTTCTCCTAAATCTTTTTTAAGTATTTCCTCTTGTCTGGTAGAGAAAGTCCAAGTTTAGACAAAAATGCCGAGGTTGTGTTGGTAATAAATCCCCGACATCCGACTTCAATGGGAAATACATCTGTTATCCATCCGTTTCTGGCGCATTGTTCACGTAGGTCTTCATATTTAGATCTTCTTTCTATCCTAATTTCTCATTTGAGATGCTGCTATTAGGCATTAGGAAGCGTACGTGGCGTAACGGCGTTAGAAATGGGGTCGAAAAACCGAGTTCAAATCCTAAGCGAGGCTGTTTGCAATTCACTAGGTCCTAACGTCATTGAGAATGGCATGAATATCTTCTTCTCACACACACTCAACATGGGTAAATAGTAGGGTTGACTGGGTTCTTTAATTCAAAATCAAAAGAGTGTTGTTCGGATATTTGTACACCATTCACTTGTCATCAGCTGATTCAAAAAGCGTGGCTGATCCTACACAAGCTTTTATCACTATAAACAAATCATCTGTGTAAGTAGTCTAACAGTTTAAATCTTTAACTGAGTTGTTGAGCCTTCATACGTCGAGAGAGTGATATAGATATATATATAATATAATATATATATATATATATGTGTGTGTGTGTGTGTGTGTGTGTGTGTGAAGTATAGTAATATGAAATAAATATTCAGAGGAAGTGTTTATTTATGGATGGATAAATAGTTCTGCCTCCGTTCGAGCGTTTCGGTTATTATATATATATATATATATATATATATATATTGGATTTATTAACCATCATCAGGGCAATATTAAAGACCCATTTTATGAACTCCTCCAAAAATGTTATTTTTAAGTTAAATCACGCACGCACACACGCACACATATATATGTGTGGGGAAAGGTAGACAAATACGGGATGTTGTAGAAATTGGATGTTTATTGTAGGTAGTGATGTCGACGATGCATCGTTTCGGTCCGTTAGACCTTCTCAAGGACTTTAGAAAATAGAGTACTTGCTTCAGTGGTGAACATTTTCTTTCTAATGAATTGAGGAGGTCGTGAATAAGGGGAGAAGTGGTCGGTTGATGGTATATAATATATATATATATATATATATATATATATATATATATATATCAATTCGATCGTCCTGTCGGTTGTTGTGTAAGTCGTCGTGATTAAGTATTGAACAGGCTCATCACTGTCTTACTTCGGTGATCAAGCAGAAACCGCAGTTTTCAGCGTGAGTTGATTGTAATTCATCCAGTGTGGAGATTTCTTCATCTCGTTCAAAACACGAGAGGAACAGGTACTACACATTAATCCCAACCCGAAGACCGAATAAAGGAGGCGCATCTGATCCTTGCCAGAGGGACCGGGAGCGAAGCTATTTTTATTATTAGAAGCAGAGTACCACGCAGATATTGTGATTTTAGGGGTTACGGATAGAGAAACAAAGAATCGCTGGGGGGTCACGCTGCTCATGATTATATATTATTATTATTATTATTATTATTATTATTATTATTTCAAGAAATCTATATAATCCATATCCCGAAATATTGCGATCTGAAAGCTCACATTGTCGTCACGATCCAGAAAGCTAAGGCGAAACTCTCCACGACTTAACCGAGAAAGCGGAAGGGAAAACCAGAAGACAGCATCTTTTTCTACTAATTCCACAAAAACACCACCAACTTCGTCTCTGCACCTCGACCCCCAGAATCCCACTTCTTTCCCCATCCCACCCCACCCACGCGCCTATCAACCCACCCCATCAACCCTCATTTCTTCCCTCATTCACTCTCCCCAGGCACGATCAACCTTCAAATAAGACAGATAAAGAAAGAGAGAGAAAAAAAGCAACCCAAACACTTAGGGTCAGCGTTTAACATCTCTTGTCCCTACCTTACTAGCTCTTCATCCCCCCCCCCGACGTCGGTGTCTTCACTTCCTTCCCTACCTCGTCTCCTACGGGTTATAAATCCCATAAGGAACCACTTCATAATTAAACACCCTCCCCCTTCTTTCCATCTCTTAGAACAGTAATCAGACAAGGCAAACTGGAAGGCTTTCTAATTCAACCAGCACCCGTCCCGCCCCTTTTATAGTTCCCAGGTCCCTAGTAAAGCCCTACTTACCCAAGAATGGAGAGGCCAACGAGGGGGACGCCCCCTCCGCCCTGAACAACATTATTTTTAACTAGCTCAATCTCATCGTAGCTGTTCGGTTCACGGTAAGAACAGGAGCCAAAACATTTCACAATTATTGACACTTGTCCGAAGTCTGCTACCGAGGGTGTTAAAACAACACCAGCTACAACTTAGACTACTACTGCTAATAATTTCAGGTCTGGTAGAAGAAAGGACCCACGACCGAGAGGGTCCGACGCACCAGCTTGGATTAAGTTCCTAACCCATACTCTTTTTTTTTTCACTCTCTTTTTTTTTTTTTTTTTGCCTTTTCTTTATTTTTAACTAGTAGCGGCTACCCGGTGTCGCCTGGGTAAGAGGGGATTTAGTCTCGCCGATCCATTATTACTGAATTGTGAGTTGAATCCTCGAGGGATGCCCATTTAAATCCCTATGTAAAAAAAATAGACCTTGCATTGATCCAGCTACTCTGAAAAGAAATGTTAATGTCTACTATCTAAAATATTAAATGAAAAAAAAATCCATGCTCACACAACTGCCCTTTATATATGTATATATTTCCTCTGACATACATACACACAACTGCCCTTTATATAGGTATATTTTCCTCTGGATATACATACACACAACTGCTCTTTATATATGCATATATTTCCTCTGAACATACATACATGCAACTGCCCTTTATATATGTTTATATTTCATCTGACATACATACACTCAACTGCTCTTTATATATGTATATATTTCCTCTGGACATACATACACACAACTGCCCTTTATATATGTATAGAAGATAATAGTTGAAACCATGCTATTATTTTTCTTGCAGAAAAAAAAAAGAAAAAGATCAAATAAAACAAAAACACGTTACTTTTCTTTAGAACTAGAAGCGGCTACCCGGCGTTGCCTGTGTAGAGGGAGGATTTTAAAAAAGTTATTCTCGAAGATCCATTGATTGTTCTGGTCTTCCATAATTGATTTGTTTATGTTTTAAACACGGACACCGCCAATGACTTTTCCTTCTCTTACTATTCAAATTCTAATTTTCAAATATCTTGAAAAATATAAATAAAACCTTCATTATTTTTGCACAAAAAGGAAGCTCTGGTGATATTTAATGTGTATAGATATATATTTACTTTGTCGTTAATTGTTTTATTTTCGTACTTTCCCACGGACATACATACACACAAACTGCCCTTTATATATGTGTAGATATCACTAGACGACTCATGAACTCATATTCCATCCTAAAAACGGTCTATAATTATATAGATGCTTCGTTTTAGGAAGGAGTGAATGCTTTTATATTATTTGTCTTCGGATGTACCCTGTCTATCCAAGTATATAGTCATGATTCAACTTGGAAAATCATTTTTGAATATAATAGTTTGACTGCTAAATAGGCTGGAAGGTGCAATGGCCGAAAGATTGTGTTTTATATATCACGATAAAGATGAGGACAACAGTCCGAAAAATAAAAATAATATATAGTAGCTGGAGCTGTGGATATACTACAGTATGATAATTTAATTAATACAACGTTTGATATGTTTACTTAAAAGCTATTTCAAAATAGTTCAATATGTAAAAAGTATAATAATCTTGATTTAACTCTCTCTCCTCTTTTTTTTCTTTCTTTCCTTTCCTTATGTTCGATTGAAACAGATTATTATTGCTTCTGCACGCTCAACCCTCTCTCTTACTTTCTCTTTTTTCTTATTATATTTTTATTATATCAATAATTAGGATGAAAGAGCCCCAGCATAATTATCATTGTACTGGTTGGTTGTGTTTTACGGCATGTCAACCCCTTGGGTTATTTTATGTCGAATACTTCTATTGGTAATTAGGTATTCAAAAATGTATAGGGGTTTATTTGCTGTAATCAATTTTCAGTGGGTCATTTAATGCCGATAAAGTTTTGAAATAAATCAATTCTTAATGGATAATACAATTTTTTTATAATTTAACCCATAGATGGGACCCTAACAGGTACTACCACTCCGGGTCAGAGTGGACCAGGGAGCAATGGTGATGAAGGGGTGCTCCACATTCCCCAAATCATTGTACTGGATTTTGTACCATTATAAGTGTATTGCTCCCCTTCATGTTAATGCCTGTGGGAAAGGCATGCATACATCTGTTCTTCTCTCACCCCTACTATGGATTTTATGGCATGTCAACCCTTATTGGGTTATTTTATACTTAAAACGTTTTGTTCTATTTAAACCATAGATTGGAACCTAACAAGTACTACTACCCTGGACCAGAGTGGACCTGGGAGTAATGGTGATGAAGGGGTACTCCACATTCCCTAGAGCTCCAAAACTGGAACTACACCATCAGATAGTTTAACATTATACCCAGGACACAAGACCCTCAGCGACCGCCTTCTAGCACATATGGTAAAAAGGGTTGGGGCTTGCTATTCAAAATCAGCTTTACTCTACTAAGAATGCTCTTACTTAGGCTAGATGAGCGGTCAGAGAGGACCCCCACTGATCAATCAGCTGGTGACGTCAAGCCCTCACACCTATATGATTGTCCCAATCCTATTGCCCTAATGACAAGCTCAACTCTTTTTTATCATATATGTGCTAGAAGGCGGTGGCTGAGGGTCTTGTGTCCTGGGTATAATGTTAAACTATCTGGTGAAGTTCCAATTTTGGAGCTCTGGGGAATGTGGAGTACCCCTTCATCACCATTACTCCATGGCCCACTCTCACCTGGGGTGGTAGTAATTGTTAGCATCAAATCTAAGGGTTAAATACAAAAAACTGAGTTAAAAAAAACTGAGTACCGTTCAAGAAATGAATAAAACGTTTTCAGCATAAAATAACCCAATAAGGGTTGACATGCCATAAAATCCAACCAACCGTACAACTCCACTAAGAAATTGACATTGTGTCACATCCTGCCTGTTTAAATATATGCATATGTGATTATTGTAAAATCTGAGCACTTATAATTCATATATTTTGTATGATGACGTTTGCCATCAATCACTCCAAGATACAAATTGTTTCTACTGTCTTCATCAACATCTTCAATTTGTCTTGGACTGACTTATCGTCAAGTCATGCTGAAAGCACCAGTCCCTGCTGTCTCATCTGAGTTAAGCGGCACTGAGCCTGCTAAGTACGTAGATGAGTACCCACTTAGGAACAGCAGGTACAGTAAGCAATCCGTGGCTTGTGGGCCTTACTAAAGCTTAGCAAAATTTCCTGGGCACTTCAGTGGTATAATGGTTAGCAAGCTAGGCCGAAACAGATTGAAGGTTTCTGAAGGTGAAACCTGACAATGCATGACCTCAGTTTAAAGACCAGACAACCTTGCCTCATCCACCATATATTCTTCAGGCCTGTCGGATGGGGCTTTAAAAATCACTGACTGCACCTCTGCAGATGAATAGGACCCCACCCCAAATGGAGCTGCCTGTTGGCAGTGGGTGACGATCTGTGATGCTTAAGGATGGAATCCTGGTGGATGAGCAGTCCATGACACGCCACACTCCACTTTGGCCCTTACTTGGGCTAGACGGGTGGTCTGAGAGCCCTCTCTCCAATCAATCAGCTGGACATGTCAAGTCCTAGCACCTATATGATTGCCCCAAACCTATTGTCCTTATGGCAAGTCCCAACCCTTTTTATCATATGGGTGGTAGAAGGCGGTGAATGAGGGTCTTCATGTCCTGGGAATGACGTTAAACTCTATCTGATGGTGAGGTTCCAGTTCTTGAGGTCTGGGGAATGTGGAGCACCCCTTCATCACCATTGCTCCCTGGTCCACTCTGACCCGGAGTGGTCATACTTGTTAGGGTCCCATCTATGGGTTAAATATTAAAATGTGTTTATAAACAAAATTGAGTATCCATTATGAATGAATTCATTTCAAAACTTTGTTGGCATTAAATAGCCCACTGATGTTGATATGCCATAAACCAAACCCTATCCCAACCTTGATATTCTTGACTTTGCACCCTCTGGGATCCATCTCTATGGGCTCACAAAGAAGGCATTCAGAGAAGACGGCTTCTCCAATGATGCTGAGGTAGAAGAGGCAATTTTCACATGGCAAAAAAGAAGCCAAGAACATTTGACATCGTCAGTCATCAGGGTGGCCTAAAGTCGGTATCAGCCATTCAGCGAGGGAGTCTATCCCCTTTTCACTTGCACTAGACCAAGGAGATTATTTTTAGTGTCTGAGGTGGAGTGCCACACTTACCATCAGCTCCTTACTTTACCGCACAGAATCCTGTGCTACTCATACGCTGAGGTGGCGAGGACTGGCCTCTCCAATCACCTGTCTAGCCCAAGTAGAGTGTTACATTTCATGTACCTGGGTCACAGACTGCTCAGCCACCAGGATCCCATCCTCAGATATTAAGATTCGCTACCCATGTCCAACAGGTTATCCCATTGAAAGGAATAACCCTGCAGAGGGGCTGTAGAATACTCTGACTGCTCCTCTGAGTGTTTTCCCTTTATTTATTTGCAATTAATTACAGTATTACATATTTTTAAGTACATCCCGAAAGAATAGTTGGTTAAATCGAACTTAATGGACCTAAATTCCACCATCGTATGTCACCCAGATGAAATTAAAAAATACCAAAAATCAGGGAATTAACCGAATTTAATGAAATTTTTAGTATTGATATTCATATTAATGAATAGAAGATATAATGCACTAGTTATTTCATTTTAAAACTTTTACATTTTTTCAGGTCAGTTAACTTTAAACCACGTATCTTTGAGGTGTAATTTCATTAAATTCAGTTAATTCCTTGATTTTGTTTTTTTTTTCTTTCGGCGGGGTGACATACGATGGTGGAATTTAGGTCTGTTAAGTTCAATTTAACCGAATATTTTTTATAAAATGTTAATTTTCTTCTAAACCCATGGTACAAAAATTTCATCATTTTTAGTAGAACATTATATAATCAAAACAGATATTATTAGGTATTATTTATAACCACACTCTACTGCATCAAAATTCTGTAACCAAACATAAAATTGCATAAATATATATATGAGCTGTACTTATTTTTGTACTGTTACATGATCTTTGGTTACAGAGTTAGTGATATAGAGCATGGTAATAAATAAAACCTAATAATGTTCGTTTTGATGGTATATAATGTTTTACAATAAATAATAAAATCCTGGTATCTTTAGTTTAGAAGAAAATTAACATTTTTCACAAAATTCTCAAGGTTCCGGGTTCTATCTCACTCTCTCTTACTCTATATCTTACTCTCTCTCTTACTTTCTCTCTATATATATCTCTTACTCTCTCTCTCTCTATATATATATATATCTTACTCTCTCTATATATATATATATCTTACTCTCTCTATATATATATATATCTTACTCTCTATACATATATATATCTTACTCTCTATATATATATATATATCTTACTCTCTATACATATCTCTCTCTTACTCTCTCTATATATATCTCTCTTACTCTCTCTAGATATCTCTCTTACTCTCTCTCTATATATATCTCTTACTCTCTCTATATATATCTCTCTCTCTTATTCTCTATATATCTCTCTCTCTTATTCTCTATATATCTCTCTCTCTTACTCTCTCTCTATATATCTTTCTCTCTTATTCTATATATGTGTATATATATCTTACTCTCTCTATATATATATCTCTCTCTTACTCTCTCTATATATATCTCTTACTCTCTCTATATATATCTCTCTCTTACTCTCTCTCTATATATCTTTCTCTCTTATTCTATATATGTATATATATATATATATATATATATATCTTACTCTCTCTATAATATATATATATCTCTCTCTCTCTCTTACTCTCTCTATATATATATCTTCTCTCTCTCTCTCTATATATCTCTCCCTTACTCTCTCTCTCTCTATATCTTACTCTCTTATTCTATATATGTGTATATATATATATATATATATATATATCTTACTCTCTCTATATATATATCTCTCTCTTACTCTCTCTATATATATCTCTTACTCTCTCTATATATCTCTCTCTCTTACTCTCTCTCTATATATCTCTCTCTTACTCTCTATATATCTCTCTCTCTTACTCTCTCTCTATATATCTTTCTCTCTTATTCTATATATGTGTATATATATATATCTTACTCTCTCTATATATATATCTCTTACTCTCTCTATATATATCTCTTACTCTATATATATATGTCTCTCTTACTCTCTATACATATCTCTCTCTTACTCTCTCTATATATCTCACCAACTCAGTGCATAAGTAGCACAGCTTGGATTTGTGTAGTTAAATGGGGAGCTGATGATAGGTGTCACACTCCACATCAGATGCAAAACCAATCTCTCCTGGTCTCGCACTAGTGAAAAGTGGATAGACTTCTTCAATAGCTGATACTGACAATCAACCACCATGCCGAATTTACTTACTATAATACAAATTCAATAAATAAGAGTACATATTGTTATGCGTGTGCTTATTTATGGCTAATATTGTATAATGGGTATTCTATGAATAAGAGTAAACATTGAAGTCTGTTATGTGTGCACTTATTATGATAAGTGATATGGTATGATTTAAATTTATAAATAATAGTACTCATTGAGTTTTGTTAGGTTTATACTTATTTACGGGTGATATTGTATAAAGGAAATTCTATGAATAAGAGTGCATGTTGAACTTTGTTATGTGAGCAATTATTTATAGGTGATACTGGATAATGGATATTCTATAAATAAGAGTACACATGGAACTTTATGTGTTATTTATGGGTAATACTGTATAATGTGAATTCTATTAATAAGAGTGCACATTGAACATTGCAATGTGCACACATATTTATAGGTGATACTGTATAATGGATATTCTATAAATAAGAGTACACATGGAACTTTGATATGTGTACACTTATTTATAGGTGATACTGTATAATGTGAATTCTATAAATAAGAGTACACATTAAACTTTGCTATGTGAGCACTTATTTATGGGCAATGCTGTATAATGGAAATTCTATAAATAAGAGTACACATTAAACTTTGTTATGTGAGCACTTATTTATAAGTGATACTGTATAATGGATATAATGTGAAATAAGAGTACACATTAGACTATGTAAATTGTGTACCTATTTATGGCTGATATTGTATAATGGAAATTCAATAAGAGTACACATTGAACTTTGGTAGGTGTGTACTTATCTGTGAATGATATTGCATAATGTGAATTCTATAAATAAGAGTACGTATTGAACTTTGTTATGTGTGCACTTATTTATGGGCGATACTGTATAATGTGAATTCTATGAATAAGAGTACACATTGAACTTTGATATGTGCACATTTATTTATAGGCGATACTGTATAATGTGAATTCTATAAATAAGAGTGCACATTGAACTTTGATATGTGCACACTTATTTATAGGTGATACTGTATAATGTGAATTTTATAAATAAGAGTACACATTGAACTTTGATATGTGCACACTTATTTATAGTGATACTGTATAATGTGAATTTTATAAATAAGAGTACACATTGAACTTTGATATGTGCACACTTATTTATAGGTGATACTGTATAATGTGAATTTTATAAATAAGAGTACACATTGAACTTTGATATGTGCACACTTATTTATAGGTGATACTGTATAATGTGAATTTTATAAATAAGAGTGCACATTGAACTTTGTTATGTGTCCACTTATCTATGGGTAATACTGTATAATGTGAATTCTATAAATAAGAGTACACATTGAACTTTGATATGTGAGCACTTATTTATAAGTGATACTGTATAATGGATATAATGTGAAATAAGAGTACACATTGGACTCTGTAAATTGTGTACCTATTTATGGCTAATATTGTATAATGGAAATTCAATAAGAGTACACATTGAACTTTGGTAGGTGTGTACTAATCTGTGAGTGATATTGCATAATGTGAATTCTATAAATAAGAGTACATATTGAACTTTGTTATGTGCACACTTATTTATTGGTGATACTGTATAATGTGAATTCTATAAATAAGAGTACACATAGAAAGTAATAGTCACTAAAAGTTGACAGTAAGCAACTATATATAAACAAAATTGGCCTAAATTACTAGAAACTTTGACTTTTCAATACCTAGCATGGTTTAATGGTTAACATGCTAGGCTAATAGATCCTTGTCTGTGAGTTCGATTCTCACTAAGTGCCCCACTCTTCTGGCCTGGTGCTAAACTAAACTGACAACTAAGTGACAACTTTTAAATCAGTAATTTTTTTTTTTTGGTTAGTAGATTTTAGTAGTAAAATGTCCATTACTAAAATAATAATAACAATAATAATAATCATCCTATTACTAAGATAATGTTATTTTATAGTAACTAAATTATACCAGTTAAACAATGAAAATGGCAACAAAGGGAAGCCGAGGCAGTGAGGGTGGCAGGCTTGGCTGTGAGGGTGAAGCGGAGATCTGTTGCCTTTTTGTACGAGTGAAAGCAGCAAAAAGTAACCTTTAAGAGATGCCCTGGGATGAGGATGCTGACTGGCACTGTTTCCTTCATCCTTTGTCATTTTTGATGACTTTTATGTTCACTTGTTTGCTGCCAAAGGTCCTACCCCTAACTGTGTGCAGATATGTAGAGCCTTTTCCCCTTTCTACCACACTCTCATATATCTAAGTATGTATCCTTCATCTATAAATACATACATACATATATATATATATATATATATATATATATATATATATATATATATATATATATATATATATATAGTGTGTGCGTATGCTTACACCAATTATTTATATATGTAATATTCATATTTTTCCCTGGTCCTTATATCTATATACGTGTATGAATATATATTTTTGATTTTACAGCTCACTCTCTCTCTCTCTCTATATATAATATATATATATATATATATATATATATATATATATATATCTGTAAGAGAGAGGTGGGGAAGTATGTATGAAAGAGAGAGGAGAACAATTGCATATATATTTTTCTCCTCTTTCTTTGATACATACTTCCCCACCTCTCTCTCTCTCATATATATATAATATATATATATATATATATATATATATATATATAAGCTACATTTTCATATTACACTTCAGGCTGAAGATTAAATATAGTTGCAATCAACATAATTTCTTAGTGTTATATATATATATATATATATATATATATATATATATATATATATACTAGCAAATATATGCACCCTACGGGTGCAATTATTTAAATTTTAATTTAATAAAATATATTAAATTAGAAAGGCTAATGAAACTAAATAAGAATGCAGATAAAATGATTTGAAACAGAGAACAACTGAAAACATATTCTTCTATCACTTTCGTCTTTCATTGCAAAATTTTCCTAAGTTAATAACTTAGTTAAAATAGGAAGTAAATAATAAAATCAGAATTATTTCTTCTTGTTAATCGATTTCTTTTAAGATTTATTGAAGAGATTTTTGCACATATTCATTAAGATAAAACCATACAATTAAAAATCAATAATATTAAGTACATATTTATTAAAATCAAATTTTTACCATCAATATGCAAATTAGCCTTTCTGTTCACACAGTAAACTGCTATTTTGTTGTATATATAAATACAATTGCATGTTATCGGTATGTAGATATGGCCAACAGTATTAATAATGTCAAACAATTTTATTAGAAATTGAGATTTAAATAAAAGTAAAATTGTGTAGAATGAAGGGAATTATGACTTGATTAGTAACATAGTTTCAGTTACAGACAGAAAAACACACAATCTCCATTATAATAAGATATATGTGTGTGTGTGTGTGTAAATATTGCATTATCATTATCAAATTATTATATATATTTTTAGTGTAATATTATTTTTAATCATCATCATTATATATATATATATATATATATATATATATATATATATATCTTGGATTATCAAATCATTATAAAATTACTATATATATTTTTAATGTAATATCTTTTAATTATAAGAAAGTGAGAGATGCTTATGTGTCTGTGATAGCATAGTTCCCATCAAAATGAAGAGGATTATTATTTAAACATGGATTGGCATTTTTACATAGGATCAGAGTGTCGTATCTGCACTCCCGGAAAACTTATTTTAAAAAACATAATAATATAGAATATGCAAATCAAAATAATTATTGCTAAAATAAAAGACACATACACTTGGTGACTATTCTAATAACACTGAGAGTTTTGCAGTGGTCACTCTGAGTTCTGTTGTAAATTTTACTTCATATCTCGAGACTGGTTGCCTAAACAAGGCTAAAGAACCCAATCAGCCCTACTATTTACTCATAGACAGGAAGAGAACAGATGAATTTATGCCTTTCACAAGGGCATTAGATTTGCCATGCAAATACTGGACGAGGCGCAAACACATATGCACATGATTAAATGACTTTTGTGTGCATATATATATATATACTCTTCTACCCGGATTTTAATAGCATGTCAAACCCTCAAAAAATATTTCAATTTCTATAATTCTTTTATAATGCTCCTTTTAAAAAAAAAACTCTCTAAAAACAATTTCTTCAAATAAGAAATTTTCTCCTGACGATGACCTAAGGTCGAAACTAGTTGAGAATAAATAACATATAAGAAATATTCCTGTTTGTCTTATCACTTTTTGTTCATACTATATATATATATATATATATATATATATATATATATATCTTATTATAATGGAGATTGTGTGTTTTTCTGTCTGTAACCGAAACTATATTGCTACTCAAGTCACAATTTCCTTAGTTATTGACATCACATTCTCCAAGATATTAATTTCATTTAAAACTCAATTATTAATAAAATTGTTGTACATTATTAATACTGTTAACCATATCTACATATTAACAACATGCAATTATATTTATATATGCAACAAAATAGCGGTTTACAGTGTGAACGGGAAGGCTAATTTGCATATTGATATTAAAAATGTGATTTTATTAAATATGTGCTTAGTATTATTGATTTTTAACTGTTTGGTTTTATTTTAATGAATATAAGCAAAAATCTCTTCAATGAATCTTAAATGAATTTTATTCTTTACTTACTCTTTTAACTAAATACTTAAATTAGAAAAAAAATAACAAAGATGGGAGTGATGGAAGAGTAAGTTTCAGTTGTTCTATTTTTCGATAATATCCCCCTCTGTTTCAAATCTTTTTATCTTCATTCTTATTTAGTTTCATTAGCCTTTCTAATTTAATACAATATTTTATTACATTAAAACTTAGATACTTGCACCCGGAGGGTGCATATTTTGCTAGTGTATATAATGTATGTATGTGTATGTGTGCACATCTTAATTTTCAAGTTGTTCTTTTGTATTACAATTTTTAAGTTTTTTTAGTTATTTATTCATTTGTTTATTTAGTATTTTTTTTTTCTCTCCCTTGTTTTTTGGCAAGGGAACAATTTTTTTCCCTGTTTTTCTTCTTTTTTTTTTTCCCCCTGTTATTTCTTGTTTTTTTGGCAAGGAAACAATTTTAGGATGATTTATTCAAAAGATTTTCCACCCAAATCAGATACCAGTGCCACCTTTCTGCTCTAACAATAAATGGCAAATTTTACATGACAGTTTATTTTCAGAGTTTCAGATCGGTTTGGAATTGTCCAAGACATTTGTTAATATAATCCTGCTGTACAGACATCTTTACATATGGTAGAAATAAAACATTTTCCACACCCCACACCCAGCCCCACTCAACCTCAAACAATAATTTGTGCATAAAAGATAAATTCTTGTGTTTATTTATGCAACGCATTAAACGCGTTTGTCATCGGCAATAAATTTCGGGCTCAGCTCTGGAACAGACATCGTCCTTTTCCTAAACGCTCACAATAATGACAACTTATTAAAAGCTGTCATACAGTAGCACCAACATGGTTACAGCTTGGAATAATTCTTGCTTTACCTTATCAAAGAGATCGGTCTTTATTCTAAACGCTCACAATAATGACAACTTATTAAAAGCTGTCATACAGTAGCACTGACACGGCTACAGCTTGTAAAAGAATTCTTGCTTTACCTTATCAGAGAGATCAGACTTACTGTACCACGAACTCGAAAAAAATTGGGTCTTAGTAAGTATATCATTAAAAAAAGGGAGTTATGTAAAATAACCACCATCTCCATGAAAAGGGTGTTACTAGTGTCCAGTAACCAGACAAAAAAAGAGAACGTAACCAAATACGCTCTGCACTAAATGCTTGAACACAGTCAAATGTTCAGTTTATATAGATGAAAGCATGCCATTATAGTATGTGGCCTACCTTTTTGATTCTGTTATAGTATGTGGCCTACCTGGTTTGAATGTGTCCTATCTCAGTAAGAGTATATTTATAGATATAAGTAGTAGGCAATTTATTGAAACTAATTATTTTTCACATATATTCAATTTCAAGAAATGCAATTTAGTCATAAGCTGTATATAGTAATTAAGAATAATTAAAAAAGAATTTATCCATAATTTACATGAATCAGAGATCTATTTAATTCTAAAATATTCTAAAATTCTAAAATAGGGTTAGGGTTTAGGATTAGGGTTAGCAGTTATTATTATAACCTTATAATATGCTTTTTATGGTAGGCCACATAAAAAAAACTAGATGGAAACTAGTTAAAGATGCTGCATGCTCTCTTGAGCAAATCCTAGAAGCAAGCACCCTACAAGAAAGCAGCTATTCAGCCACTTGCCACCTATCACACAAACCATCCAAGTAAGACAAACAAGACATGCTTGAGAAGCAAAGACGAATGCATTAGTGACATACTTCTGTGGACACCTACACATGGACACAGCAGAGACAGACAACCAGCAAAAACTTACATTGTGTGGATACTGGATATCATGAGGAGGACTCGTCAAGAGCGATAACCAATAGGGATAATTCAAAAATTAAACTATTTTGCAGACCTTATCATTATATATATATATATATATATGAGAAGTAAATACACAAACGATGTGTTTTTGATATTTTTTAGCCGACAATTTTTTGGAGAATATGTGCTTAATTGAAGTTGTACCTAATTTTGGAAGTTAATTAATTAATAATTAATTAGGCGGGCATACCTATTCAAATGTAAGGCAAAACAAATAGAGAAAAATCAATCTCTGTATGTACATTTTGGCCTATTAGGCCTCATCAACAGAGCTATAGATAGGAAGACAGTCTTGTGCGCGATTCGAACCCTGACTGTCAAGCTGACAGTTGAGGACCGTAACCTCTACACCAACCGGACTTTTTCATTTTGTTTAGATGTAGGTATTATTATATATATAGGGTGTTTGAGATAAATTTGACATATTGGTTATTTTTGTCAATAGGTTGGAGCTATTGATGCACACTACGCATCATTTAAAAGCTTCATTCATATATGTGATGACACATAGAATGGATGACTGCAACCCACTTGAATCATGGAAGGGAATAACTTGTATCATGATTATCTGCGCCGACCATCAACATAAGGAGATTATGGTTGCTGCCCAATGCTCCCTGAACACTGTAAAAACAATCAGGCATGAACTGGAGAATTGCAATGGAGACTACGAGCTTGTGGCTAGAAGAAAGCAACATAACAATCTGATTGCATTCATACAGCAGAATTCCTCGAAAATCTGCAGAAAAAAGTTTTGGAGGACCCTTAGATGCCTACGTGGAGTTGCTAAACACTGTAGTCAACCCCTGGATAACAAGGGTAGCCAATGGTAGGCCATATGTATGGCAGCATGAGTCAGCCCCCTGCCACACCTCTGGGAAAAGTAAAAAATGGTTGTCTGCAAATTTTTACAATACATCAGTCCCAATGTTTGTCCTTTGAACTCTCCAGATCTTAACCCCATGGATTATTATGTATGTGGCGCTGTTGAGAAAGACACCAATTGCTGTGCCAGTACTACAAAAGCCCAGTTAATCGACAGAATTAAGGTAGTTTTTGAGACCCTTCCGAGGGAAACTGTAACATCACCTTGCTCCAGGTTCCGGAGCAGGATTGAGGCTGTGATCGACGCTAATGGCGATTATTTTCAGTGAAACTTGTTGACAGTAGTGTAATTTCCGTACCTGTTGAATTTCTTTACAATCCATTAAATTTTGTAGTTACCAAGCACTTTACTTTTTCTTTTTCCTTATGAAACTGTCAAATTTTTCCCAAACACCACATATATATATATATTATATAATAAGGATAAGGTTAAGAAAAATAGGAATATTTCATTGTATTTATTTATTGATTGATTATTCTCAACTAGTTTCAACCTTAGGTCATTATCAGGAGAAAAGTTTTTCTAAAGAAAAGATTTTTTAAAAATGTTTTTAGAAGTGCTCTGTTCAAACGAGAAGCATTCTGATTTGCTGCAATATTGAATAGACTCAAAACAATTTTTTTTTTTTAGTGAGATTAAAATAATTTTTTTCTATAAACCAATTCCAAACAATACAAAATTTTACATTTATGGTAAAAAAATTATGAAAAAAAAAAAAAAAAAAAAAAAATTATTTTGATTTTTTTCGAAAACAACTCCCTATATTTATTGAATGACCTTCATAACAACTGAAGACTTATATAGTAAGTAGTTGGACATCTAACTGTTACCAATAGGGTATAAAGGGGTCTGACTCAATCATAAATAATTAGAATTTGCTAAAATAATATTGGTAATTAAGAATAAGTTAATGATACAACAAATGGAGTTGTAATTAATGCCATGACTAAAAAAGATATTAGAGACTTATTATATATATATATAATAATATATAATAATAATAATAATAATAATAATAATATATATATATATATAATATATATATATATATTATTAAAAAAAAATACTAGAATATTCATTTGAGACTCAGAACTTAAGCACAGGTGACATTTGACAGGGCTTATCTAGAACTGTAAAATTGACGGGGTGACTTAATGTCGGTATCAGCCAGACAGCGAGGGAGACCATTCCCTTTTCACTAACATTAGACTAATGAGATTGTTTTTGCATCTGAGGTAAAGCGCCATACCTACCTATCAGCTCTTTACTATACTGCACAGATCCCTGTGCTTCTCATACGCTGTGTTGGCGATGGACGGTATCGAACCAGGAACCTTACGATTCCTAGCAAGTCCCTTACCGACTGAGCTAATCCGGCCTTTCAAAATCAAAATGTTACTGTCTTGATGCAGTATCTGTTTATTAAATATTAAGATAAGTGAAAATTGGATAGAACAGAAGTCATTTTTTTTTCTCACTTACATTAGAGCTGGTTTAGCTCAGTCTAGAGCATCCGCCAGGGAACCACAAGATTCCTGGTTTGATACTGGCCCTCGCCAACTCAGCATATGAGTAGCACAGGGATCTGTGTGGTAAAGTGAGGAGCTGATGGTAGGTGTGGCACTCCACCTCAGACGCTAAAAAAAAAAAATCTCCTTGGTCTAGCAGATATTGTTATCTGGCTGATACCGACTTTAGGCCACCCGCGACGACTTTACTTTTACTTTAACTTTTTAAAATTGAAATAATGTGCTTTTTTTATTTTAATAAAGGTAAAAATATAACTCACACGCATACACACAAAACATTTTCTATCTCAGTACATTCAAGTCTCAATAATTAAAATGTTAAAAGCTGAAATATAGAGAAAAAATGGTTAAATTGAAGTTAACAGACCTAATTTACACTATTGTATGTCACCCCACTCAAAAAAAAAAAAACACCAAAAATCAGGGAATTAACTGAATATAAAATATATAATACACAAGTTATTTTATTTAAAAACTTTTACATCTTTTCAGATCAGTTAACTTTGACCCACGTATTTTTAAGATTCTGTGTTACGCCTCAAAGATACGTGGTTCAAAGTTAACTGACCTGAAAAAATGTAAACGTTTTTAAATAAAATAACTGGTACATTATGTCTTTCATTCATTAATATATCAACATTGAAAATATTATTAAATTCGGTTAATTCTCTGATTTTTGGTGTTTTTTTAATTTATTTCGGCGGGGTGACATACAATGGTGGAATTTAGGTCCATTAAGTTCGATTTACCCCAAAAAATCATGATAATGAAACAGTACTTGCCTCTTTTAAACTACACTCAAGTTTCAATAATCAAAATAGTGTGCTTTTTTTTATTTTACGAAAGGTAAAACTATAACTCAAACACACACAAAAGGTACCATAAATTATTGCTTAAAGTGTCACTAACAAGTCTTAGTAATTAAATGTATGATACAACATATTTATTAAATATATAAAGTTTGCCACATTTGTTATTAACTGGTATAGGTTTAATTAATATAATTTAAAAAAAGATCCCTTTTAATTGGTTTCCAATAACTGTCATATCAATTTGCATATCTTTTTTTTAAATCATCAAAATTAGCATATTTTTGTTGATTAATTCTAACAGTGGAGCATAAGCAGCATTTTCGGCATATTGTGCTTTTTTTTATTTTAAGAAAGGTAATAAAAAATAACTCAGACACAAAAATAGCAGCTTATAGAAAAGGTACCTTGAATAATTGCATAGAGTATTACAATCAAATAGATTCAATGTATTTAGTAAATATATAAAGTACAATATAACTGTATAACAATAAATAAAGTTGTAGTAACGAATGTATAACAACATGGATATAATATCTGACCACTTATAGATAAGCTGGACATAAAACGACAGCCAATAATAATATACTAATTGTCTGAAGAGGTTCCTAGGTATGTGTGGTATACTAAGAAATGGAAGCACCATTTCTACAATTGTTTTTGTTATGAAATGGAAGCACCATTTCAGCCATTTTGTTGAGTTGTGAATAAATGGCGGAAGTGATCACTTCTCGTGTTTAACGTCACCTGGACTACCTGTGTTATTATTTTGCTAATCATGTTACAACAGTATGATACTAAACTGCATCTGATAGTAAGGTTCTTGTTCTGAAGAACTGGAGAGTATGGAGTGCCCCTTCATTGTTATTACTCACAAAAATAGTAGCTTATAGAAAAGATACCTTGAATAATTGCATTGTATTTACCTCGTACCCCACTTGTATGGGTTAGGCACAAGGCCCTATTAACGTGGGACCACCCACAAACCGAAGCTCATGGGTGGTAGGTGAAAAATTGTGTCGATCCCATCGGCATTCCCCCTCAAGGGGGGCGCTGGGCAATAAACCCTGCCCCTTTAAATCGAGGGAGCAGGTGTTGCCAGGGGGGATGGCTTCCTGGGATCGACGCTATTATTATAACATAACCGGTCCAGTGGCTGAAGCTCACCGGACCCCCGGTCGAAACCGGGTGGGTTTGCATTGAACAGATTCAATGTATTTAGTAAATATATAAAGTACAACATAACTGTGCTACAATAAATAAAGTTGTAGCAATGAAAGTATTACAACATGGATATAATATCTGACCACTTATAGACAAGCTGAACATAAAACTACAGCTAATAATAATATACTAATAGTCTGACTCAATCAAAAGTGACCAAAATTCATCAACATATTACAATAAAACAGAAGAGATGACTGCAAAATGAGTAGAAATTCCATTTAGTGCTTTCACTACAAAAGATATTAAAGACTTATTGTTGTGGCCTGATTAAGGGCCAGAATAAAGACACAAGAGAGGAAATGAGTTAAACATATTAACAAAGAACAGTAGTACAAACATATACAAATGAGAAGGTACTGGCAAGGTGGTTTTATCAACTGTCCGCTGAAATATTGACACTCGCTTAAGTGTAGAACCTTCTGCTATTTATAGTTGGAAGAGTCCATGCATGTGTGGTAAATTACCATAACACTTATAAAATATATCTTTTTTAAATATTCCCTTGAAAATCAAAACTTTATCATAGGAAACATTTGATGGGGCTTATCTAGAACTGTGCAAGATTAAAATGTAGCAGTCTTGATGTATCAGTCTGGTCATTAAATACCAAGATAAGTGAGAATTGGATAGAACAGAAGCCATTTTTTTTTCTTTCATTAAATTTGGATCTCAAGAGTTAAAATGTTCAAAGAGAAATATAGACAAACAAAATCAGGATAAGGAAAATATAATTACCTTTTTGCGGATCATCAGGTCTTTTTTGTAGTTTGAATTGTTGGCATATCGTAATTTACCTGAAAAATGAAAATACACAGTGAAAATAACATTAAGTATTTTCAACAACTTTTGTTCTAAGGTTAAAAAAGAGGAGAGAGAGGAGAGAGAGGGAGAGAGAGGAGAAGAGAGCAAGAGAGAGAACCCCAAAGACTTGTGGGGTGGTTGGAGGTTTCAGGTTTAAAAGTTAGCTGATTATTCTTGGTGCGTGTTCGTAGGGTTTGCTTTTAACCCATCTAATTTGGTGGTTATGCTGAAAAAATAATTCAAGCAAAGAAAAAAAAGAGATAAAGACAAAAGGTAGTCTTAGGATTTAGGCTTTATTCGCAGATCATAGCCACAACGTGGTTTAATTAATTACTTATATCCCTTAATCAGTAAAAATCAATAACCAAATTTTGCGTGTTTCTTAGAAGAATATTAAGGTGTATGCAAGATTTTCGAATCTGAGTGACCTCCCATGAACACATACATACAAAACTTCCTTTTATGTATAGAGATGTGTGCTCATCATTGTACAAACAGAGGTACAGAAAAAGACACACATACAGAATCTTTCTTTTATATATGTATATATATACATAATAGAGTAAGCCTAAGAGTCAGAGAATATCTACCTAGGTTTCTCCTAACGGATCATCAGGATAATTCTGACTCAGAATCAGAATTATCCTAATGATTTGTTAGGAGAAACTTAGGTAGATATTCTCTGACTCATTAGGCTTACTCTATTATTTATTAGTTCCACTTTTTGTATTGAGCACTTTGGTATATTTAACTTAGGCAACTCTTACAGTATTTTTTTTCTTTTGGCCATTTTTATAGTACCATATGAGATTTTTCAGGAGGTGCATATGATTTGGTCTTTTCTATATATATATATATATATATATATATATATATATATATTTTTTCTCCAGGCAAAAGTTTGTATTGTATAATTACAAACTATAAAGCCAGGAGGGGTTTTTTTTATACTGTCGGAGTTTAGAAATAAAAAATAAAAATATATATAGATATATGTAGATTTTGATTCATATGTTGTTTATTTCAAACCTTATATAAATGAAAATGTGCAATTTTGCCCATTTTTTGTTTTTCCATAGAAAATAGGTCAATTTCTAAATATCTTTATCCAGAACAGAAAAGCAAAGTTCAAAGGGAATAATGACCATTTTCTATACTTTTACAACATAAGCAATTAAGAAATTATACATACTAACCAGCAACAAAAGTTGTGTTACATAGTGTTATTTGTATTAAGAATGGCTACTTGAAGCTATAATTATTGGCAAATGATTATTATCAATAGTTACTTGAAACTAAATAATTACTTGAAATATTTGAAACCATATAATTGTGTGTAAATTATTAGTATTAGATAGGAATACTTCAAAACAATATAACTGTGTGTGAACAAATTATTATAAAGAGGAATAATTACTTGAAACCATATAATTGCTGGAACAAAAAGATGGACTTCAGCAAAAGTGTTGTATATTAGTATAGAAAAAAGTTTCATGCTTCAGTATTACATAACCCATCAGGGGTTGAAATGCCATAAAATCAGTCAAACAATCACAGTTTTTCGTAAGTGTTTACTTTTTACATATTGAACTATTTTGCAAGAGCTCTCAAGTTAACATGTCAAATGTTGTACTAATTAAATCATCATACTGTGGTATATCCACAGGTCCTGCTAGTTAAGAAATAATTTTTGTTAAGATGCAATTTACTCTTTATTTTTTGAATTATTTAATCATATTGACAAATTTATATATTATTCAAGTGAATTTTTTTTTTACTTTCTTTTGGACTTTCTATATAAATCTATAAGTTCAGAATTAAATAACCCAGCAGGAGTTGAAGTGCCATAAAATCTGTCAACCAATCATTTTTTGTCTTTTTAAAGTTGTAATATACTCTTCATATTCTTAATTATTTATTCAGTAAATTTTTTAACACTGTTTTGGACTTTTGGACCATATGACCTTTAGGCACCCCTTTTGCTTTGCTGATTCATAAGTACATTTTTTCATCTACACCGTCAACATCAGGTTGTTTGTTAAGGGTTAGGGTTAGGGGTTAGTTTTATAATTTAAAAAACCCTCTAAAAATTGTCTGTAAATGAAAAAATGTACTTATGAATCAGCAAAGCAAAAGGGGTGCCTAAAGGTCATATGGTCCGGACTTTCTATATAAATCTATAAATTCAGTATCAAATAACCCGTCAGGGGTTGACAAGCCATAAAATCAATCTATATATTAATATGCGTGTTCCTAAATCTTATCATCATGAAACACCCTCTGATTAAAAATGAGACCGTCCAAATCATCCAAGATGAAATACAAAAATGTAAATCCTAGTGTTGCTTATCCGCTGAATTCTTATTTCTTATGAGTGTCATCACCTAAGCTAAATAATGGACCATTCTGTTTTTATTAGAAAGAAAGAAGAAGGGAAGAAAAAGGACATGCTACACAGAAAAAATATAATAAGAACAAAAGAAAAAAAGAGAGTAGGGGAAAGACAGAGAGGGGGTGAGTGCAGGAAAGTGATAATGCTAATCTGTTTCAATCAAACATGATGAAAAGAAGGAAAGAAAGAAAAAATAGAGCCAGAGAGGGAAGTTAAATCAAGATTATTATATTTTTTACATATCGAACTATTTTGCAAGAGCTCCGTCCTACTAGTAAACAAATAAATATTTTTTGTTAAGCTGCAATTTACTCTAGGGCCGGGTTAGCTCAGTCGGTAGAGTGTTCGGCTAGAAACCACAAGGTTCCTAGTTCGATACCGGCCTCGGCCAACTCAGCGTATAAGTAGCACAGGGATCTGTGTGGTAAAGTAAGGAGCTGATGGTAGGTGTGGCGCTCCGTCTCAGGCGCTAATATAATCTTCTTGGTCTAGCGCTAGTGAAAAGGGGATAGACTCCCTCGCTGCATGCCCCGACGACTTTACTTATTTATTTAATCATATTGACAAATTTATTCATCAAGTAAATTTTTTACACTGTTTCGTACTTTCAATATAAATCTATAAATTCAGTATTGAATAATCCAGCAGGGGTTGCTATGCCTTTCTCTATAAATCTATAAATAGAAGTGAATAATGATACTCAGTAGCTAAGTTTATCATTTACAAAAGACTGAGATAAATTGTTCATTGCCTTTTTAAGAGGAAAAAAAGAAAGAGTCTTTTTTACACATCTGTGTACATGTGTAGATAAATAGTATATAGCTATCTGTCCGTGGAAAACGATAACTCTGCCACATGTCAATGTGTACTTCTGCAAGGAAAAGGAAAAGTAAAAAAAGGGCAAAAAAATTGCTTAAATAAACTATTATTTAATCTCTGTTTGGCTGGTTGAATAATAAATAAATGGCCAAATGCTGGAACCATCAAGTATAAACATGTAACTGGCATTGGTAAATAATGGTAAGCTAATGGCAAACAAATGCAGTAAGCAGCTGTACAAATGGACAATATATCGTGAAGAAAAGAGGTGGCCTGTCAGGAACTCTAGATCTTGTCATGGATAGAATCGCAAGGTAGGAACCTTTGGGAATTCTAACAACATTGAAATGGTAAAAGAGAAAAGAAATTGAAAGTTTTAAGAAAAAGAAAAATATTGAAATTAAAAAAAAGAAGAAGAAAAGAAAAATGTATGTCTTTAAAAATAGTTGATATTTTAAAAACAAAACAAAAATGTTATAATTATTAATGATTAGGACAGAAAAAATTGAAATAGTTTTTAAAAAAAATAAATAAAAATGAAAAAGAATGAAATATTGAAATTGAAAATAAAGAAAAATGTATGTGTTTAAAAAAGTTTGATATTTTAAAAACCAAAAAAAAACATTATATGATTAAGAAAGAAAAAAAAACAGAAATAGTTTTTACAAATTTAAAAAAGAGGGAAAAATATTGAAATTCAAAAGAATAAAAATATGTTTTACAAAAGAAAACAATTGAAATTTAGAAAGAGAGAAAAACAATTATAATGATGTGATTTAAAAAGCATACAGTTTCAATTATAAAACAGTTTTTAAAAATTTTTTAAAAATAGTTTAGAATAAAGGAAAATATTGAAATGAAACAAAAAAGAAATATGTATCCTTTTAAACAGAAAACAATTGAAATTTGTAAAAGAAAGAAAATTCTTATAATGATATGACTGCAAAAGAAAGCACTTTAAATTTTTTTTAAAAATTGCATTAGTTTTAAAAATAGTAAATTATTGAAAATTTTAAAAAAGATGAAGGAAAAAAAAAACAATGTTTATGTTTTAAAAAAAAAAAAAATTTAAAAAGAAAAACGTTATATTGATATGATTACAAAAATATTTTAATTAAAAAAAATTTTTTTGAATGAAAGTTTAAAAAATAAAATAAAATAAAAATATATATGTTTAAAAAAAATGAATAATTGAATTTTAAAAACGAAAGAAAAATCTTATAATGATATGATTAAAAAGGAAAATAGTTTTAATTAAAAACAGTTTTAATTAAAATTTTAAAAAGAAATAATTAAAATAAATTTTATTTTAATCTATTTTAATTATTATTAATTATTGATAATCTATTATTAATTATAGAAAAATATTGAAATTAAAAAGAAAGAAAGAAAAAATTGGAATTTAGCTGTGATATAAAAACAAATGAAATTTAGCCATAACAAGAATTTCTACTATAGTTATTTTACTCGAAAGAAGAATGAGAGGCAATCTAATTGAAACTTTTAAAATGATAAATGGAATTACTATTTATGGTAGACATTTTTAAAATATTTCTCCAAGAACTGCAAACTTACTGTCAAGTCAGATTTCATTAAGTTTATTTCATTAAAATTTATTAACCAATTGCATTTTTTTATGAATTGAGTTTGGTTTGGTTTGTTTTACTTTATGGCATATCAACTTCAGTGGGTCATTTAATGCCGATAAAGTTTTGAAATAAATCAATTCTTAATGGATAATACAATTTTTTTATAAACTCATGTTTTTCTATTTAACCCATAGATGGGACCCTAACAGGTACTACCACTCCGGGTCAGAGTGGACCAGGGAGCAATGGTGATGAAGGAGTGCTCCACATTCCCCAAACCTCCAAAACTGGAACCTCACCATCAGATAGAGTTTAATGTCATTTCTAGGACATGTAGACCCGCAGCCACCGCCTTCTAGCACCCATATGATAAAAAGGGTTGGGGCTTACCATAAGGGCAATAGGGTTGGAAAATCAGGTGCTAGGGTTTGACGTGGCCAGCCGATTGATCGGAGGGGGCCTCTCCGACCGTCCGTCTAGCCCAAGATAGGGCCAAAGTGGAGTATTGCATGTCAGTCACTACCTTCTAGCACCCATATGATAAAAAGGGGTTGGGGCTTGCCATAAGGGCAATTTTATGAATAGAGTAATATATTTTTAGAAAAAATTGCCTAATCAGATCAAAAACAGCGATAGCATAAAAAAAGAAAATTAATTTGAATGATTTCAGAAAAAGTGGTTAGAAGAATAATTTAAGAGGGCATTTTTGAAAACTATCAGATGTATTACTCAACAAAATTTGATCTGTATATAGATATTATATTAACAGTGTTTATGTTCTGTGAAAAGATCTATTATCTATAAAATGTTTTTGTTAAAGATTGATGTGAGAAGATAGAAACAAGGCAAGATGCCCTAGGAGGCATTATAAATAAATAAATAATACTCTTGTTCCTCAATCTTCCAACCGTTATCCTCTTGCAACCCCCTCTGGTTAAAAATGAGACCATCCAAATGGAAGAAAAAGGACATGTTACACAAAAAAAATGTAATAAGAAAGAGAATAGGAGAAAGATAGAGAGAGGGAGTGATAATCTGTTTCAATAGAAGATGAAGGGGAAAAAAGAATAAAGAGAGTTAAATAGATGAGAGTTTAAAAGGTACTCGGAGTCAGAGTTGACCTGAGAGTAATGGCAGTGCAAAGATCCCCCTAGATCTCTAGAACTGAAGCCTCATTACTAAATGCAGTTTAGTGTCATACCCAGTATGCTAAAGATTGGTAATTATGAACTTTTGTTTAGTAAATTACGGTGTCCCAGAAAAACAGAACCCACAAATTTTGTAATAAAACTGTTAATTTTAACTAGGGTGGTTAGGGTTTAGAGTTGGGGTTGGGGTTAGGGTTCTGTTTTTTCTGGGTCAGCTTGTACAGGGTGACCCAGAAAAAACTGAACCCAAATCATTTATTTATTTTCCCATTAAACTAACCCTAAACCCCCCCTAGTTAAAATTAACAGTTTTATTACAAAATTTGTGGGTTCTATTTTTTCTGGGACACCCTAATTTACTAAACAAAAGTTCATAATTACCTAAAGATTTTGAGCAGGTTGGGGGATCAAAATGAACTTAGTATTTTTGGAAACTCTTCTAAATTGCAATGTAAGTTTTCAGTCTCTTTGGCTGATTCTGAACAAGATTTTAGAAGAAGAATTTTTGCATTTGAACATTCAATTCTCTGAGAATTTTCCAGAAATTTGACATTCAGATACATAAAACATAACTAAATGCCATATGTTTGGTTTGGTTTGTTTTACGGCATATCAACCTCGGTGGGTCATTTAATGCCAAAAAGTTTTGAAATAAATTCATTCTTAATGGATACTCAATTTTTTTAATAAACTCATTTTACTATTTAACCCATAGATGGGACCCTAACAGGTATGACCACTCCGGGTCAGAGTGGATCTGGGAGCAATGGGATGAAAGGGTACTCCACATTCTCTAGACCTCCAGAACTGGAACCTCACCCTCAGTTAGAGTTTAAAGTCATTCCCAGGATATGAATACCCTCAGCCACCACCTTCTAGCACCCATATGATAAAAAGGGTTGGGGCTTGCCATAAGGGCAATAGGGTTGGGACAATCACATAGGTGCTAGGGCTTGACATGGCCAGCTGATTGATCGGAGGGGACCTCTCGTCTAGCCTAAGTAAAGGCTAAAGTGGAGTGTTGCATGTCATGGACTGCTTAACCACCAGGATTCCGTCCTTAAGCATCACAGGTCGCTACCCACAGCCAACAGGTGGCCCCTCTGCAGAGGTGCAGTTGGTGTATTCTAAAGCCCCAGCTGACAAGG
This sequence comes from Doryteuthis pealeii, assembly GCA_023376005.1. Taxonomy (NCBI): domain Eukaryota; kingdom Metazoa; phylum Mollusca; class Cephalopoda; order Myopsida; family Loliginidae; genus Doryteuthis; species Doryteuthis pealeii. The sequence goes on from CM042142.1 coordinate 114,914,927, forward strand.
CTAAATGCTTTATGTTGAAAGTGGTTTGAAGTAAATTGTCTGTCTGTTCAAATAATTTTGAGAAGTCCTATGACTTAATGCATAAGAGAGCTTAAAAAGTACTCTGAGTCAGAGTTGACCTGAGAGTAATGGCAGTGCAAAGGATGTCTTCACCCCACCCACCCCAGATCTCTAGAACTGAAGCCTCATTACTAAAGGCAGTTTAATGTTATACCCAGTATGCTAAAGATTGGTAATTATGAACTTTTTTTTAGTAAAATACGGTGTCCCAGAAAAAACAGAACCCACAAATTTTGTAATAAAACTGTTAATTTTAACTAAGGGGGGTTAGGGTTAGGGTTTAGAGTTCGGGTTGGGGTTAGGGTTCTGTTTTTTCTGGGTCAGCTTGTACAGGGTGACCCAGAAATGTTGAGCATCATAAAATTTGGTTCTTCTTGTTCCAGCTGATAATCTTAAAAATTCAAGAGTTTTGAAGCAAATTGTCTGTTTGTTCAAATACTTTTCAGAAGTCCGATCACTACATTCCTTTTGTTGACTGTAATAAAATTTGGTTCTTCTTGCTGTTAAGCTTGAAGACCAAGTGGTTTTCAGCAAATTGTTCGTTTGCTCAAATACTTCTGAGAAGTCTTATTACTACATGCCTTATGTTGAGCATCATAAAATGTGGTTCTTCTTGCATAATGTTCCTGCTGTTAACCACGAAAATCAAGTGGTGAATCAAATTGTCTGTTTGTTCAAATATTTTCAAGAAGTACTATATATATATATATATATATATATATATATATATAATAAGAATATCTTTTTATGTCTTCTCTGATATACTAATCATGTAGGCCATAATTTCTGGTAATCTGAATCACTCTGTTCTTGGGTATCTTATTTCTTCCTTTCTCACTGCTTTTCATTAACACATTTTGCGTCCCCCTTCACCCCCCACCCCCACCCTGCATCATCATCACCACTGCACGAGTGCCTAACCAAGCCCTCTGCACGCTCTTTGCTCTTCCAATATTCACACTTTTTATTTCAGCTGAATAATCTGTTAGTCAGAGCATTGTCCTTGCAAAAAGCTGCCCACTCCCAAGGATGCTATTAAGCTATACGCTCATCTAATTTTTGTGGTTTCCCTTGCCTCGAGCCAAGGAGAGAGAGAGAGAGAGCTGGAGTTTGGGAGGTCCAGCAAGGGGAGACAGGAGGAGGTGTAAGGGGCTTGCTCCTTCGTTCATTCTATGGTATCCTTTTGTTCGCTCTGAGCAAAACGCATTGGGCAGAGTGAGAGAGAGCTGTGCTGACCCCTCACCCCCCACCCCAAACCTGTCACATCCTTAAAGAAACAATCAATCTCACTGGTCTCCACCCCACCCCCTTCAGTATGGCCATTAGCCATTGGGCAATTTTTGTTCAATTAAGACACTGTCCCCTACCTTGTGCGGCACAAAAAAAAAAAAAAAAAAAAAAGATTTACTCTGCTCTCCTTTGAGCATCTTGATAATGACAAAAAAACAAATGTTGTTTTTGTAAGACAAAAGCCATTCTTCAGATAAAAGCCGAGAGAAATTCCTGGAAGTTTTTATTCTATACTAGCAGAGCTACCCAGCATTGCCTGGGATTTAAAAAGTCAAAAATATATCTATACAGGATCTTCAGGGTTAATTGCAATGAGACAATTGTAAAGAAAGAGAGTAGGAGAAAGATTTCTACAATTGCCTGTAATTAACTAATATCTTGATTAATTCATTGCAATTAACCCTGAAGATCCTTTATGGTGAAACTTGAGTAGGTTATTTCAATACACACCTTAATACTAAATCTGCTCTACTAACGTATTGAGCACTTTATATGTTATAATACTAACTTATTCGGTTAATATTTGTATTGATTGTCAATATTGCAATTAATTCGATATTTTATTCCCTGGTAATGTTAAATCAAACTTAACGGACCTAAATTCCACCATCATATGTCACCTCACCAAAAGAGAAAAAAATACTAAAAGACAATTTTTTCTTTCGGCGGGGTGACATACAATGGTGGAATTTAGGTCCGTTAAGTAGGATTTAAGCCCCTGGTAAGTCATCTTCTTTATCATATATATCTATACATAAATTAATAAAAATCATTTTTCATTTTTTTATCTTTTATTCTTTCTATATTCTTGTTTGTAAGTTGTTCATCTGTATATTAATACTGGTGTTCCTTAATCTTTCATCATTTATCATCTTGCAATACCCTCTGGTTAAAAATAAGACCATCCAAATCATCCAAGATGAAATGTAAAAATGTAAATACTGGTTATCTGGAGTTGCTTATCCACCAAATTCTTATTTCTTATGAGTGTCATTACCTCAGATAAATAATGGACCATTCCATTTTTATTATGAAGAAAGAAAGGACATACTACACAGAAAGAATATAATAAGAAAGAGAAAAAGAAAGAGAGTAGGAGAAAGATTAATTTAATCACCCACCGTGGTTGATATGCCATAAAACAAAACAAACATATATATATATATATATATATATATATATATATATTCCCTGAAGATTTGCGCTACTGCAAGAAACTGTATTCGGAATATTTTAAGCCATTCGTTTTTAAAACATATATTTAGCTCTTTTTATTGAGCACTCTTAAATCGTTTATTATAAAATCCAAAAGAAAATATAGTTGTTTGCTTTGTGAATTTACAAGTAACTGTGATATATATATATATATATATATATATATATATATATATATATATTATGGACTCTCTCGTCGATTTTCGACGCATGAGGGTTCACACACACAATGAACACCCACACAGTGATTTGTTTATAGTGGTGAAGGCTTGTGTTGGACCATCCACACTTTTTGGTACAGTTGATAGGAAAGAATTGCTGCATCAAGGGTTGCCACAAACCCAATCAACGACTGGCCTCAGGAATTTTGAATTCAGAGTTATCCCTCTCCTAGACTGGTTACCTATCCAAGGCTGAAGGGCCCAGTCTGCCCTACTATTTAACCCATAGCTGGAGGGAATTTTGAATTCAGAGTTATCCCTCCCCTAGACTGGTTACCTACCCAAGGCTGAAGGGCTCAGTCTGCCCTACTATTTAACCCATAGCTGGAGGGAGAATATATGGATTCATACCTTCCCCAAGGGTAATAGCGCCATGTGAAATGCCAACAGCTTCGTCTAGGAATTGAACTCGAATCGACGAGTCCATTTTCCACGACTCTAACCACTAGCCCACGCGCCTCCATAATATATATATATATATATATATCACTTAAAGGCCACTTTCAGCAGCTATTAAGCTTTATGTTGAGTCACATCCTATTTATAGAATTCTTATCAAAATTACAAATGAATAAATACGGCAAAGTAATATTTAATGGCCAGTTAATAGCTTACCACCCTGAGCAATTATAATAATCAGAATGAACACAAGAGCAGACCCCACACTATTATCATTAATTCAAAAATTGGCACTTGTCCAAAAACAACCTGCTGAGGAAATGTCTGCATTGGCCGATTTTGAATGACTTTCAATGTGTCAATTTCCTCAACGGGATATTCTGGACATCATCATCATCATCATCATCATGTCAGGCTGGCAGCATGGATATCCATGACTCTCTCTCTCACCAACTGACCCTATCAGTCAGACATTGCCCCTGGGAGGTCCTCTACATAGCATCCACAATCTGCATAGAGCTGATTGATACATATATTTACCAACCCCTCCACACGAGCAGGATGTGACACAAAGTTAATTTCCTAAGTGGAGTTTAACAGGTTTGAATTCAGAGTTTTCTTTCTCCTAGATTGGTTACTTAGCCATGGTTAATGAGCCCAGTCTACTATCTACCCATAGTTGTAAGTAGAGTAGTTGGATGAATACCTTTCCCAAGGATATTAGTGCTATGTGAAATGCAAACAGCCTCATCCAGGATTTGAACTCGTTTTGCCTTGTCCATTTCCTATGACTCTAACCATTACACCTTGTGCCTCCACTGATATAGGTTTTGATATACAGCTGATTGATATATATATTTACTAATCCCTCCTCACAATCAGGATGTAACACAAGGTCAATTTCTTAAGCAGAGTTCAACAGGTTTGAATTCAGAGTTTTCCTTCTCCTAGACCGGTTGCCTAACCAAGGCTAAAGAGCCCAGTCTGCCCGACTATTTATCCATAGCTGGAGGGAGAGTAGGTTTCATACCTTTCCCAAGGGTATTAGCGCTAAGTGAAATCCAATTACCACATCCAGGATTTGAACTCTGGGTGACGTGTCCAATTCCCCAACTCTTTTTATAAGTACTAGAAGGCAGTGGCTGAGGATCTTAGTGTCCTCGGTATGATGTTAAATTGTACCAAGTTGTTTAGTTCCAATTCTGGAGCTCTGGGGAGAGTGGAATACCTCTTCGTTGCCATTATTCCCAGGTTCACTCTTTTCTTTTTTCTTTTCTTTCTTTCTTTTTTGCAGCTTCCTTATTTTCCTTTATTCATGTCCCCTCCCTGTTTTTCACTGTTTTCTTTCTTCCTTTCTTTTTTTCTTTTCTTTTTCATTTTCTTTCTTCGTTTTCTTTTTTCGTTTTCTTACTTTCTTTCTTCCTTTCTTTCCTTCCTTCCTTTCTCTCTTTTCTTTCTTCTTTTTCTTTCTTCCTTTACTTACCAGCTTTCTTTTTTTCTTCATTCAAGTCCTCTTGTATATGTATAGGTGTCCATGGGAGAACGTCATTTCCTAGCTTGTCCAGCATGACTTGTATGATAGAGAGCAAAAGGTTGTACAGCTGCTTTCTTGTGGGGTGCTGCTTCAAGGACTTGTTCAAGACAGTATGCAGCATCCTTGTGTAGTTCCCATCTATCTTTTTCTCTAAGCATTTTGTTAGAGTCCAAGTGGTGCAGCCATACAGTAGCACTGATACGACTTCAGCTTGGAAGAATTACGACAAATTACGATAAATTATCGTAATTTGTCGTAATTCTTGTTTATTTATAGAAATTTGTCATATTTCTTGTTTAGATAGTTTTGAACAGACTGAGATAGATAGATATTTTCGACAAGTAAATAGATAGATAGATAGATAGATAGAAACTATCTAAACAAGAAATATAGACCAATTTCTATAAATAAACAAGAATTACGACAAATTACGATAATAAGAATTACGACAAAAAAAGAAAAATAAGAATTACGACAAAAAAAAAGAAAAATTTACGACAAAAAAAAAAAAGAATTACGACAAAAATAAAAATAAAATATTACGACAAAAAAAGGTTTAATGTTTTTTTCTTTCAAATGGAAAAAATAAATAAACAAGAATTAAGACTAAAAAGAGCCCCTCCCCCTCAAATACATTTAACGCCCTAAGTTGGTTGTTTTCTTTCAAGTAACACCGCTGTGGCGCCGATAGTTGGGGTCGTTATTTTAAAATTCACCGGGCAGCAATTTCGGAGGCAGGGGACCAGGACACACTTCCTTATAAATTACCAATTCTTGTTTTATCTTATCATAGAGCCCAGATTTCCATATATCTTTTGTGGGGTGCTACTTCCAGGTTTTGTTTAAGACAGTGCGCAGCTTCAAGGACTTGTTCAGGACAGCATGCAGTATCCTTGTGTAGTTCCCATCTATCTTTTTCTCTAAGAGTTTTGTTAGAGTCCAAGTAGTGCAGCCATACAGTAGCACTGATATGACTTTAGCTTGGAAGAATTGTCGCTTTATCTTATCATAGAGATCAGATTTCCATATATTGGATGGAAAATTGGTTTTATATCTTCACGGGAAAATTTTAAAAAATTTCTAAATTAAAATCACTGACAGACACATGAAAACAGGCTATTTGCATTTCACATAGCACTAATATCCTTGGGAAAGGTATGCACCCAACTACTCTACTTCCAACTATGGGTAAATAGTAGACTGGGCTCATTAACCATGGCTAAGTAACCAGTCTAGGAGAAAGAAAACTCTGAATTTAAACCTGTTAAACTCCACTTAGGAAATTAACTTTGTGTCACATCCTGCTCGTGTGGAGGGGTTGGTAAATATATGTATCAATCAACTCTATGCAGATTGTGGATGCTGTGTAGAGGACCTCCCAGGGACAATGTCTAATAGGGTCAGTTGGTGAGAGAGAGTCATGGATATCCATGCTGCCAGCCTGACATGATGATGATGATGATGATGTCCAGAATATCCCGTTGAGGAAATTGACCCATTGAAAGTCATTCAAAGTCGACCATTGCAGACATTTCCTCAGCAGGTTGTTTTTGGGCAAGTGCCAATTTTTGAATTAATGATAATAGTGTGGGGTCTGCTCTTGTGGGAAATTGCAATAGATTTTTGATAGAGTTCAAATGGTGCAGCCATACAGTAGCACTGATGTGGTTACAGCTTGGAATAATTCTTGCTTTATCTTATCACTGAGATGAGATTCCCATAAAGAAAGCAATGTCAATGTACACATTCTGGACAAGTATCTACAAATTAGACTGAAAATTATTTCAGTCTAAGTAAGAAGTCTTTTAAGGTTTCTGTGCTAACAAATATCCAGCTACAATGTGCCATTGTTCACTTTGCACTAATGCCCCTGGGAAAGGCATGAACCTTTCTCTTCTCTCCTACCTATCCAGCTATGGATAAATTAGTAGGGAAGACTGATCCTTTAGCATTGGTTAGGCAACCAGTCTAGGTGAAGGGAAACTCTTAATTCAAACCTGCTTAACTTAAAAATGTTGGAATATTTTTGGATATAAGGCGTGTGACAGATGCCTACTTCTAAATATAGACTCGTTGACTACCACATGACCACCGAGGATTCCTATTGTCCAACCACTGGCAGTGCTGCTGCTGCTGCTGTTGTTGTTGTATTTATAGAGGCCTGATTCTAATCTTAACTCATTGACATTTGGATTATCTTGGACGTCGGACTTACAAAGAATACTATAACACCGGATTCTTATTGGCTTGCTTACTTACTTACTTACTACATCTGGAACCAAGGATGGCAGCCAGATATACAACAAAAAATTGACCTTGTATCACATCCTGCCAGTAGTGGAGGGGTTGGGTAAATACATACAATATGCCATTTTTAGCTATGCTCCAATAAAATGCAAACATACAAAACTTGAAGCATCATAACATAATTTGTTGAATAATTAGGACTAGATTCCTGTTTTGGTTAGCATATCTTATTGAAGATAACAAATGAGGATTTAGAGTTGAGTTTTTTTATTAGCATTTTCATATTCACGAAGAAGATGTCACAACTGAGGATAAAGGCCGTTTAATAATTATCTTAGGATACAAGGGCTGACTTTGGTTAGGCAACAGGTCTAGGAGAAGGAAAACTTTGAATTCCAACCTGTTAAACTCCGCTTAAGAAATTGACCTTGTGTTACATCCTGCTCGTGCGGAGGGGTTGGTAAATAAATATATGATCTCTGCTATCAGTGAACTCTTCATTTGGTTGATATTTGTTAAATATGGTTTTATCATTGAATAAGGCAAAAAAGGCTGTGGTTATATCAGTACTGCTGTATGGCTGCACCACTTGGACCCTAACAAAGCGCCTTGAGAATAAGCTAGATGGGAGATGCACAAGAATGGCATCAGAGAATTCGGACAATTATTGAACAGCCTTCATCCTCAGTTTTGACATCTTGCTCGTGAACATGAAAATGCTTATAAAAAAATCAACTCTAAATCCTTCTGTCATCTTTAATGTAATTATATATATATCAGGTTAGCTCAGTCGGTAGAGCGTTTGGCTAGAAACCACAAGGTTCGTAGTTAGATGCCGGTCCTTGCCAACTCAGCGTATGAGTAGCACAGGGATCTGTGCGGTAAAGTAAGGAGCTGATGGTAGGTGTGGCGCTCTACCTCAGATGCTAAAAACAATCTCCTTGGTCTAGCGCTATTGAAAAGGGGATAGACTACCTCGCTGACTGGCTGATACCGACTTTAGGCCGCCCCGTCGACTTTACTTTATATATATATATATATATATATGCACAATGTATATTTCACTTTTACCCTGAAAAAACACTAGATCATAAAGAGATTTTTTTTATTCTAAGACACACTGATGGTAGGCGGGTTTGTTAGATTTTATGCCAAAGACGTTTTGTTTTATTCATTCTTGATGGGTATTCAATTTTTTTTTAACTCATTTTTTTCCTATTTAACCCATAGATGGGACCCTAACAGGTACTACCACTCCGGATCTGGGAAGACCTAGGAGAAATGGTGATGAAGGGGTACTCCACACTCCTCAGAGCTCCAGAATTGGAACACTGAAACCCTCAGCCATCGCTTTTTAGCACATATAAGATAAAAAGGGTTGGGAGCTTGCCATAAAGGCGATAGGGTCAGGACAATTATATAGGTGCTAGGGTGGGATATGACCAGACAATTGATTGGAGGGGCCTCTCTGGACTCCCATCTAGCCCAAGTAAGGGCTAAAGTGGAGTTTTGCATGTCATGGACTGCTCAGCCACCAAGATTCTGTCCTTAACTCTTAACATCCTATACCGCCTCATTCCACCCGGCCGGAAGTCACATCTATTTTCCTAATCTACCCCAAATGATAGCCTATGTTTCAATGTAATATTAAACATATTTAGAAGTCTTTGATTTAAGGAAAATAACAGGTAACTTTAAATGAAAAAGCCATTTTTAGCCATTTATTGATAAATCCTTAGAGGAACCAGGCTCTGGACTTGGAAAATTCTCAACAGGATGTTAAGAGTTAAGCATCACAGGTCACCACCCAGGTGGACCACTGGGGGGATTTTACCCCTCGGTAGAGGTGCAGTCAGTGTATTCTTCTGCCCCTGTCCACCAGGCAAAAGCCCCACTGAGAGGACAAGATATGAACCAAAGATAGCTGAAAATTAAAATGTATATTGTAATAATGGATCTGCTTCAAAGATCCCCTAAAAGTTCCTTTTTTAAGGCATTATTAGTTTTTTAAGGCATTATTAGTTTTTTATAAGTTTTTTTTTAAGCATTATTAGTTTTTTACCTATTTTCATGAAAATTTAAGGTGTCAATTTTATTGGCTCTTCTGATAGATTTCAATGCGTAGAATTCATTGATACCAAAGAAAGCGCTCAATTCGAAGATTTAGTGGAGATATGAGCCCTTAAAACACCCCTTATAGTGCCTGAAAATCACCAATTTCATGAAGATTTTAGGTGTTGATCTGCAAGACTAACTTGCCAACCATTACATCACTTTTTTGCCCCCCCCCCCTATCCAGGTGATGCTGAGTAGCAGCTTCTAGTTTCTAATAAGATAATCATGTTCCAATAATGTCAGACAGATATTGGTCTTCTTTCAAGGTAGAACCTACCAAATTCAAACAAGAATTAAACGGTAACATTTTGTTTTTGTATTTTTTTTCTCTCACTATGACAATGTTTGGATTGAAAGTCATGAATATTTTTGCATCTATTTCTTTGTTTATGCATCTGTCCGTCTTTGTATTTTAAAAGATTCTTCACAAAAAATGGCCTCATTCTGGTGTGACCTTTCTGACAGTCACTTTAAATTTGGTGTCATTTTGGCTCACTCAAAAAAAAAAGGTGAATTCACTTGCCTCAATGAACTGAGAGAAATTTATTTACCGAATATTCAGCTCTGGAGATTTTTATTCATTTTGTCTTCAGTGTCAGATGACAATTGTTTGTGCCAAATTACCGAAACATACAAATACTTGAGTGCATGCATCTAGAAATATGAATATAAGTGTATATACATATATATATATATATATATATATATATATATTGTATTTGTATGTTTTGGTAATAATATATATGTATATAATAACATTCATATAGAGGTGTAGATATATATACACACACACACTCACACACACACACACACACATATATATATATATATATATATATATATATATATATAATGTGTTTGTGAGTGTGTGCATATATATCCTATATCTCTATATGAATGTTATTATTATATATATATAATATATAATATATATATATATATATATATATTATTACTGAAACATACAAATACTTGAGTGCATAATTCAAGAAATACAATTATAAGTGTTTCCATATATATGTAGTCTAAACTTCTATATGAATATTGTATAGCCATCATTTCTATATGAATGTTATATATATATATATATAATATATATATGTTATATAATATATATTGCCAACACTTGCTATAATGAATTTTATATATATTTTTATATATATGCCAACACTTCTATATATATATATATATATATATATATATATATATATATATATATATATATAATTATATATATATATATATATGTTATTATATATTGCCAACACTGCTATATGAATTATATATATATATATATATATATATATATATATATATATATATATATAGTGTGTGTGTGTGTGTGTTGTGTGTTATTATATATTGCCAACACTGCTATATGAATTATATATATATGAGTAAAGAAAAGAAATGTAGATGGATAAAAATGAATTTAATCGATATCACATTTAATCGATATCACTTACACATGTGTTTCGGTCCGTTTCTCAAAATGTATACGGATTACGCTATTATTATTATTAAAATAATCAGATGAAGTTGAAATGATGATATTAATAATAATAGGAAAAATGTAAAAATATTCTGATAAATGGACCGAAACACATGTGTAAGTGATATCGATTAAATGTGATATCGATTAAATTCATTTTTATCCATCTACATTTCTTTTCTTTACTTATTTTTTCCTCATATTGTCGGATTCAATTCCTATTCCATTCTTACATATATATATATATATATATATATATGTTATTATATATTGCCAACACTGCTATATGAATTATATATATATATATATATATATATATACAAACAAACACACACACACACACACAATATTGTTCATAAGTATTTGAACAAAAAGAAAATTTATTTCTAATTTTTTGATTGATTGGAATCTTACTATTAAAGGCAGTTGAGTGTCACACCCAGGACACCTGATTTTGCTTAGAGAAAATGGGACCCTAACAAGTACTACCACTTTAAGTCAGAGTGGACCTGGGAGTAATGGCAACAAAAATGTGTCCACAACCTCTCCAGGACTCAAGAACTAAAGCGTGAGAGAGTCATTGGGTATCTGTGCTGCAGAGCAACATGATGATGATGATGATGATGTTAATGTGTTCATCAAAGGAGAAGAAGAGAAGGAGATGAAGGAACAAGAAAAGACATTTAGATATTATTATTGAGATGAAGGAGGGTGGAAAGGAGACAAAGCAAGTATAAAGAGAGAGGAGAAGAAGGAGGAGGAGGAAAGAGAAAA
>CM042142.1:114931273-114966273 GCA_023376005.1 Doryteuthis pealeii
TTAGTTGATTTGGGTTTAACAGTATATCAACCTTTGTGGGTTATTCAATGCAAATCTTATTTATATATATATATATATATATATATATATATATACATAAATACATATGTATGTGATTTGTTTAAATTCGTGTGTATTAAGGAATTGGTAGAAATAATTTTCATTAACTTCATGTGTATTAATAAATTGGTAGAAATAATTTTCATTAACTTCATGTGTATTAATAAATTGGTAGAAATAATTTTCATTAACTTCATGTGTACTAATAAATTGGTAGAAATAATTTTCATTAACTTCATGTGTATTAATAAATTGGTAGAAATAATTTTCATTAACTTCATGTGTGTGTATAAATTGGTAGAAATAATTTTCATTAACTTCATGTGTATTAATAAATTGGTAGAAATAATTTTCATTAACTTCATGTGTATTAATGGTAGAAATAATTTTCATTAACTTCATGTGTATAATAAATTGGTAGAAATAATTTTCATTAACTTCATGTGTATTAATAAATTGGTAGAAATAATTTTCATTAACTTCATGTGTATTAATAAATTGGTAGAATAATTTTCATTAACTTCATGTGTATTAATAAATTGGTAGAAATAATTTTCATTAACTTCATGTGTATTAATAAATTGTAGAAATAATTTTCATTAACTTCATGTGTATTAATAAATTGGTAGAAATAATTTTCATTAACTTCATGTGTATTAATAAATTGGTAGAAAATAATTTTCATTAACTTCATGTGTATTAATAAATTGGTAGAAATAATTTTCATTAACTTCATGTGTATAATAAATTGGTAGAAATAATTTTCATTAACTTCATGTGTATTAATAAATTGGTAGAAATAATTTCATTAACTTCATGTGTATTAATAAATTGGTAGAAATAATTTTCATTAACTTCATGTGTATAATAAATGGTAAAAATAATTTTCATTAACTTCATGTGTATTAATTGGTAGAAATAATTTTCATTAACTTCATGTGTATTAATAAATTGTAGAAAATAATTTTCATTAACTTCATGTGTATTAATAAATTGGTAGAAATAATTTTCATTAACTTCATGTGTATTAATAAATTGGTAGAAATAATTTTCATTAACTTCATGTGTATTAATAAATTGGTAGAAATAATTTTCATCAACTTCAAGTGTATTAATAAATTGGTAGAAATAATTTTCATTAACTTCATGTGTATTCATAAATTGGTAGAAATAATTTTCATTAACTTCATGTATATTAATAGATACTGGTAGTTGACTCTCAGCCACTGACTTCTAGCACCCAAATGATAAAAAGGTGTGGGTGTTTGCCATAAGAGCTATTTAATAAATATGAGGACTATTAAATGTCACAGGAGCACTTAGTACCTGGGTCAATGACCGCACAGCTACCTCAACCCTGTCCTCAGGCATTACTGGTTGCTACCCACAGCCAAACAGGTGGCCCCATAGAGAGGTCTTACCCCTCCGCAAATGTGCAGTTGGCATATTCTACAGCTCAAGTCAACAGTGCAGGTAGCATAATGATTAACAAGCTAGTCTTACAGATTAATTATCTACTGAGTAATAAGTTTATTTCTTCCCGAGTCCCCTATTGTGATGGCCTTGTGCCAAATCTAAATAGTGCTTTTTTTTAAGAACACCTCATTTTAGATTATTTAAGAACACCTCATTTGGATTATTGTCCTCGTCTTTATTGTTATCTACACAACATTTCGGCTGATGTGTCCTCCGGCCTTCTTCAGTTGTTTCTTTTCAAACTCTGGAACCTTCTTGTTGATACAGTTCTAAGTGACAATCATTTCTAGGTTGCAGGTTCAATGCTGGCCAAGGGTGATAATGGCATAGAATACTTAACACTTACAGTCTACACCCGTGGATTGAATAAAGGGTTTGGTTCAAAGTTCTGTGAAGGCACTCAATTATGACATGAAGACTTCTCAGTTCAACAAGAAGGTTCCCAAATTTGACAAGAAACACTTGAAGAACGCCGGAGGGCACATTGGGCTTAAACTTTTGAAAATATATCAACATGAGCATGTTCTCCAGGATTCTTGTGGAATTAATTTCTTCTAATTATTAAGAAGGCTTAGTAGTTTCCATAGAGCCCTTGTAGACCCCCGAATATTTACAGACCCCCTGAGTTGTTGCATAGACCCCACAGGGTTTATATAGACCACTTTGAGAAACCCTGGTCTAGATGCTTTTTGAACACACCTTGTATGTTTTTGAGCGAGTATAAATACCATAGATAGGTTGTGTAGGTAGTTAGTCAGGAACAAATAACATTTAGAAAGAGAATGAAGATATGTGCAGAATTGAGCAACTTATATAATAAATATATCTAAAAATTATTTTGGTTTATTTAATGGCATATCAACTCCTTATGGGTTATTTAATGCCAAAATTATTTTTTTTTTATGAATGCTTGATTACAATCATAACCATCTATATTTGGTTTGGTTTATTTATTTAATGGCATATCAACTCCTTATGGGTTATTTAATGTTGAAATTTGATTCATTTATAAATGCTATTCTAATCACAACCATCTTTATTTAGTTTAGTTTATTTGTTTAATGGCATATCAACTCCTTATGCGTTATTTAATGCCAAAATTTGATTCATTTATAAATATGTTATTCTAATCACAACTATCTATATTTAGTTTGATTTATTTATTTGTTTAACGGCATATCAACTCTTTATGGGCTATTTAATGCCAAAATTTGATTCATTTTTCAACAAGCAGAAAACTTACTTGATAAATATATTGAATGTTAGGAGGACTATTTTGAAGAAAATTAATATTTCATTCATTGTTCATTTCTGTCTTGGTAAATACAGCCTCAGCCTAGATGCTTTTTGAATGTACCTCATATGTTTTTAAGTGAGCGTAAATACCATAGGTAGGTAGGTAGGTAGGTAGTCCTGAACAAATAACAACATTCAGAAAGAGCTGACATTGTTAGATGGCCCAAGTTGTAGATCAGCTCGTTTGACAAACGAAGAAATGAAAAAAAAAAAAAAAGGAAAGCAGAATGATGAAAATGTTTTATAGAAAGGTTAATGACTTCATACAGGGGAAAAAAAATCGAAGGAAAAAAAAGGAAGGAAAAAAAAATGGAGGAAAAAAAAAAAGGAAGAAAAAAAATCTGAAATGGAACTTTTTCTTTCGCAGAATACGTATCCGTTGGCGTCTCATAACCATAATTTACTTATTGGAATCCAGAAAGACACACACGAAAGAACATTCACGAAATGGTCTAAAATAATTTAAAGACGATATTTTTGTTTACACTCGTTTTTTATTTTTATTTTTTTGCCCATACTGCAAAAGTTTTAACTTACTGACTACATATGTTCTGGTTTTTTGTTTTTTTACTGGAAATCTGAGAAGAAAGATATATATACATATATATATATATATTTTTTTTTCTTCTTCCATACCACCTGCAATTTACGACAGCAGGATGAGGAGCAAAGTTGTTATTTGATAATCACCATTGGTCAGAGGATGAACACAAGATGATAGCATTGGGGTTAGGGTTTTGGAATGAATGGCATGTTGTTGACTGTTCAATAATTACTGTTGCTTAAATTCACCATCACTTTCGGAAATGATATTGGGAAGCATATAAACAGGCAAACCATCTACAGTTTTAAAAGTACAGTGAAAGGATTATACATATATATATATATATATATATATATATATATTAAATATTTTTTATTTTTGCTTTTTTTAAATATATATACTTTACTCAGCAATGCTTCTAAAAAAAAAATAAACAAACATCAAAAAAAAAAAAAAAAAAAAAAAATTTTATTTCCTTCGCCGAAAAAGCATAAAGGTCCCGAATGTGTTTGTTATTATTCACTCAGCACCTCCCTTGCCTCATATGGTAGAGATGCTACAGTATCATTGATAGGTTAATTTCGCAGGGATTTCTCGGTGCTGTATTGTGGCCGTAACAGTATAGTGTTTAACTATCCTGCTGAAGTCCCAGTTTCGCTTCCTGTCGGAGGGAAATCGTTAATATATATCGCTGATGTGACTTAATAAAGTTGAAACAGTCTGTACGATATTCTACACACCGAGTAATTCTTTGCAAAATTCACTTGTCATTGTTATCTTCTATAATTATTGAATTTATGCGATATTCGCATTGTAATTGCCTTCAAGCAAAAATATAAAAATATTTAATATATATATACTTTTTCAGCAATGCTTCTAAAAAAAAAAAAAAAAAAAAAAAACAAACATCCACAAAAAAAAAAAAAAAATCTTATATATATATATATATATATATATATATATATATATATATACAAGGTGTGTCAAAAAATTATCAAGGTTTTTGTACTTTTTAACACACCTTGTATTCTGGGAAAAAAATAACCTACCATTCATTCTTCATTTCTTTCTTGGTAAAAATGATAGTAGGTGTGGTGTTCCACCTACAGATGCTAAAAAAAACAATCTCCTTAGTCTAGCGCTAGTGAAAATGGGATAGACTCCCTTGCTGTCTTGCTGATACAAACTTTAGGTCACCCTGACGAATTTACTTATTTACTTATAGTGTTGTCTAAACTGAATTAGAATGTTTTTTTTCAAAATTAAAACAAAAGATGAGAAAGTATGTTGATCAATTCTTTAATTTTCTCACTTTTTCTTTCTCATTCTCAGAACTGGCTACAATGCTTGGCGTGACCCGATGAAACCAACACAAATTCTTGCCAAACTCTGCAAAGATGGTAAAGTCGATGGGCCCCATTATCAGCCTGGAAAGGTCCGAGTTGCAAATAGAATCTTCACTGCTCCTATTGAAGTTGAAGATGAAAATGGTAAGTTTCTTTCTTATAGACTTTTCATGATTCCTTTTTGAGTTGCAGATTGTGCTTAGAAAAGCTGCAAATTATCAGTTTCTCATAACAATACTGTTAAATAGGAAGCTGATTAATAAATGTAGACATGAGAATAAATATCTGCTATGCCTACTACCAGCCAACTGATGGAAGAAAGAAAATTTTTTAAAAATGTATGTGTATACTTGGATGTGTATTTATGAGATCAGGCTTTTGTTTTTTTGCATGACTGTGACCAATCCAGATCAAATATATGAAGATCATAAGGGATGTGTTTTTTTTTTTCTTATAGACTTTTCATGATTCCTTTATGAACAAATTTCAGATTTCTTTTTTTTGGAGGAAAAACTTTATCATCATCATGAAATTGGTTTTCAGAAATTCTGGTACATGTTAACTTTTGTTACATAATTCATAGGTTGCTTATGAATTATGTACGTCCCTGTAGTAAGATATTTTGAATAAGATTTGTTAGATTTAAAATTGGAGGGTGTTAAGTGGGAAATTTTCATAACCGTTAGAGTTATGATTGGCATGATGATGATCCTGTCTTGAACCCTCTGATAGGGTGCGATTTGACACATGAGAATTAGTTTCAGATACGACGAAGAATCCAGAGTGTGCTGATGCATAGGTACGCTTGCTCTGAGGGTCGCTTCTCCATCGCTGCTGAAGATGGGCTGGGTTGTTGAAATAAAGCTTTATGAGAAAAAACAACCAAATCTTGTTGAGTTAATTTAGACAAGAAATGACCAGCCCAACCCAAAGAAACCAACACGGAAAAGCAACCCCAAAAGAAGCGCAATGGCAAAGCCCTGAAGAAGATGGCGGCCAAGTTAGCAGGAACCAGTAAGCAGAGAGTAACAAGTAAGAATCCTCATCCCATCTCTGTCTCTCTCCCTCACATTATATATCTGATGTGTTATAAGGGGTATGTAACACTTTTTCGGTCCAAGGAGGAATGTAGCTAATGTCACAGTAAAAAGGTTTTCTTTTCCATCAGACAAAGCCAGCATCTGCTTGGATGCCTTGATTTATTTGACTTTAAGCTCTCTCTCTCTCTCTCTCTCTCTCTCTCTCTCTCTCTCTCTCTAAGTATTCCTATCAATTATATCTATCTATCTGTCAGTCTGTTCCTCTCTCTCTCTCTCTAAGTATTCCTATCAATTATATCTATCTATCTGTCAGTCTGTTCTTTTCTTTCTCTCTCTCTCTCTCTCTCTCTCTCTAAGTATTCCTATCAATTATATCTATCTATCTGTCAGTCTGTTCTTCTTTCTCTCTCTCTCTCTCTATACCTATTTATCTTTCTCTTTCTGTTCATTTCTATCTATCTCAGTCTCTTCATATCTATCTATCTATCAACTTGTCTTTTCTGTTGATACCTATTTATCTATCTATCTATGTATCTATCTAGATTTAGGCTATCTGTCTGTCTGTCTGTCTGTAATAAAACTACGCCACTGCCTACGTCACAATAACGTCAATAATTTTAATTTATAGTCATTAATACATTGAATAAATCTTACTTATTAATAAATGTCTCTCTGAAAATCTAAGATTTGTCTCAAAACAGCCCATGTTATTAGTGTGTTTAAAATCCTGCAATGTCTCTTAAATTGAAATAAATTAAATTGTTTAATTATTTTGCCAGAATTACTGTTTGGGATTATCTATTATTAACACATCACTCAATAAGTCTCGGACCTAACTAATAAAACAAAAACTTTTAGGCAAAATTAGACTTTATTTATCAACATAATCTCCTTCTAGGGTGATAAACTGATTCCTATGCTTCTCTAACAATTCGACACCTTTTTTGTGGAAAAGTTTTGTCTTTGGCCTCAAAATATGCCTCAGTTTCCGATATCACTTCTTCATTGGAGCCAAATCTCTTTCCCTGGAGCTTTCTTTTGAGGTCTGCAAACAGACAGTAGTCACTTGGGGCTAGATCTGGAGAATAGGCTGTGTGTGGAAGCAATTCGAAGTGCAATTCATGTAGTTTTGCCATCGTTGCGATAGACTTGTGACACGGTGCATTGTCTCAGTGAAAGAGCACTTTTTTCTTCATCATTTCTGGCCGTTTTCTGGCGATTTCTTCCTTCAAATGCACTAATAATACTATATAATATTTGCTACGGATGGTTCTTCCTTTCCCAAGATAATCAAGGAACAAAATACCTTGCGCATCCCAAAATATGGAGGCCAAAACCTTGCCTGCTGATGTATGCGTCTTTGGTTGCTTTGGATGGCTTTCACCTGCTGCAGTCCACTCAGCTGACTGCCGATTTGACTCTGGAGTTAAGTGGTGGATCCATGTTTCATCCATTGTCACATAATCAGGCAAAAATTTATTTTTGTTGCGTTGAAACAGTTGCAAACAACACTCTGAATTGTCGACGCGTTGTTGTTTTTGATCGACTTGTGCAACATAGCTATCGGATTCGTATATGGAAATCCTTCGTGAACAAAAGTATTTCATAGCCGACAAATGCGTGGATATAGTCTATTAAGTTTAAGACTCAACGACGAATTCTCTAAATCAACCGTTAGACTGTGCCATAGTTGCCTGCTGAGAAGGAATATTTTTTTTTTTAAATGCATTTTCACAAATAAAGTTTGAGAAAACATGAGTAAGACGTTGCGTTTTATAGTTAAAATTATTACAGTATATTAAAGTCCACTCAGGACAATCGAATTACTGCTATATGGGTGGAAAATCCGATGGAATTTGTATTCTATTCCAGGCTATGACACGCTCCACGCCACCCACCCCCTAAAAATGTTGTTTAGATTACGGTCTTTGAAATTGTGATCCCGTCTTAGTTTTTAGAATCCTGCAAAGTCGTCCAGAGTTTCCGGGTTTCTCGTAGCCAATGAATGGCTCACAACATTTTCATGTGGAATCTTGAACACAGCTTTCTCATTGACAAATGTTCATGTAAAATGATGAATACACTGCCTTCTGATATTTTTAACTCCTCTGCTATCTCATGCAAATAAATAACTAATTTGTAAACTTATTATCCAATTGGGCTCAAATTTCAAGCAAATTACAAAACCCTTTTATATATACATATGTAGTATAGTGAGAAATTAGAAAAAAACACATATGCATCTGTAAGGCCATTTGTCAATCCTATATACCTATAGTGAGGACCACAGGTATCTAAGATTCACATTGGAGTGGGTAGTCAAACATTATTATATCCTGCCAACAGCAAAGGATCAATATTAGCACCAGTATATCTCTGATATTCATATTTACCAACCCCTCCACACAAGCAGGATGTGACACAAGGTAATTTCTTAAGCAGAGTTTAACATCTTCTCCTAGACTGGTTGCCTAACCAAGGTTAAAGAGCCCCGTCTGCCCTACTATTTACCCATAGCTGGAGGGAGAGTAAGTGGATGCATACCTTTCCCAAGAGTATTAGTAAAAGTCTTGTAGGGAGTTTGCAATGACAACGAGGTTCAATGCTTCCTCAACAACATGGTGGTGAGCTGGTATGACATGGGGATATAAAAACTGCCACAACGCCTACAAAAATGCATCAACTGAAATGGCAATTAATTTAGAAAAATAGATACATGTTCAAATTTTGAAATGATGTAAACATCATGGACAATAAACGTTTCTGTGATATCTAAATATTTTGGAGACCTTACCTTGTATATTGTAAAAATTAAATTTACATGGTAACCACCATAGTAAAATATAAAAGAAAGTGCTAGTTTGATAGAGCAATATTGAAACAACAAGCAGGACCTGTGGATATACCACAGTATGATAATTTAATTATTACGTTTGATATTATTACTTAAGAGCTATTGCTAAATAAAATAGTTCAATATGTAAAAAGTATAATAATCTTGACTAGCAAGACCTGTGGATATACCACAGTATGATAATTTAATTATTACAACGTTTGATATAATTACTTAAGAGCTATTGCTAAATAAAATAGTTCAGTATGTAAAAAGTATAATAATCTTGACTAGCAAGACCTGTGGATATACCACAGTATGATAATTTAATTATTACAATGTTTGATATAATTACTTAAGAGCTATTGCTAAATAAAATAGTTCAATATGTAAAAAGTATAATAATCTTGACTAGCAAGACCTGTGGATATACCACAGTATGATAATTTAATTATTACAATGTTTGATATAATTACTTAAGAGCTATTGCTAAATAAAATAGTTCAATATGTAAAAAGTATAATAATCTTGACTAGCAAGACCTGTGGATATACCACAGTATGATAATTTAATTATTTATTATTACTTAAGAGCTATTGCTAAATAAAATAGTTCAATATGCAAAAAGTATAATAATCTTGATTTAACTCTCTCTCTCTTTCTTTCTTTCTTTCCTTCTTTTCATCATCAATTGAAACAGATTAGCGTTTTTGTTTTCACGATCTCACACCCTCCTCTATATTTCTCCTACTCTCATTCTTTTTGTCTTGTTATATTTTTTGTGTAGCATGTACTTTCTTTCTTTATAATAAAAACACAATGGTCTATACTTTAGCTGAGGTGACAACACTCATAAGTAATAAGAATTTGGTGGATGGGCAACACCAGATAATATTGATTTGCATTTTTGCATTGCATCTTGGACAGTCTCATTTTTAACCAGATGGTGTTGCAGGATGATAATGGACGGAAGATTTAAGAACCCACGTATTAATATATAAATAAAAAAAAAAACACAGAATCACACCGTGGACACCTCTATGGTAAAATATATATATTTACCAACTCTTCCGCACGAGCAGGATACGACACAAGGTCAATTTCTTAAGCGGCGTTTAACAGGTTTGAATTCAGAGTTTTCCTTCTCCTAAACTGGTTACCTAGCCATGGTTAAAGAATCCAGTCTGCCCTGTTATTTACCCATAGCTGGAGGGAGAGTAGGATTCATACCTTTCCCAAGGGTATTAGCGCTAAGTAAAAAGCAATTACCACGTCCAAGATTTGAACTCGGGGCGACGAGTCCATTTCCCATGACTTTAACCATTAGACCACACATGGTAAAATATAAGTCCAAATTATTTCAATTAAAACATTCTGTCTCTTAACATTATTGCCTGAGCCTCACCTGGTACCCCTGCTGGTTCTTGCAATAAAGTTATTAACTCTTAACGTCCTATACCACCTCATTCCACCCGAGCGGAAGTCTCATTCATTTTCCTAATCCACCCCAAACGATAGCCTTTGTTTAAATGTAATATTAAACATATATTTAGAAGTCTTTGATTTAAGGAAAATAACAGATAACATCAGATGCAAGGTCATTTTTAGCCATTTTTTTATATATCCTTATAGGAATGCTCTGGACTTAGAAAATTCTCAACAGGATGTTAAGAGTTAAACAGGTATGTTTACTGCATGAGGAGAAAGTAAATCAGGGAAGTCTGGAAAAATTTTATTATACAAGTCAAATTTCTCCAGTTGTACATATTAACACACCACAAAAATCACCTACTAAAATTCTCTTAATACCGTTCGATGTCTTATGGCGATGACTCTTCACTTTCAAAGACAGGAAAGATAATTTCCAGTGATCTTCAAGCTTTCCATATCCTCGAGAAACGTGCCCGTCATTCGCCAATGAGTACGCGCGGAGTCTGTCATGGTAGCAAGCATAAAAAATTCATTACTGCCTACTAGAAGTTTATTTGATGCACTGTGTACTGAAATATATATTGCAGGTCCCCGAGAAATGCCGCCTCAGCTTGAATAACCAGCGGGGCCTTGCTACTGATCTGACGAACAGCTAACATTCGTTGGAGTTATGGTTGTCAACACAGAACACTGATGAGTCGGAAGAAAAAAAGAGGAATAGGGCTGGGGGTGAAAAGAGAGAGAGAGAGAGAATGTTCGTCTTGCTGTTGGGCTAACTCTTGCACGCAAGGCTCATATCTATCTCGTTTTATTAGCGTTCATAAATAATTCTATAGATTGCAAAATACTTGAGTTTAATGAAATATCTGTGAATAGCCTTCCTGCCTGTCGACTGTATTTATGGTCAGTACCATTCGTAGTTAATAGACGACACATAAATGGGACCCGAATGGGTACTACCACTCCAGGTCAGAGTGATCCTCAGAATAATGGCAATGAAGGAGTGACTTCACACTCTACTGAGCACCAGTATCAAGACCAGCCTTACAACTGGATTTTAGTTTAGCGTTATTTTGGTTTTGTTTCTTTGGTTTGTTTTGTTTTACGGCATATCAACCTCACTGGGTCATTTAATGCCAATGATAAAAAGGGGTTGGGGCTTGCCATAAGGGCAATAGGGTTGGGAAAATCATATAGGTGCTAGGGCTTGACGTGACCAGCCGATTGATCGGAGGGGGCCTCTCCGACCGTCCGTCTAGCCCAAGATAGGGCCAAAGTGGAGTGTTGCATGTCATGAACTGCTCATCCACCTAGGCTCTATCCTTAAGCATCATGGGTCGCCACCCACGGCCAACAGGTGGTCCCATTGGGGGAGTCTTACCCCTCTGCACAGGTGCAGTCAGTGCATTCTAACGCCTCAGCTGACAGGGCAGTCAAGATACATTGCAAGGAATACAGTTGCTGTATTATAGGCACTTTAGTGTTTGTTTTTGTTTTTTATTTAATGGCATATTAACATTTATGGGTTATTTAATGCCAAATTTATCCTTGTAGAAGAACAGGAGTTGTATTATTTAACCCAGCTGTCCCCAAACGTTTTTGCGCCACAGACCGGTTTCATCTAAGACAATATTTTCACAGACCGGCCTTCATATGCTTCGGCCTACATTTGCTCGATAACCGTTAATTTGCCATATGTCAAATTGCAAATACATCAGCCAATTTTCGCCAGATATTACAAAAATGATCCGGCAATACGAAAAAACAAAGGACAAAACTTGCAGACAGAAAATGACTGCATTATTTAACAATATATGCCTACAAGAAAAAATGCTGCCTAAATACACACACATATATATATATATATATATATATATATATATATATATATATGTGTGTGTGTGTGTGTGTGTCTGTCTGCATAAATGACCTCTAAATATATTTTCATCTATAAAGAAATGGTAATAATGTCAGAATTGACATTGGTACCACTCCACCCCAACCTGACATTTCCCAATAGTTGTTGTCTGAGTGAAGTCCTCTCCATTGGACCCAAACTACTCACTAGCCTTCTGTTTCCCCCAATGGCTTACCATGAATATGAAGCCCATCATTAGATTACCTCCCTGGCCCTTCTCCTCAAGGCCCAATTCCAATCTCACCACCCCTGCTCCGCGCAACCAACAACAGCCCTACCCAGTAGAGCCAAGGTGAGTCATAAACACAGGTGAAAGTTCACTAATAATTTTTGGTGATGTCTTGTGTAAATAACATTTAGAAACATTCAAAGTGACAAGGAGGAATGGGGAAAATCCCGGGGTGGGGGAAAATCCCGGGGTGGGGGGTTGGGGGTGGTACATCTCTCCAGACCAGACCTCCCTATGACACTCATTATTATGGTCCCCACCCTCATCTGCATGTTCCCTATAACCACCGCTCAAACCTCTCGGGTTTTCATTGCTTTTTTATTTTCTCAATTTTTACTTGTACATATTATCTATTATCCTCTTTTTTTGTTTTGTTCTGTAAATTACTGGATTACCCTTTTAAAGATAAGAGGCTGCCGGTTCCAGTAAAATAGACAAACCTACTTTTATCCTTATTTTACCGGCCCTGTAAATATTTCATGAATGCAAGTAATGTTAAAAATAACAGATTTAACACAAGTTTATTTATATTTTGTGAAGGATAATGGTACAAAAAAATTCTAGATAGAAAAAATTAAAATACTGGTAATGACCCTTTAATTTTTACAAAACTTTAAAAAATTAAAGGTAAATTTGACATCATGATTTTTTTTTAAAGAAATTATTAAAACATTAAAACCCTAAACATAACCATGAATTAAATAAAATTTTAAGAAACTAGCTTAAGAGTGTTCCTTCTCCTAAACTGGTTGCCATACCCTGCCCTACTATTCACCCATAGTTGGATTCGTACCTTTCTCAAGGGTATTACCATTATGGGAAATGCAAAAAGTCTTGTCCAAAATCTGAGCTCGCGTCGCCTGTCCATTTCCTATAGCAATAACCGTTTCACGTCGATATATATATATATTGTGATGCTGATAGCCTTTTTATTCATTGCGTACTTGGTCGCATGTATTTTATTTGAAGGAGTTCCCGGGAAATTTAGTGGTTCCCAACTAAAGTTTCTTAATAAATAGTTCATAGGGTTTTTATCTCTGAATAACTAAAGCCGTCTAACCCCTACCTACTATCTCGCACAGTGTAATTCATTTCCAAACTAGATTGTTTTAAAGTTGCAAAAATTGCACAACTATTAAAGCAATTACTTTTTTTTACTAGGACCGGTAAAATAAGCTAGAAATGGTTTGTCTATTTTACCGGAACTGGCTATTCGTACCCCCCCCCGCCAAACATGTGCTCTAATTAACGTTTATTTCATTGTTATAATTAATACATTAATACACATTCTATCTTTGCGGGGGGTGGGGGATATCTTTCTTCCAGCCTCTCTGCATTTATCCACTTTGATGATAAATTCTGTTTTGTTTCTATTTAATAAGAGTATTCTTTCAAAAAAAAAACTTGTTTAAAATAAATAGATAATTTATGCTTATAAACTCAGCGTATGAGTAGCACAGGGATCTGTGCCGTAAAGTGAGGAGCTAATGGTAGGTGTGGCACTCCACCTCAGATGCCAAAAAAATCTCATTGGTCTAGCGCTAGTGAAAAGGGGATAGACTTCCTCGTTGTCTGGCTGATACCGACTTTAGGCCACCTTGATGGCTTTACTTTTAGTGATAATGTAGAGAATAATTCCTGTCCTATTTGCCAATGAATTATATGTTTGTGAGGTCTGCATTTTTGCTGAACATAATTTTTTTTAATCATCCAAATTCTCAATGTAACAGAAATAGGCCACCCCGATGACTTTACTTTTTACTTATTATTATATATATATATATATATATATATATATATATATATATATATATATATAATATATATATATATATATATATTATTAGGTCAAATACTGTCCATTAGAGAAGGATAAAAGTTAAAATAAATGCATTGTTTACTCACCACCTAATGTCCGTCTTCTAACCCCAGTTTCATGTATTTGTAAAGAAATACAAAAAAAACATACTTGTAGAATGAACATCATATTCAGCTTCACAGGAAGGCTGTGACTAGCATCCAGTCACCAGACAAAAAAGACAGAGTAACCGAATGCACTCTGTAGCAACTGAGAGGACATGGTGAAGTGTTCGATATATATGGATAAAATATACACACTAAAACCACCAGCCAATCAAAATCCTGGAAATAGACTTGACCATTCCACAAAGTAGAATAGCCCAAGCTACTATTTAGACCACTTACCAAATCTGGATTCTCCAAAGCAGATTCAACTTGCAATACAGTTGAATCCTAGTCAGTCTATTCAAATCACTACATGGCGCTACAAACAGGAATCAAACCTTTCAGAAGAAAAAAAATGTGTCTGTTGGTGTTGGTTCTAAAACAGCGGTTGCAGTCTCATCCAAGATTTGAACTCATCTCACCGGGTTCATTTTCTATGATGATAACCATTACACAATGCATCTCTTTCTCTCTCTATATATATATATATCTAGAATAATCAAGCTAAGTTCCAATTACCATCGAATTGGTAAGACACGGCAACAAGCAGTCGTATAAACCAAAAAAATGCTCAAATACTGGCAGGTAGAGTAGGATAAAACCTAAAATAAATAAATGGCATGTATCTATCCAACCCGAGCAGAATGTTACACAATGTCAATTTTTTAAGTGGAGTTTTCCTTCTTCTGGACTGGTTGCCTAACCAAAGTTAAGGAGCCATGTCTGCCCTACTATTTAACCCATAGCTGGAGGGAGAATAGTTGGATTCATACCTTTTCCAAGGGTATTAGTGCAAAGTGAAATGCAAACAGCATCATCCAGGAGTTAACTGGTTTGAATTCAGAGTTTTACTTCTCATAGACTAGTTGCCTAATCAAGGTTAAAGAGCCCAGTCTTGCTCTACTAGTGACCCATAGATGGAGGGAGAATAGTTGGATTCAGACTTTTCCCAAGGGTATTAGCACTACTTGAAATGCAAACAGCCTCATTCTGAATTTGAACTCAGGTCGCCGTGTTTTTTTTTTCAACTGGTAACCATATCGATAACCAAAGGAATCCTGTGGACTGTGGCTTGTGTGTGGGGGGTGGGGCTTCTGATTCTGGATCCCTTTAATGGATTTACAATCCCGGTATGAGATTTATGCTGTCATCAATGAAGACTTTGTTGGCCGCACAGCTGTTGTTTTGTTTGCAGCAACATGTGTGTATATATATATATACAATATCATTTGCTAAGCACTTCCGGGAAAAGTTCAGATGACACTAGGAAAGACAAGTTACAGCTGGGAAAGACCATGCAATCACTCTGCGACAATACAAAGAAATGGGATATGCACCCATGATGGCGGGGAGGGGGCGATAGAATAACATCACCACATCAGAGAACAATGCAATGAGCCAAGTGAATTAAATTGGTCGCCTGTGTCAATAACAATATAAATATCATACCAAGATTGTAAATTGGTTTGGTTTGTTTTGTTTTACGGCATATCAACCTCGGTGGGTCATTTAATGCCGATAAAGTTTTGAAATAAATCAATTCTTAATGGATAATACAATTTTTTTATAAATACATTTTTCCCATAGATGGGACCCTAACAGGTACTACCACTCCAGGTCAGAGTGGACCAGGGAGCAATGGTGATGAAGGGTGCTCCACATTCCCAAACCTCCAAAACTGGAACCTCACCATCAGATAGAGTTTAACGTCATTCCCAGGACATGTAGACCCGCAGCCACTGCCTTCTAGCAACCATATGATAAAAAGGGTTGGGCTTGCCATAAAGGCAATAGGGGAAAATCATATAGGTGCTAGGCTTGACGTGACCAGCCGATTGATCGGAGGGGGCCTCTCCGACCGCCCGTCTAGCCCAAGATAGGGCCAAAGTGGAGTATTGCAAGTCATGAACTACTCATCCACCTTCTATCCTTAAGCATCACGGGTCGCCACCCACAGCCAACAGGTGGCCTCATTGGGGGTCTTACCCCTCTGCAGAGGTGCAGTCGGTGCATTCTAACGCCCCAGCTGACAGGGCGGAAGATTGTAAATTGATTGTGGGGATACATAGTCAGGAGTTACCTCCCTCCACACACGGTACACAAAATTCCTTTGGTTATTAGTATGGGTTAACAGTTGACAAGAAAAAAACATGGCAACTTGAGTTCAAATTTGGAATGAGGTTGTTTCCATTTCAAATAGCATTAATACCCTTGGGAAAGGTAAGTCCAACTATTTTTTTCCTCCAGCTATGGGTTAGTAAGGGAGATAGGGCTCCTTAACCTTGGTTAGATGTTTGAGATATGCCTGTGCTATTAAACAGCACTGGGTGCCATCATCAGTTATGTTATTATTAACTGGTTCATTGGGGGGTTTCAGGTCTTTCAACATAATACCCCCCTCGCCAGTTAGACCCCATTTGTCTTTCAACATAATACCCCCCTCGCCAGTTAGACCCCATTTGTTTTCCAAAGAATTTCGGTGAAGAGAAAGCCAGACTTGGTACCGTCTTTCAGATAACAGGGCACACCTCTGCTATGACATCATATCTGTAGTTGATGACTTTTTTACCAATGGGAACCAACTCTGATGAAAGAAGTGTGTGGACTACAAGGATGACTATGTTGAAAAGTATACGTCATTTGGTCACATTTATGAGGGTATCTTGGTCAACCTATGAACTTTTCAGCAGCCCCCATATACAAGGTGAGTCAAAAAAGTATTGGGATTTTTGGTACTTTTTGACACACCTTGTATTCTAAAAAATTAACGCTACATTCATTGTTCATTTCTATCTTGGTAAATACAACTTTAAAATCTGTACACACCTTGTATTCTGAAAAAAATTAATGTCACATTTATTGTTCATTTCTATCTTGGTAAATACAGCCTCAATCTTGATACTTTTATGACACACCTTGTATATCTAAGTTAGGGTAGAAAAGATATGAAGTCAATGGCCCTTGTTAATTAACAGTTTCATATCTATGCAATGAGAGTGTCTTGGTCAGTCTATGAACTTTTCAGCTAACCTAGTATATATCTAAGTTACTGTAGCAAAGACATGAAGTCAACATTGCTTGGTAACTGACAGTTTCACATCTATGTGATTTTCAAACCAGGTTGGTTTGAAAATCGCATAGGTGAGAAACTGACAGTTACCAAGCAATGTTGACTTCATGCCTTCACTACCCTAACTTAAATATACATGCTTTTTATATGCCAAGTGGTTTATTCAAAACTTTTTGAAAACTTTTAGATAAGGGTGCAAAAAATGCCAGACTTGGTTCTGTCTTTCAGATAACGAGTCACACCTCTGCTAACAACGTATGAAACATGGCACAGACTGGCAGCAAGGCTTCAATGTGCATAAGTTATCCCACATGTGGCCTGACCCTAAAAAACTGAATCAAACTTTGCCCTTGTATCTACCTATTCCTGTCAACTCCCGCTGAAGTCCTGGGGGGGGGGTGACACCCATTTCTCACCTTTGGCATACAATGTGTGCAAGTTTCTTCCTGATTCAATAAATCAGGCAAGAAAGAAAGATTAAAGTTAAGACCCAGTCTGACCCAGCACCCATTTGAGCCACACAGATAAAACGTTGCCCATTTTGGGCTGCAATCAAAAGACCTGATTAGAACATATGGACAAATGTCAATATGGACATCATCTGTAAACAGAGGCAAAAACAGGCCAATATTAAGGATTTTATAAGTATTTGACCAATAAAAAAGGGATATATATATATCTTATTATAATGGAGATTGTGTGTTTGTCTGTCTGTAACCGAAACTAAATCACTACTCAAGTCACAATTCCCTTAGTTATTGACATCACATTCACCATGAATTTATATTCTATTTAAACCTCAATTATTGATAAAATTGTCATACTTTATTAATACTGTTGGTTCTACATACTAATAACATGCAAGTATATTTATATATTCAACAAAATAGCGGTTTACAGTGTAAACGAGAAGGCTAATTTGCATATTGATATTAAGAATTTGATTTTAATAAATATATACTTAATATTATTGATTTCTAATTGTTTGGTTTTCTCTTAACGAATCTGAGCAAAAATCTCGGGTATAAATCTTAAAAGAAATCCATAAACCAGACAAAAGAACTGTAATTTTATTAAATAATTCATAATCTAACTAGATAAATTAGGAAAAATGAAAGACGGGTGTGATGGCAAATGATGGAAGAGTTAGATTTAAAGCTGTTCTATTTTTCGATTATACCCCCTCAGTTTATCATTTTCTAAATAGTTTCTAATTTGATACAGTATTTTATTACATCAAAACCTAAATTCTTGCACCCGAAGGGTGCATATATTTGCTAGTATATATATATATATATATATATATATATATATATATATATATATATTGCTCTGTGACTCTAACATTAAGAGCACACATTGAGCTCTCAAACTGCGACTTGGTTTTGTTTAAATAAAACTCTTGTGTCGTAAGGAAGATTTCTTCTCTGGACTTTTGGATTATATATATATATATATATATTTACCAACCCCTCTGCACGAGCAGGATGCGACACAAGGTCAATTTCTTAAGTGGAGTTTACAGGTTTGAATTCAGAGTTTTCCTTCTCCTAGACTGGTTGACTAACCAAGGTTAAAGAGCCCAGTCTGCCCTACTATTTACCCATAGCTGGAGGGAGAGTAGGATTCATACCTTTCCCAAGGGTATTAGCGCTAAGTGAAATGCAAATCTTTTGCAGGACTTTATAGACACCCTATATATATATAGTTTTCCTTTTCCTAGACTGGTTACCTATCCAAGGTTAAAGAGCCCAGTCTGCCCTACTATTTACCCATAGATGGAGGGAGTATATATGGATTCACACCTTTCCCAATAGTATTAGTGCTATGTGAAATGCAAACAGCTTTGTCCAGGATTTGAACTCGAGTTGACTAGGCTGTTTGCATTTCACATAGTGCTAATACACTAGGGAAAGGTATGCATTCAAATATTCTCGATATTACCACTACTGTTCTTCTACAAGGATGTCTTTGACATTGAATAACTTACTAAGCTTGATATTCTATGAAACAAAGAAACAAAAGTCAAGTTGCGCTAATGCGTTCACTTTCGGACTAATACCATTGGGAAAGGTATGAATCCCCTCATCTTCCCATTTATTCATTAAATATTACCACTACTGTTCTTCTACAAGGATTTATTTGACATTAAATAAACAACTAGGCTTGATATTCCATGAAACAAAGAAACAAAAGTCAAGTTGTGCTACTATGTTCACTTTTGGACTAATACACTTGGGAAAGGTATGAATCCCCCCCATCCTCCCTATCTATTCATTAAATATTACCACTACTGTTCTTCTACAAGGATGCCTTTGACATTGAATAACCAACTAAGCTTGATATTCCATGAAACAAACAAAGTAAACAACACGAGACAGATCATAATAGGTTATATGGTACCTGAACTGATTCTTGGAAGAGATAGATCAATGCCTTTGTTTTGATGCATTGGGAAAAAGAAACTACTTAAGTCAGGACTTGAACTCAGTTCAACAATTCCATTTTTCATGTTGTTAGTGCTTAGGCCTCCTGTCATAATTATTGTAAAAAAGAATTTTCGTCACTTCTGGATTTATCAAGACATTGACAGGTAGGATAGAAAAAAGAAGAAAAAAAAAAAAAAGAATGACAAATTACTGAGGTTTACTCGAATACCACCCATGAGTTGAAATATTAGAAGTTGGAAGGTTTTAAGAAGCTCCAAAACTAAGTCCTTCATTTTTCTTATTATTATTATCTTTTTTTTTTTTCTTTTTTTTTTTCTTTTTTTTTTTCCGACGATTGAGCTTCCAGGACTTGAAATAAGTTGGAAGAGAACAAACTAATCATTCTTGGCTTTGCGTTAAATCCTTCTTTCAGGTCAAAAACACGAACAATTGAGTAACTTGAACCGCATACATTTGAGACTCAAGCTTTCCTGATGGTTGTAAATGGAGTTTCTGGTTAAAAGAGGCATGTATAAACAGGTCATGACGACTAATCTTCCCCGGTTTTCTGGAAGACAGTTGAACACATATCAGGATTAGTTTTTTTCGACTGGAGACATGAGGCTCTCGTATACAGAAAAGGATTTGCAAGGATCCTGGGAAAGGTCCTTAAATAAAACCGGGTCTTATCAATGTTGTGGTGTTTTGCCAACTATATTTGTGATGGCAGGGGAGAAAAAAACAAAAAAAACGGGGGATTTGAAAATTTGTTTTTGCAGTATTTGCGGTAGAGCATTGGACTAAGCGATGCAAGTTTTAAAGTTCTGTCTGAGGTAGTAGACTCTTGGTAACGCTTGTTACAGCATTTTCATCATTGACATTATTTCTTTCAATTACAGTAAGAGATCCTTTTAAAAAAATCAAAGAAGTATTTCTCTTAGTGACGCATGTTACGACATTTTCATCATAGACATTATTTCTTTTAATTACAGTAAGAGACCCTTTTAAAAAAATCAAATAAGTATTTCTCTTGGTGACGCATGTTACAACATGTTCATCATAGACATTATTTCTTTCAATTACAGTAAGAGATCCTTTTAAAAAAAATCAATGTAGTATTTCTCTTGGTGACACATGTTACAACATTTTCATTATTGACATTCTTTCAATTACAGTAATAGACCCTTTTACAAAAGTCAATGTAGTATTTCTAAGTTATATAAATATTACCTTTAAAATTCTTTAAAAACTGCATTAATATCATACATACATATTTACTACCCCCCTCCGCACAAGTAGGATCTGACACAAGGTCAATTTTTAAGTGGAGTTTAACAGGTTTTCCTTCTTCTAGACTGGTTGCCTAACCAAGGTTAAAGAGCCCAGTTTGCACTACTATTTAACTATAGCTAGAGGGAGAATATTTGAATGCATATCTTTCCCAAGGGTATTAGCGCTACGTGAAATGTAAACGGCCTAGATCAGGATTTGAACTTCTCCTAGGCTGGTTACCATACCAAGGTTAAAAAGCCCAGTAGGCCCTACTATTTAGCCATGTAGGGAGAATAGTTGGATTCATACCTTTCTCAAGGGTATTAGCACTATATGAAATGCAAACAGCCTAGACTAGGATTTGAACTCATGTTGCCATGTTCATTTCCTACAATGATAACCATTACAACACATGCCTTCACCTTAATATTATATATATATATAAAAAAGTAAAGTTGTCGGGGCGGCCTAAAGTCGGTATCAGCCAGTCAGCGAGGGAGTCTATTCCCTTTTCACTTGCGCTAGACCAAGGAGATTATTTTAGCGTCTGAGGTGGAGCGCCACACCTACCATCAGCTCCTTACTTTACCGCACAGATCTCTGTACTACTCATACGCTGAGTTGGCGGGGACCGGTATCGAACTAGGAATCTTGTGGTTTCTAGCCGAACACTCTACCGACTGAGCTAACCCAAAAAAGTGCTCAATATATTTTTCGTAAAATATAGAGCATTTAACTGATCAAAAAGACAGAAAGGGTAATAAAAACTGATAATTAAAAAGACTGTACACGGAAATGATAACGCTTATCTGTTTCAATTGAACATAATGAAATTTGAAAAGAAGGAAAGAAAGAAAAAAGAGTGAGACAGAGTTAATTCAAGATAATTTTAATTTTTACATATTGAAGTATTTAGAAGTACCTCTTAAGTAAATATATCAAACGTTGCAATAATTAAATTATTATACTGTTGTATATCCACATGTCCTGCTAGTATTGCTAATAATTACATTATGACGAAGTTCCCTTGATTGTTGTTCTACGGGAAACCGGTTGTTTTTAATGTGACGATAGTAAGCACTGATTTTTAATTGGAGTCTGAGTGACAGCAAGTCTTATCAGGTCTCCATGATTCTTCTGAGTATTCAAACCACTCTTCCTCTGATTTCCAATTCCTCCCGTCTTGTATTTTTTTTACAAATCATTCCGAATGCACCAACTACAATTGGGATCATTGTACCCTCATGTTCCACAGTTCTTTTTAGTTCTCTAGCAAGGTCCATTTGTTATATACCCCTTACATTGGGTATATAATTTGGAGAGAGAGAAAGAGAGAGAGAGAGAGAGACTGAAGTATTTTGTTAACATCTTATTATAATGAGATTGTGTGTTTTTCAGTCTGTAACCGAAACTATATCACTACTCAAGTCATAATTCCCTTAGTTATTAACATCACATTCTCAATGATTTTATTTTAATTTTATTATTAATAAAATTGTTTTATATTATTAATACTGTTAACCATATCAACATACTAATAACATGCAATTATATTTATATATACAACAAAATGGCGGTTTACAGTGTGAATGGGAAGGCTAATTTGCATATTGATATTAAAAATGTGATTTTAATAAATATGTGGTTAGTATTATTGATTTCTAACTGTTTGGTTTTATTTTAATGAATATAAGCAAAAATCTCTTCAATTAATCTTAAATGAAATCCATTAACAAGAAAAGATAACTGTCATTTTATTCTTTACTTCATCTTTTAATTAAATACTTAAATTAGAAAAAATAACAATGAAAGACGAGAGTGATGGAAGAATAAATTTCAGTTATTCTATTTTCGATTATATCCCCCCTCTGTTTCAAATCTTTTTATCTGCATTCTTATTTAGTTTCATTAGCGTTTCTAATTTAATACGATATTTTATTATATTAAAACTTAAATACTTGCACCCGGAGGGTGCATATATTTGCTAGTCATAGTAATAAATGGTCATGGTGGCCATTGTAAAAGAGAGGGTAGTAATTATAGTCGCAGTGTTGATATGAGTGTTAGTGGGAGTGATATCACTGCTGGTGGTGGCAGTAGTAGTTGTGATGAATTTTCAATGACTACTAGTTGTGGTAATTGTATTGATGAAGACAATGAGAGAAGAAAGGAGAGTATTTTGCAGAAGCAAGGAGAGCAATGATATGGATTATGATAGTGATTGTGCTGATGGTACTTGCAGACACAGCTATAGTAACGGCAGTTTGGTGTGTTGTCCTGCTTATCAACCATGACATTCTAATTTCTTGTCGAATCATTAAACAGTTCTTGTGGAACAGACAGCAATCCCAAACTGAATCAAAAAGCAAGCTGCACACGAAACTAAATCCTTGATTAGAAATTGCTTTCGCTCAAGGTGCTGGAACGGTGTGTGTGTGTGTGTATGGGGGGTCTTGGAAAGGTGCTTATAAAGCAAGAGGTAAGGGGTGCTTGATAACATTCAAGTGTCAGATAATAGAGATGCAGTTTGAATTACAACACCCTCTCTCTCTGTCTCTATCAGTCATTCAAGAAACACTATGCACCATCCACAACATAATATACTCTATGTGAACACAGAAAGAGTTTTCTCATTTTAAATAGCTCCAATTTTCTACAATAACTAATAACACTTTCTATATCTGATCTAGTTGCATTTATATATATATATATATATATATATATATATATATATAAAGGGTTTTATAATTTGCTTGAAGCATTGTGTATATATTGGTTTGGAGTTTGATTTTGAAGGCTATCACAATGCAGGTGTAAAGAAAAAATAATAAGGTAGCAATGGTGTTGTTTGTTAACCTGTGATTTATTCATGATATTTCGAGATAAAATCTCTTTTTCAGAAGAACACTGGAACTGAAGTAGTTGTCGTCTTGTATGGCATTTTTAGTTAAATGATTTTTTTTTAAAATTTTATATATAATATATATATATATATATATATATATATATATACATTGTGTATATATTGGTTTGGGGTTGAAGGCTATACAATGCAGGTGTAAAAAAAAGTAATAAGGTAACAATGGTGTGTTTGTTAACTAAAAATGCCATACCAAGACGACAACTACTTCAGTTCCAGTGTTCTTCTGAAGAAGAGATTTTATCTCGAAATATCAAGAATAAATCACAGGTTAACAAACAACACCATTGTTACCTTATTATTTGTTCTTTACATCTGCATTGTGATAGCCTTCAAAATCAACCTCCAAACCAATATATATATATATATATATATAACAATAGCGTATGGTTATCACTAGCTCACTTGATGAGTGAGTGATGAACCAAGCTTTTGCAGAATTATTAGAGGAGTGCTCAATATCAGTGATAGAGTTTATATATATTGTAATAGTATATGGTTATCACTAGTTCACTTTGTGAATTAGTGGACCAAGTTTTGTTATGGTATTATTAGTAGAGTGCTCAATATCAGTGATAGAACTGTTATATATCAGTTTTATTTTGAAAAGATTTTCATCACTGTTTAGACAACACTCTTTTCATCCAAAAGTCCTGATGAAGGTTTAAGAAAAAATAAATCATTTTAACGTTGTCTTCATCATCTATAACAAATTTATCTTTTTGGAATACTTTGCTTTTTCTATTTTCTACATACCATCAGATTTTTTTGTATAATTTAGATTATTCAGGCTATTGTCCTCATCTTTATTGGTATCTGTTCAATGTTTCGGCCAATGTACCCTCCGTCCTTCTTCAGGTATTTCTTTGTCGGACACAGGAGCCTTTCCGAACTTGGGAACCTTCTTGTCATAATCACAGAATAAACCATCCAAGTAAGAAGTGCTGGACACTGCTGGAGAAGAAAGGACGAACTCATAAGTGACATTCTCCTGTAAACACAGGGATTGACGAGTCTAGGCTGACCAGCAAAAACCTACAGCACTGTCCAAATTCTGGATACTTGGGTGATGACTGATAGGGATGGTTATATATATATATATATGTATGTATGTATGTATGTAAGTTAAGAGTAAGGAAATGAATCCGACGGTATAAGTATAGATAAAAGGATATGAAAACGCACAATGCTGTTAAAATGAAAATATTTTATATCATATTCATAGCTAATCTTGAACAATATTTCGATTTCTTCTCTCTCAATGAGTCTGGATTAAAAACAAGCTCTGAAGATGATTTTTATAAATCGAAATATTGTTCAATATTAGCTATGAATATGATATAAAATATTTTCACTTTAGCAGCATTGTGTGTTTTCATATCCTTTTATCTATATATATATATATATATATGAATACATTGGAAAGGTTTTTACTATAGGAATACATTGGAAAGAGTTTCATTATAGTAATGTATTGGAAATATTTGAATTATAGGAATGCGTTGGAAAGGACTTTACTGTAGAAAAAGGATTGTTATTACCATATAACTAATATTGTTAGATCATAAGCTAATTTGATTATATATATATATATATATATATATATATATGAGAGAGAGAGAGAGAGAGAGAGAGAGGGGGGTGCATTGGAAATGTTTTTGACTAAAAGAACACATTGTAAAGAGTTTTATTAGGAAAGGGATTTTACTGTAGAAATGAAAGGCATTAGAGAGGGCTAGCTCAGTCAGTAAAGTGTTCACCTAGGAATCACAAGGTTCTTGGTTCAATACCGGGCCTCGCCAACTCAGCGTATGAGTAGCACAGGGATCTGTGCAGTAAAGTGATGAGTTGATGGTAGGTGTGGCACTCCACCTCAGATGCTAACATAATCTCCTTGGTCTAGCGCTAGTGAAAAGGGGATACACTCCCTCGCTGTCTGGCTGATACTTTTATTACAGGAATGTATTGCAAAGTTTGTTTCTTTTTAGTAATCCTTATATCACACAGTGGTAGATTCAGTAGAATACAGGTCTCCATGACTTTTCTGAGTATTCTAGCTGATCTTAACAATGCTGTTGTCTGGATAGTATCAATTCTTCCTATGATTTCCATTTCCCCATGTCTTTTTTCTAAACTTTTGGGGGACCATTCCAAGGGTACCAACTACAATTGGTATCACTTTCACCTTCCTATTCCACAGTTTTCTTTTTCAATTCCCTATCAAAGTCCAGGCATTTGTCTATCTTTTCATTTTCTTTTATTTTCACCTTGTGTTCTGAAAAATCTACCAGTTGACAAGTTCTCTCATTTTTGTCAATCAATACTAGGACTGGTCTTCTGGTTGGAATAAGATGATCCATCTTTTTTATTATTATTATTATTATTATTATTACTAGTACAAAATAAAAAACGTCCTCCGGGCGATGTAAAAATAGATTTTTGAAACATATAGCTTGAGGGGTGAGAGTAAAAAATTCAATGTCAGCGAGTTTGTACCCTAAGTAAGTAAAATCATCAAATTCCTTAAAGGATTAAAAAATAAAACAATTTGAAATGTAAACTTTAAATATGTATTAAAATAAAACAAACTATATATAGATATATAATACCAGTCATGTATTTATTGAAACTTGTTTTAAAAAACAATGAGGACTGTCTAAGGTTTCATGGTCAAATTTTGAGTGTATTTATTCTATGTTATGACGATTTTGGGTAATGTGACGTAAGCAGTGACATAATTTTTGTTACAGACAAAAACTGGAAGCGATTCTCCATTATTAATAGATATATATGATGTTATATTAAGGTGCATATAGAAATAACCTAAAGTTTCACCATAAAGGCTCTTCAGAGTTAATCAATATCTTGATTGATTCATTACAATTATTATTATTACTAGTACAAAATGAAACCACTGATTGAATCAATTCCTGACATTTATTTTCAAAATACATTGTGGTTAGTCAGAAACAAAGTTAAAAAAAAAAAGAAAAAAAATAAGCAAATTTCTCGATTTGATTTGAACCAATAATTGCATTTCAGCCGAGGAACAACGGTGGAAAATTCAATGTCAGAATGATTTGATTGTGAAGAAATTGGAATGAACGAGTGGAATAATTACTTTTATTGATTGTTAAACTTTTCTTTGTTTTCCCCTTTGATTGCATGTCCGACAACTTAAAGGAGGAAACTTGTTTGTAATCGGGTCCAGATGAGAAATTGGCTTCCCAGAAATTGTTCTATCAACCTGAAATAATCAAATTGAATTCCAATATTAACAAAAACCACATTCGGACCACCATGAATTGAAAAAGAAAAAAGGAGAAGCCTGTAAATAATGTTTATTGAAGCTCAAACTCAGATGTTTATTATAGGTAGTTTTGTCTGTTCAAAAATCACCTTGTTAGAATTGAACCCATGATATTTAGAGACTGTTTTTTAGCTATTGCTCCATTGATGAAACTATTATCCGATATTAAAGATACTAAAATGGAAAACGGACCCAATGAAGCAGGATTTTAAGACAGTAATAATAAAATACGTTTTCTATATATTAATAAAATTATCATTATATATGTTTGTGTATATATATATATATATTATATATATATATATATATATATATATGACAATATAACATATTATATGCTAATTATTGTGTTCCTCCTTTTATTTATCTACAATTCATTATAATATGAATTCTGTTTGGTTGGGTGGTTTAATGGCATATTAATTCCTGTGGGTTATTTAATACCAAATCTTGTTTATATATATATATATATATATATATATTTGTGTGTGTGTGTGTGTGTGTGTACAATTGATGACAGACAACACAACATATTATATGCAAATTAGAGTTTTCCTCCCTTTATTTATCTACAGTTCATTAGAATACAAATTCTATTTGTTTGGTTGTTTAATGGCATATCAAATCTTATAGGTTATTTATTACCAAATCTTGTTTCATATATATATATATGAGAGTAAGTAAACAAACAATATGTTTATTTTTATATGGCTTTTTAAGCCGACAATTTTTTGAGGATATGTGCTCAGTTGAAGTCATACCTAATTAAGAAAATTAATTAGTTAATAATTAATGAATTTAGGCGGGCATATATCTCGATTTTGTTTAGCCTTACATTTGAACATATATGCCCGCCTAAATTCATTAATTATTAACTAATTAATTTTCATAATTAGGTATGATTTCAATTAAGCACATATCCTCTCTCTCACACTATATATATATATATATATATGATTTGTTTAAGAAACATTTTCATTAACCTCATTGGTAGAAATAATTTTCATTATCTTCATGTGTGTTAATAAATACTGGTGGTTGACCCTCAGCCTCCGCCTTCAGTACCTATAGGATAAAAAGGGTTGGGTATTTACCATAAAAGCAATTTGAAGAATACAAGTCAGGACAATCATATAGTTGCTAAGGCTTGACATGGCCAGCCAATTTATCAGATGGGCGTCTCTGACCATCTGTCCAAATAAGTTCCATAGTGGAGTGTTACATGTCATAGGACTGCTTAGTAACCAATATCCTGTTCTCAGGCATTATGGGTCACCACCAACAGGTAGCCTCATGGGAGAGGGGAGATCTTACCCTCTGCAGAGGTGTAGTTGGCCTATTTTTACAGCCTTAGTTGCCAGGGGAAGAATTTTATTTGAACTAGCAAATATATGCACCCTCCGGATGCAAGTACTTAAGTTTTAATGTAATAAAATATCATATTAAATTAGAAATAAGAATGAAAAAAAAAAATTTGCAACAGAGGGGGCTATAATAAAAAAAATAGAACAACTGAAACTTACTCTTCCACCACTTCCGTCTTTCATTACTAAATTTTTCTAATTTAACTATTTAGTTAATATGAGAAGTAAAGAATAAAATTACAGTTATTTCTTCTTGTAAATAATTTTCTTTTAAGATTTATCTCCAAGATTTTTGCTCATATTCATTAAGATAAAACCAAACAATTAGAAATCAATAATACCAAGCACATATTTATTAAAATCAAATTTTAAATATCAATATGCAAATAAGCCTTCCCGTGCATACTGTATGCCACTATTTTGTTGTATATATAAATACAATCACGTTATTAGTATGTAGATATGGTCAACAGTGGCTTCGGCCTCTGGACCATTGATATAATTAACGGCGTCGATCCCAGGGAGCCATCCCCCCAGGCAACACCTGCCCCCTTGATTTAAAGGGACAGGGCTGGGTTTATTGCCCAGTGCCTGAGGCGCCCCTTGAGGGGGAATGCCAACGGGATCGACGCAATTTTTCCCTCGCCACTCCATGAGCTTCGGTTTGTGGGTGGTCCCACATAAATAGGGCCTTGTGCCTGACCCGTACAAGTGGGGTACGTGGAAAATATCATGTAGATATGGTCAACAGTATTAATAATGTAAAACAATTTTATTAATAATTGAAGGTTTAAAAGAATGAAACCATGGATAATTTGACGTAAATAATAAGGGAATTGTGACTTGAGTAGTGATATAGTTTCGGTTACAGACAGAAAAACACACAATCTCCATTATAATAAGATATTGACGTTAATATTCATGAAAACCTCTTTTAAGGCATTTTTTTTTCTT
Organism: Doryteuthis pealeii; assembly: GCA_023376005.1. Lineage (NCBI taxonomy): Eukaryota > Metazoa > Mollusca > Cephalopoda > Myopsida > Loliginidae > Doryteuthis > Doryteuthis pealeii. The sequence goes on from CM042142.1 coordinate 114,960,731, forward strand.
TCTTAAATCCCATACTTAGAGAATCTTGAATTTCAAAAGATGCTAGTTTGGTTAAGATTAGTCCAGGCATCATAATATTTCCTATTTCAAAAGTATGTTGAAAATATTAAACAGTGGGACATTGTAGCTCACCGGCATATCAGTGGATGGAGACATCTGGTGAGTAACAGCTCATTAATCAACTTAATTACATTATAATTTAAACCATATGTTTGGATCCCTTTTCCACTAATTCACACACTTTTTAATTCAATACACCATGTGGGGATATACTTTTTTCCAAATTCACATTATCGAAAATCTAAATGTAGATTTTAGCCTGCTTATATTTTGGGGATAGATTTGAACCATGTGTTAATTATTTTTGATTACCTTGGATTCGGCAATACATTAAAAGCAAATGAGCCTATATTCTAGAAGTTTGATTATATATATATATATATATATATATATATAAAAGGGTTTTGTAATTTGCTTGAAGCATTGCGTATATATTGGTTTGTTGGTTGGTTTTGAAGGCTGTCACAATGCGAGTGTAAAGAAAAAAGAAGGTAACTATGATGTTTTTTGTTAACCTGTCATTTATTTCTCAATATTTCGGGAAGAGATTCCCATCCTCAGAAGAATACTGGAACTGAAGTTGTCTTAGCGGCTGGTATAAGGTGTGCTGAAGATCACAACTTATATTTATAAACTGTTCGTATATATATATATATATATGGCCGAGAGGTTAACAAATAGGGCTGAGGAAAAGTCAGTCGGGTTTAACTCCTGGTCAGAGATAGTTGTCATGTCTAGCCACACTGAAGAGACATGAAACACGGTGACTGTGGATGACACACAACACACACATATATATATATAATATATATATATATATATATATATATATATATATATATATAAATGAATTGGAATTGAATCCGACAATATGAGGAAGAATGAATAAAGAAAAGAAAGTACAGAATGGATAATAAAAGATGAATTTAATCAATATCACTTACACATGTGTTTCGGTCAGTTTATAATAGTTTGAATCGTGTACACAAAGATAAACTGACCGAAACACATGTGTAAGTGATATTGATTAAATTCATCTTTTACTATCCATTCTGTACTTCTTTCTTTATTCATTCTTCCTCATATATATATATATACATATATATATATATATATATATATATATATATATATATATATATATATATATATATATATATATATATATATATATATATATATATATATATATATATATATATATATATATATATATATATATACACACATATATATATATATATATATTATATATATATATATATATATATATATATATATATATATACACATATATATATACACATATATATATACACATATATATATTATATATACACATATATATATATATACACACATCATATATATGTGTACGTACACATACAAACACACATATATATATATATATATACACATCATATATATGTGTACGTACACATACAAACACACATACATATATATATATATTATACACACAGACACAAATATATGCACAATATCTTATATCTGTGCAAATATTATTTTTAGTTAAAAACATGTTGCTATTTTATTTTTAGTTGCTATAGACCTAATATCCTTTGTTGTGAAAAAAATGAACTTTTGATAAAAGAAATTCTGAGAGATGTACATTGGTTTCTTAAAAAGAAATATAACCAGCTATGACTCGGGGTTACATCATACAAGAGGATAAAGGATATTGCTGATTTTCAGCTACAAAAAAAAAAAAATGCTGGGGGTCAAATTTTCTTGAGAAACATAGGACTGGTTCTCAGCCAAAATTCAGCTAAAGCCGGAATGATTCATTGTTTTGTTTTTAAAGACGTCCTATAATTAATCCCCTAGAGCAACTAAGTATTTGATCAGAGTGAATCAATATGTAGAGCAGAGCTTGTTCAATAACAAATCACAAACCGATTTCCATGCACACCACACCCCCTCTCACACACCGCAAACCAATTAAATCCCCAAGAGGGGTTTTAAAATTTATGTTGCTTTGTTAATCTAATAATCCTACCACCTGACCACCACAACATCCACCCAACCCCTCAAAAAAAAAAAAAAAAAAAAAAAAAACCCACCCACAGGCCCTCCCTCCATCTCTTCTCATGTTTAATTGATAGAACATTCCAGAATCCTATAAATAGGCAGTACAATAAAACATATCTATTGTTTTATTCCTTCATTTCATCCTCTTTCTTCGTTTGTTTGCCATGCCTACCCCAAAACACCACCCTGCACCACCCACCCCACCACCCCGCCTGCCACTATCAACAAAGTCTGAATTATTCATAAGATTACTGACCTGCCACCCACCTTACTTCTCCATCAATAATCTAACCATTTCACATATCCTAAACCTCCCCCCTCTCGTCCCCCCCAGCGAAACCAACCCTTCGTCCAGTCTGTCCATGCGTCTGCCTCTCTGTTGGAACAGTCTGTCTGTGTGTCTGTGTTTGGTCATCATGTTTTATGAATGAGTTTTTTTTGTGTTCAGATTTCCTTTACAACATATAGAGTTTCACCTGCAAACAACGACGGCCCAAACAGAAGAACGTGTACGCGTTTGCTTTTCTTCCTTCAAAATGAAGAGCACTAAAATACAATTATTTTTAAATTGTTTTCTTCATTTCTTCATTTTTTTTTTTTTAAATCTTTTTTGTGATAAATTTTCTATCCCTATAATGCAGGCAGCTGGGCCTGTCTATCTCTCATGGCTCAACCCAGGTAGACAGACAGTACCTTAAAGGCTGATTTTCAAGGATGGCGTATACACCTTGAAGGACTAACTGTAGAATAATCATAATAAGTCCAATTACCGTCGAATTGGCAAGACAAGACAGCAAGCAGTTGTAACCCAATACGATTCTGGTTTGCTGCAAAAGACTACTACAAATGCAGGATATTTATGAAGCCTCAGTCAATAGTAGACTGACTGACTGACTTACTTCAATACTAACAATACCATCATCAGTATCAAGTCTTGCTTTTCTTCCTTCAAAATGAAGAGCACCAAAATACAATTATAAGAATCTGTTTTCTTTATTTTTAAAAAATTTTTATTTGGTGATAAATTTTCTATCCTTATATTCAGGCAGCAGGACCTTAAAGGCTGATTTTCAAGGATGGCATATACAACTTGAAGGACTGATGGGCACTGCTCAACTTTCCAATTATCAATATTGTAGCTGATGTACCCATCTACATAGGATCATTCATTAGATTGCAGCAGTTTATAATGAATTTTTTTAAAAATTCACGATGGTCTGGAAAATGTTTTCTCTATCAAAGTCAAATAAGCAAAATTAGTGTGTATATATATATATATATATATATGTATATAAGGGTTTTATAGTTTGCTTGAAGCATTGTATGTATGTGTTTAAGAAAAGAAAATAGAAATTAGCAGGCTATTGACAATGCAATGGAAAAACGATAGTGATGAAATTGATGTTTATTTACCTGTTTCCTAAATTTTGGATAAAATCCCAACTTCAGAGTTTCGGAGTTACGTGTTTTTTAATACATATATTACAGCACCATAATATATGTATTAAAAAACACATGTAACTCCAAACCCTCTGAAGATGGGATTTATCCCGAAAATTTTGGAAACAGGTAAAATAAATATCAATTTCATCACCTATCGTTTTTCCATTGCATTGTTAATAGCCTTCTAATTTCTATTTTATTTCTTAATTATATATATATATATATATATATATTCACTATACAATTCAAGAACACCATAGCTTCCCATTGTAAAAGGATTTCATGATGATACTGATGCTTCTATTTGGGAAGAAGTGAAAGCTTTAATTATAATCATAGTTAGTACTGTCATATTGTGAATTTGGGTAATTAAAAATCATGTATGTTTATATATATATATAAGAGAGAGATATATATTTATAAAGGAAAAGGTGACTTACCGGTGAATTTGTCACGACGGTTAGTAAGTGTGGAATTCAGGGCGTAAGTCAGCGATATAACAAATACAAAGTGCTCAATACTAAGTAGAGCAAATTTATTATAAGATGGGTACAAGAGATAACCTACTCGAGTTTCACCATAAGGATCTTCAGGTTAAATCCACTGAATTAATTGAGACACCGATTAATTGAAGTTGATTTCACTGTGTGTTCAGAGCAATGATCACACACGTGAAATCGACTGCTATTAATCGATGTCTCGATTAATTTAGTGGATTTAACCCTGAAGATCCTTATGGTGAAACTCGAGTATGTTATCTCTTGTACCTATTTTATAATAAATATAGAGATAGATAGATAGTCATCCACAGACATATGTTTCGACTTATCAAGTCTCTTCAGTGTGGCTTGACATTTTGTGAGCTACCTACAGCTGGGATAGAACTCTGATCGATTCAGCATCAGTTAAACAGCTTAACCACTCGGCCATCATCGCCCACAGAATGTGAAGGGGGTTTTAGCTGTTTTAATACACATATCTGTATGCATGTAAAGGCAGCCATAGAGTGCTCCATTCCTTTTATAGAAGAGTGTTGCATTACACTTTATATATATATATATATATATATCATCATCATCATGTCGCGCAGTTTGCACGGATATCCATAACTATCTCTCGCCAACCATTACGAGTAAGACGGGCTAGGCATGCGGGCACTGCTGGAGAAGCAAGGACGAGCTCGTAAGCGACGTACTACTGTGGAAGCCAACACATGGGCATGCTAATGTGGGCCGACCAGCCAGGACCTACATTGACCAACTATGTATGGATGCTGGCCGCAGCGCAGAGGAGCTACCAGAGTCGATGAATGATAGGGAAGGTTGGCGAGAGATAGTTATGGATATCCGTGCAAACTGCGCGACATGATGATGATGATATATATATATATATATATATATAAAGTGTAATGCAACACTCTTCTATAAAAGGAATGGAGCACTCTATGGCTGCCTTTACATGCATACAGATATGTGTATTAAAACAGCTAAAACCCCCTTCACATTCTGTGGGCGATGATGGCCGAGTGGTTAAGCTGTTTAACTGATGCTGAATCGATCAGAGTTCTATCCCAGCTGTAGGTAGCTCACAAAATGTCAAGCCACACTGAAGAGACTTGATAAGTCGAAACATATGTCTGTGGATGACTATCTATCTATCTCTATATTTATTATAAAATAGGTACAAGAGATAACATACTCGAGTTTCACCATAAGGATCTTCAGGGTTAAATCCACTAAATTAATCGAGACATCGATTAATAGCAGTCGATTTCACGTGTGTGATCATTGCTCTGAACACACACGTGAAATCAACTTCAATTAATCGGTGTCTCAATTAATTCAGTGGATTTAACCCTGAAGATCCTTATGGTGAAACTCGAGTAGGTTATCTCTTGTACCCATCTTATAATAAATTTGCTCTACTTAGTATTGAGCACTTTGTATTTGTTATATCGCTGACTTACGCCCCTGAATTCCACACTTACTAAC
>CM042142.1:114971273-114986273 GCA_023376005.1 Doryteuthis pealeii
CTCTCTCTTNCCTTTTACCTACCGCCCACTATGGGTTTAAATAGTAAAAACATGTTTATAAACAAATTGATGTATCCATTAAGATGAATTTATTTCAAACTTTATCAGCATTAAATGACCCCTGAGGTTGATATGGCCGTAAAACAAAACAAACAACCAACCAACTTTAGCTACCATCAGCTCCTCGGGCCTTGTGGTTCCTACTCAGGTGCTCTACCCACTGAGCTAACTGGCCCTTCTTTTTGATGAATTGCTTCTTCTCAAGACTCTCCTTTTGTTGCCTCAACAGCTGGCACTGAAGTTTTGACACCATGAACTTTGTCAGCCACACTGCATTTGCCCTACCACAAACTATCTTGTCATCGCAGCCAAAAACGCTTGTTGTTGTTGTTGTTGTTGTGACAGAAGGATAATAAAAATAAACTAATGAATACCATTAATATGTCTGTGTTGACATTCATAAGGTACGGAGTGAATGTCAAAAGATGGTCCTGCCTTTCTGGCTTTTTTCTCTTTCAAAATGGAACATTTGCTTACGAAATGTCACTCAGACTTTGGGATAACCTCCAATGCCATATGCTCTTATATATTATATATATATATATATATATAATATATGTATATGTATATCAGTGTGCAGAAGTGTGTGATTGTATGTGTACACTTATATAATGCAAGTCTGGTATTTACAAAGATGAGGCAGATGGGGTGTTTGTGAGCTGGAAATGTCCATATGGTGAATTTGGAGCAAATAAAGTCATTTGCTTGATGAAATACCTTGTTCTGTGGCTATCGTGAAACATTACCTCTTAATCACTGAAGAGTAAACTGAATTATATTTAAATACAAGGAAACCATTGATTAACAGAGTCGAGAAAAATGGATTTATATTGAATTAAATAATTCATTATTATCTTTTACTTTTTTTTTTTTTTTTTTTTTCTATTTTTTTATTTTTATTTCCTACATTAGTCTTAGCTCAGTCGGTAGAGCGTTCGGCTAGAAACCACAAGGTTCCTGGTTCGATACCGGTCCTCGCCAACTCAGCGTATGAGTAGCACAGGGATCTGTGCGGTAAAGTAAGGAGCTGATGGTAGGTGTGGTGGTCCACGCCAGATACAAAAAAAAACAATCTCCTTGGTCTAGCACTAGTGAAAAGGGGATAGACTCACTCGCTGATTGGCTGATGCTGACTTTACAACAAAGTAAATATATATATACACATTCTCTATCATCAGATCTTGCCTTTTCAGTAAAATGGATTAAATAATTCATTATTATCTTTTACTTTTTCTTTTTTTTTTTTCTATTTTTATTTTATTTCCCTACATTAGTCTTAGCTCAGTCGATAGAGAGTTTGGCTAGAAACCACAAGGTTTCTTGTTCGATACCGGCCTTGCAACTCAGCGTATGAGTAGCACAGGCTGCTTGGTTCTATGATGTTTGAGGCTTAATAATAACCTGGCATTTTGCAGTAGTATTGCAGCAAGATAGATTTGTATTCATTTATGACTACTTGTTGCCTTGTCTTACCAATTCGACGGTAATTGGAACTAGTATGATTATTATACATCCTGGATGCTGAGGAGATTTAGTGATACACTGACTCCAGTGAAAGACTACCAAAATCTCAAAAAGAGTGAAAAAGTAAAACTATAATAAAAAATTTCTGTATATTATTTTTTATAGGAGAGTTTTGTGGTATAAGAGGGACATTGTTGTGTTGTTTTTGTTGTTGAGTTGGGTTTCGTTTATTAAACATAGTCTATATTTTTAACATCCAAATGATATTTCTGTATATCTTAATGTTGTTGTCTGGATGGTCTTGATTTTTCCTTTAATTTCCAATTCCTCAGTCATTTTTTTTTATAAAATCAAATAAAGAGGCAGTTGATTACCTTAAAAATCATTTCCACATTTGTTAGAAATACAACAAAGATTCAATTGAAACCAGATAATTATTGCAATTTTATTCTATAATAAATGGAATATCTTACTTTTTAGAGAAGTAACAAATAAAACATAATTAATAGATATTAACATTGGTCCTTCTTTAATCTTCCATCCGTATCATCTTGCAACACCCTCTGTTTAAAAATGAGACCATCCGAATCATCCAAGATAAAGTGCAAAAATGTAAATTATTCTATATAAATGGAATATTTACTTTTTAGAGAAGTAACAAATAAACCAATAATTAATAGATTGGCAAGAATACTCAGAAGAGTCCTGGAGACCTGAGGAGACTTGCTGTCACTCAGACTCCAGAGGAGGGACATAATAATAAATAATCCAAACGTAATTCTGGCAAAATAATTAACAATTTAAGTTTAAAGTCAAAAATTCAAGACATAAAACAGATGCTGGCTTTGTTGTCTGATGAAAGAAAAAAAAAAAGGAAAAAAAAAAACCCTTTTAACTGTGACATAAGCTACATTCTCCTTGAGCGACATAGTTAACAAGTACCAGAATTCCTGAAAAAAAGTAAAGATTAAATGCAAAAGAAATCAAGTTCAAACCAAAATAAATGTTGCAAGGAACTGCGCCTGATATGCCTAATAGAAAAGCCCCTTTTGCTCTCGGAGAAGAGAAGGGAAGAGAGAAGGAGGAGCCAGGATCTGTTGTCTTCACCCTGTTATTCCATACCCACTACCCACCATCAGGTTTTCTAGCTCTGCAGGCCTGACTTGTGTTCGAATAACTGTCAAGATGGCCTGTTATTGATAGGTCTCTTGCAATTGTCCACTCGGGCCAACCAACCTACTTGCTTGTTTTTCTGGTCTGCTACCAAATGGCTTTTTTGGTGTTTTGATGCCAGTGAAAAGTTCAGAGGAGTTTGTCTGCTGCTGCTGCTGTTATTTTTGTTGTTGTTGTTGTTGGCTTCTGAAGCAAAGATTGGGAGGTGGGGAGAGATATGTGTGGAAGATGGGGTGGGTAGTGATTTATTGTTTTTTTTTTGTTTTCTTTTTTTTTTGGATCTTTTTATTTTTATTTTTTTGCTGTTTTTTTGTTTTTTTGTTTTTTTGTTTTTTTTTTCTTGTAGTTGTAGTTGCGGCTTTTTGGCTCTTAAGGTCTATCTCTGACTTTGGAGGTTGGCTGGTCGGCTGGCTACCATTTCGGTGCCAAATATTTCTTTGACTGGTATCGATCTATACATTTTTTATATCTATATTATTTTTTCTTCTTTTTTTTTTTAACCATTTTTTAGTTCAAAATATATAAATAATCTGTGTATAAGTAGCATACTTATAGATATTGTATAAATACATATATTGATATGTGTATATGTACTTACATACGCATAGATAAATTAACACATTAAATACACACACACACATATATATGTATATATATATATAATATATGTGTGTGTGTGTGAAAATAAGAATTTTCTAAGGATGTATTCTACAATGAGATTTGCCAATGTTTCGGTCTATGCGACCATCATCAGGACAAATAATTTATATGTTAATATATAAAGAGGTGTCATGGCATAATGGTTATTTGTCAAAGGGAATGGACTTGGGTACTGGAGTTTAAATCCTGACAAGGCTGTTTTGTTATTTCCTTTGTGCTAATACCCATAGAAAGTATGAATCTAACTATTCTCCCTCCGCTATGGGTAAATAGTGGAGCTGACTGGGCTCTTTCCTTGGTATGTGTAACCAGTCAGTGCTCCACTAGGCTATATTCCTACCCAAAACATGCTGGCCTCCACTAGGCATATTTCTACCAACATGCTACATGAGTAGCACCCTCTATGACTAAACGTTATGGGATAAGTTTTCATATATATATATATATGAGTACATATATATATAATTATATATATATATAATAAAATCCAATTTTGTATACATACATGTATGTAGGTATTTGTAACACAGCAAAGAATGGAAGATCATGTAAGATTTGTATTAAAGCATTCGATACCGACCCTCGACAACTCAGCGTATGAGTAGTATAAGGATCTGTGCAGTAAAGTGTGGAGCTGATGGTAGGTTTAGCAGTTTCCCTCAGATGTCAAAACATATCTTGGTCTAACGCTAGAGAAAAGGGATAGACTCCCTTGCGTTTTTGAACTGATACCGACTTTAGGCCACCCCGATGTCTTTATTTTAGTGATAATGTAGAGAATAAAGCAATTCCTATCCTATTTGCCAATGAATGATATTTTTTGTGGGGGGGTCTGCATTTTTTCTTGAACAAATTTTTTTCAGTCGTAGAGTGTTTGGCTAGAAATCACAAGGTTCCTTAGTTCGATCTGGTCCTGCAACTCAGCATATAGAGTAGACAGGGTTCTGTTGCGGTAAAGTAAGGAGCTGATGGTATGTGTGGCGCCCACTCAGACGCTAAAATAATCTCCTTGGTCTAGCACTAGTGAAAAGGGGATAGACTCCCTCACTGATTGGCTGATACTGACTTTAGGCGCCCCGAGCTTTACTTACTTATATCATACATATATGAATACACGGTTATCGGTATAAGAAATGGAATATTATTGAGAAAATGAATTAGGAACATAGCAGAGAGAGAGAGAGATAGAGAGATGCTGATAGTTTGCATCTGTGTCCCTGTACACAAAAATCTAAAGACGCAGTAAAATCATATCCATGCGTCCTAGTGTTTTTTCTTTTTCTTAACCTCAACATTCAATCACTGTTAATACATTTCAATATTCCTTAGAAAATTAATTATACAGGATAAGTTACAAAGTAGGAGTTGGACGCTTTAGTTTTTCCTCAGATCATAAATAAAACCCTAATCAATAAATTAAATTATTAGAGCACTAGCAAAAGTACCTTGGTCATACCACACTAAAAAAAAAAAGTCGAGTTTTCATTAAATGTTTTTTGTTTAATTTGTATTTTGTTTTTTTAATTCGCTGTAAAAAATATTCAATGGATAAAAACACATACAATTACATATTTAGAAAGATTATTTTCTTTTCTTTCAAACAAATAAATATTTTAAAGATTGACGCGAGAATTTCGAGCTGAAACTGCTTATAATTGTAATTTTATTTACTAAAATTAAACTAACTGCTGGTATCGCTAAAGAGGCAGTGAGCAATATTAATATCAGCCAGCTAACTGGTATACAGCCAGTTTTGCAAATCGGATGAGTTTGGTTTATTAATTAACTATATTCCTTTATCAGTAAATCAATAACCAATTTGGTGAGATTCTTAGTTAGAAGGTAATTAATGTGTATGCAAGAATTTTGAATCTGAGTGACTTTTCTTTTTGGAGTTTATAAGTCGACACATACACACCAACGTTCTTTTTATATATAGATATTTAACTTTCACAAAGCAAATCTTAACAACTGTCATCCATTATATTTTTATTTCAATTTTGTAGAACCGTCTGATGAAGCTAGAATTCAATTTTTTGAGTTTCTGGTTGAATAGAATTAACGGGATGACGGTTTTGTTAAGTTTTTCTTTCTTTCTTTTGGAAGTTATATGCATACAACACTAACAAAATTGAATATATATATATAATATATATATATATATATATATATATTGGAAGAGGATTGGAATGAATCCGACAGAATGTGGTGGGAATGTAAGGAACACAAGAACAAAATCAGACAAAAGTGTGTAGGATATATTTCGCTAGAGTGTGAGCTTGGCATCATCAGTCGTTTTCAAAAATGACTGATGATGCCGAGCTCAACGCTCTAGTGAAATATATCCTACACACTTTTGTCTGAGTTTTGTTCTTGTGTTCCTCACATCTCCCACACGACACACACACACACACAACCACACAATATATAATATATATATATATATATATATATATATATATAATTGATAAAAGCATATATGATTGACATATAGAATTCTTGCTTCTTCTTTACACTTCATATCAAAATAAAAACTTATACAACACAACTATACATAATGTCTGTAACATACAATTTTTTAAACAACCTATAAATAGGGGATATTAGTTTTTGAAATGTGTTTTGTTCAATTAGACAGGTCCGGCAACCAAACTATGACCCTCAAGACATTTTTCAGGCCTGCCAACGGTACTTGATTTGTAAATTTTTTGATAATGTTTTAAAATAAATATGTTTGTTAAAATTTTTTTTATGCATCTTACACCAACTCATTCATGAATATAAACACGGAAAGATAAATTTTTTTAACATCTTTTCTACAGAGCTTTTGTTCTGGCTACCAATATGATAAGTGGGCCTGCGGTCGTTATGTTATTTCAATATCGGCCCACGTTAAAAAAGTTTAGTGATCCCCTGATTTAGAACAATATTGCAAAATATTCATCAGTCATTATATTCTTCGAAAGTTATTTAACACTTTGCCTAACCAAATTTCGACCGTATCAAAAATGTTCTTGGTATTTTTTGATCTGTATTTCCAACTTCAACTAATTTACTTCAGAACTCATTCATATCAATAAAGTCCATTATTATTGCACTCTGAGTCTTTCTGTTCAATTAAATGGTCTAAGGATCATAAAGATATTAGTGCTGTATTAAAATGCAAATGACTTCAGCTAGGATTTGAACCTGTCTTGCATGTCCATTTCCCTATGTATAACCCATTACACTATGTCCTCCAATACTAATAATCACAGATCGACACATATACACACATACACATTGTATGCTGAATGCCTAACATAAAAGTTCTCTTTTTTTTTTTTTTTTATAAAGTCAATATATGTAACTATGCGTGGTCTGATCAATATTGTACAATGTTGAATTTGGCACAGAACGTATAAGAGAGAATTTCTGGAAGCCAAAAAAAAAAAAAAAGTTTTTTTGTTTTGTTTTTTTTTTTTTTGTTGTTTTTCAAAATGTTTATTAGAGTACAACTGACTCAGTTTCAATATTCTTCCAATGAGTACTGAAATTTTTATTTCCATCAAATACTATTGACTTTATCCTTTAATTATTTATTGATTTTTTTTTTTATTAGTTTTAATTTAATGAAATATATAAAATCAATAAGATAACAAGAATAATAAGAACATAAAAGATACACTTATTTTAATTATAATCTATTTGGCTTTATAATTTATAGAAAAAATTTAATAAAATTCCATTCCATAAAGAATTTTTTGAAAAATTTTAATACGTTAAAGAATACAACAATATTAGAGTTTAATAAAAACTAATGATTATTTCTCTGAATATTTACGATTGAAGCTTGATTATTGGTATTGACCTCATCTTCATTTCTTTTAAAACAAAGCTTAGGTTCATGAGTTCCCAAAGATTTTGACCATATAACCTTAAGCACCCCTTCCGCGATCCCCGACTCAATGGGGACCCTTTTCTAATTTACCCGTAAAAATCCGGTTGTTTGTTTAGGGGTTGGGTTAGGGGTTAGTTTTATAATTAAAAAAAAAAAAAAACTCTAAAAATCGTCTGAAACAATTAACCGGATTCTGACGGTGTAAATGGAAAAAATGTCCATTGCAAAAGGGGTGCCTTAAAGTCATATGGTCCAAAATTTTCATTATAACATAACTTGGTCTGTCAAATCAGTGACAATAAGTAAAGCACTGGGTCAGAGAAAGAAAAAAGTGGGGATAGACCCAACCAGCAGACTTAAACTCAATACTCACATCTCTTTTTGCTTCAGGAAGCTCAGTTAAACGCACCACTGTTTTTATCAAATTGAGATACAAGAAACTGTATAGTTTGGCAAAGATCAAATTCTAATCTTTAAATTTTATCATTTATTCTTCCCTGATCTCTCTTTCTCCCCTCTCTCTCTCTTTCTCTCTCTCATCACCACTCTCTCTCTCTCCCTCCCTCTCTCTCTCTCTCTTCTTCCTCTCTCTTTCTTTCTCTCTTTCTCTGCTCTCCGACTCTCTCTCTCCTCAGACTTCTCTCCTCTCTCTCCCTCTCTCTCTCTCTCTCTTTCTCATCTCTCTCTCAGACGTATTTGTTTTTGGATTTACATTAGTAATAATAAATATAATAAATAGCATGGTTATTTCCTATAAGTCTAACACTGTTAGTTTTTCTTTTTGTTCGTAATTATAATGGTTAACGTGTAAGATAAATATTGCTATATTATTATTACCTGTAAATCAAAAAGCAAACATGTCTGTGAGAGAGAGATCAGGGAAGAATGAGATAAATTCAATGGGTATTTTCCTATAAGTCTAACGTAACAAAGGGGAACACTCTTGACTGAAATATTTATTTATTTATTTATTGATCTACTAGGAAAAAAAAAAGACGGGTTAGGGTTTAGGGTTAGTTGATGGGAATAAATAAATAATTTTTCAGTCAAGAGTGGTTGCCCCTTTGTTACGTTAGACTTATAGGAAATACCCCCATTGAATTTATCCTTCCATTCTTCCGCTGATCTCTCTCTTCTCACTCCTTTCTCTCTCAGACGTATTTGTTTTTGATTTACATTAGTAATAATAATATAATAATAATAATAATACCAATGTTATTTCTATGAGCTAAACATAAACAAGGGAAACCCTCTGAACTGATACTTATCATTAATTTTTGATCTAACTAAGAAAAAAGAAGACTGTTCAGGGTTAGTTTAAATGGGAAAATAAATAAATAATTTATCAGTCAAGAAGTGGTTCCCCTTTGTTTACATTCGACTTATAGGAAATACCCCATTGAATTTTATCCTTCATTCTTCCCTGATCTCTCTCTCTCTCAGACATATTTGTTTTTGATATTTACATTAGTAATAATAATAATAATAAGCAATGGTATGTCCTATAAGTCTAACATAAACAAGGGGAACACTCTTGATGATAAGTTATTTTATTTAATTTTTGATCTACTAGGAAAGAAGCGGGTTTAGGGTTAGGGTTTAGGTTAGTTTTAATGGGAAAATAAATAAATAATTATCAGTCAAGAGTGGTTCCCCTATGTTTACGTAAAACTTATAGGAAATAACCCATTGAATTTATCCTTCATTCTTCCCTGATCTCTCTCTCTCTCTCTCTCTCTCTCGTCACTCTCTCTCAGACATGTTTGTTTTTGTAATTTACGATTGTATAAATAATATAGCAATATTTATCTTAACACTGTTAACCATTATAAATTACGAACAAAGAAACACCCTCCAGTGCGGCGTAAAAATTAAATTTCTGAAAGAATTGCCTGAGTGAGGTTTGCCTAGTTAAAAATTCAATGTTAGAAGGTTCTGTGTCAAAGTAAGAAATCAATCAGTTTCATTAAAGGAGTTAAAAAATAAAATAAAACAATTTGAAATGGAATTTCGTTCTGTTGAGATTGGTGTAAACTGATCATTAATCAAACTGATGTTATTCTACAGTCGTGTGCACTCTAAATAAATGGTTGCCTGCATCTATTTACTATCATTAGATAATTTGAATATTTTACGTAAAATCATAGGTAATTTATTTATAATTGAATACTTTTTAGTTAAACCTAAAGGTGAGAGTAAAAATGATTTAAAAACTGATTACTGGGTTTTTCTTTATTCTATGTATTGACAATTTTTTGGTATTGTGACGTAAAAAGGGACATAGTTTGGTTACAGACAAATGGAAACTGAAATCTCCATTATCAATAGAATATAAAAAGATACTTATTTTAATTTTATTCAATTGATTTCTATATAAACATGACATAGTTTTGGTTACAGACAAATGGAGACTGAATCTCCATTATCATAGATATAAAAAGATTACACTTTTTTAATTTTTATTTCAATTGTTTCCTATATAAACAGTGACATAGTTTTTGGTTACAGACAAATGGAGACGAATCTTCATTATCAATAGAGTTAATCCCTTGTAAGTTTTCGCATCAGTTTTAATTGACTAAAGTTACAGTAAGTCTGTCCAGGTCTCTAATAAATAGGTATTACCCAACCGTTATTAGGTAGGATGTTACACAAGTATGGGGCTCCTGTGAGGGTCAAACTTGCTATCATTGTAATGGATCTGTGGAGACGAGTTGTATATCATTACCCAAAAGGTATCTGCTAAGTATTCTAGCTCATCTTTGTGAATAAACAGCATACTCACCTCCATGGAAAGGCTGTTACTAGTGTTAACTTCTCCAATGCATTTATGCATTTACCCAACCCCTCTGCAAAGCAGGATGTAGACACAAGGTCAAACATTTTTTTTAAGCAGATTTAACGGTTTGACATCGAGTTTTTTTTCTTCTCCTAGACAGCTTGCATACCAAGGTTAAAGAGCCTTGGTTCCTGCCTGTTATTTTTACCCATAGCTAGAGGGAAGAACAATGTGGATTTATAACTTTTTCCAAAGATTAGTGGTGTGTAAATGCAAACAGCCTTGTCCAGATTTGATTTGTTAAGTAACAAAAGAATAGTCAAAAACTGGGTTGCTAAATACCTGGTTCCTCGTTTTTAACTGTGTTCTGTTTTGTGCCAAGAGACGCAAAGTGACAAAGTTCAGGAATTTCTGCTTTGGTATTATAAAACCTTTAATCCTTCCTCTTCATCTCACCCGCTCCTCTGATTAGCATTTTAAAATCATTATTACTTGCTAAACATCCTTTCTGAACAATTTTCAGAACCTCCACCCTTTCCAAATGGACCAAAGACATTTGCACCAAAACAATAAAGAATGGACTTCCTCTGCTTCTCATATATGCTATGTATATATAGTAATATATATATATATATATAATATACATACACATACACACACACATATATATACGTGCACACCTACACACATATATATATCACACACACACACCACACAACAACATACATATATATATCGCACACACACACACATATATATATATGAACATAAGAGTATCACACACATATATATATATTACACACATACTACATACATATATACACATATGTACGTACACGTAACATACATGCATATATATATGTGACAGTGAAAAAGTGAATCCCGACGGTAATGTAATATAGTGAAAAAAATTTGCAAAACACAGTTCAAATAAAATGAGTGATATCTATTCAGCATGCCTGCAGTGTTTCAATCTTTGTTTAATGATCTTCATTGGGCTTTTGCTTGATACAAGGGAAAAAGCCCCAAAAAATTTTTTTTATCACAGAACAATAAGGAGACTGTGATAAGTTTTTGTTGATCAGTTTGGTTTGAACTTTTTTTTGAATGGAAAATAGCGCTCTGAATAGTTCGAAATTATGAATCTGGCATAAACGGTTTTGAGATGACATCGGAACCTTCTCTTATGTTGTGTGTGTGTGGTGTGTGAGAGTGAGACAGATAGAGGAGAGAGGGAGAGAGAGCGAGAGTGTATGGAAAATGTGAGTAGATTAATTCGTTTTCACTTGGGTGTCTGTGTGACCGTATGTATATATGAGGATAAAGGAATGAAGGTCCACAGTGCTTGGTTACAGACAGTTTCTCACCAATGCAATTTTCCATATTAATTATATATATTATATATATATATATATATATATATATACAGATTACCAACATTAATTCTGAGCACAATCTATTCTGGCAAAGGTCACAAGTATGGGACGTACTAGTAATAAACTAGAGTTTTACAGGTATAATTCATAGTTCCTACTATTGTCTCAGTGAAGTAGTTGATCAATATATCACCTCATAAATAAGTGGCCTTAATGCTAAAATAGGTATCCATATATCATGGACTTGCTTGTTTGCGCAATGTTATTGATTCCATATATATATCATATATATTTATATATATAATATATATTAAATGAACCCATAACATTGCAACAAGGCGTCCATATAATAAATCACTCAATAAGTTCCTGGGGCTGACATATAGATGGCACACTAATAAACAATCCATATGATGTTTTATAAAGGTATAACCTGTCAAATGGACTGTCAAATTTGAAGCCCCAATCAGATTATTAGCTCTATTAAAAATGTTTCAAAACAGTGGAAAAAATCTGAATTTTGTGTGTTGATAAAACATTGTTTTCGGATGGGAAAAAACCTTGTTCAAGTAAAGCAATGGCTTTTAAGTGTATTCCACTCTGCTCCATTTAAAACATGTTATGAGGTGGTATGTTGACTTAAAACGCGGTGCGTACAGACAATGTTGCTGAATGCACAGGTCGCACAATTCGGCAGTTGTCCTGGAACACCAAAAACCGCCACAAACTCTTGGCTGATCGTAAATTGAAGTTGTGTGGAGATAGAAAAGGATTTGAAAATATCAGAAGAGTGTATTCATCATTTGCCTGAACATTTGTTCATGAAAGCGTGTTCAAAATGGGTGGCCACGTTTGGCTCACAGTCAATCAAAAATCACCATGTTGACGATTCAAAGCAACAAAAGGAAGTTTCTGCATAAATATGTGACAATGGAGAAACATGGATCCACCACTTCACACCGGAGTCAAATCAGCAGTCACTGAGTGGACAGCAGCAGGTGAAAACCGTCCAAAGCGAACAAAAAGACGCAAACATCAGCAGGCAAAGTTTTTTTTGTTTTTGTGTGTGTGTGTGTAGTGTGTGTGTGTGTGTGTGTGTAATATATATATATATATATATATATATATACAAGTAATCATGCACTATTGACTTTGTGTCCATGCTACCCTAACTTAGATATACATCTGTCACAAGTTATTGAATCACTATTTACTTATGAATATAGTACAACATAGTTTAATATATATATATGTCATTTATAAATGGGTACAAGAGATAACCTACTTGATTTCACCATAAGTCTTCAGGGTTAAATCCACTGAATTATGAGTTTGTATTATGCTGTTATTTTATGAAATATATTGAAGCACTTTTTTGGAATAACTCTAATGCCTACTACAAACAAAAAATGTTTAGGGCAGTTTAACAATATATATATATATAGTATATATATATATATATATATTGTAAGTAGTAAGTAAAGTAAGACAGAGTGCCTGTTCGTGTATCAACCTGACAGTGAGAGAGTCAGCACCTTTTTCACTATGCTAGACCAGAGAGATTTGTTTTGCTTCTAAGCGTGGAGGGCCATACTACCACACTTCTCCACTTTAATTGCACAGTTCCAAGCTATGCTAACTCATGCACTGAGTTGGCAAGTTCCGGTATTGAACCTGGAACTTAGTGGTCGAAGCCGGATGCCTATTGACTGAGCTAAACCGAACATTATTTATTAAAATCTCACACCTTTGTAGCCAGAAATAAACTTTTATAAATATATATATGATGGGCTTCCGTCGATTTTTGACGTATGAGGTTCCGCAACCTCTTTCATTTACACCTGTGTGTTAATCACAGGTGACATTTCAGCCCCTGCCAAAAATTTGCAAAGAAGTCCACAGATGGAGCAAGAGTTGGATTATCAGAATGTATTGCTGGGACACAACCAACTGCTCTAAGTCCTTTCTCTAGCTTGACGCACGCTTGTGACCTCCGATGCTGCAAAATTCTTGATACCATTGTAAACAAAGTCCTCCACGTTTTACGATCGTAGTGCTGTGCTCTCAAGTAGCGTGATCTATATTTGCAGGCTGAGAGGCTACTTTTTCAAGTATATATATATAACATTTATATTAACGCAAGACAAGAAAGATAGAAATCAAAGAAGGAAGAAAATAAAAAGATAAAAAAGAACCACTAAACATAATTTTATATATATATATATATATATATATATAATACTGTAGTGTGAGATGATCACTATTTTCAGCTTTTGCTGGAATGGTGTACCAAAGGCAGTATTAATTGGTAGAGTGCTCAATATAAAATAGCGCTGTTATATAATATAATAAGATAAATATATAGGTTTTACATATCTATTTATTGGGTGACAAAGGAACATTCACAACCATATTGGTTTCATGCGATGCATTCATCAGGTGAAGATGTTTCAAATGTGAGGAAAATCGAAAAAATTTCAAAAAATTTTTAAAAATTCAATAGACATGGGATGTGTATGATTGGATAAAATGATGTGCGTATGCATGTGAAGGTGAATTGGGTGTATGAGAGTGTTTATGGTAAGCACTATTAAAATACCACACACTCACAGAACAACGTATTATGTGTGTGACCAGTCACTATGCGTAAGCTTTATGCCCATAAACATGAATGACAGGGTCCTAAGGACAAGGGAAGCAGGGTCCTAAGACAAGCGAAGCAGGGTCCCAAGGACAAGCGAAGCAGGGTCCTAAAGACAAAGGAAGCAGGGTCCAGTTTTTTCAAAGTCTTGTTCTTTTTTTTTTTTTCCTGATTGTACAAATCAGCTTATTTTAATGATCATAGAATGATGAACTAGGAATTGCAATAAAAAGAAACGGAAATAAGTTGAAATAAATATTAGCCAACAAGTCTTCTATTAATAATGGAGATTCAGTCTCCATTTGTCTGTAACCGAAACTATGTCACTGCTTACATCACAATACAGAAAATCATCAATACATAGAATAAAGAACAACCTTGTAATCAGTTTTAAAAATTATTTTTTTACTCTCGCCTTTTTTCAGTAAGAAGAGGTTAACTAAAAAGTTTACAAATAAATAAATAAATAGCTACGATTTTGTACATAATTCATTTTTAAAATATTCATTAATAATTAATAGATGCACACAACATTTTTTTTTTTTAGCGGAACAGAACTAAGTTTCCATTTCAAATTGATTTATTTTTTTACTCCTTTAATAAATTTAATTTTACTTACTTATGGTACAATCCTTCTAACATTGAATTTTTAACTCCTCACGCCTTAGGCAATATCTTTTAAAAATCAATTTTTACACCACCCAGAGGGCGTTTTTATTTTTTTTTTTTTTTTGCTAGTAATAATGATGATAATGCTTCATCTAAGAGTAATTGCTAAATACTTCAATATGTAAAAAGTATAATAATTTTGATTTAACTCTTGCTCACTTTTCATAGAAAATGTATTGTAAATTATTTTAATCCTAGAAGTGCATTAGAAATGATTTTACCATAGTAAAAGATTGGAGAGAGAAAAAAAAAAAAAAAGAAAAAAATAAGAAGAAGCCTAATTTCCATTCCCAGGAAA
>CM042142.1:114991273-115037047 GCA_023376005.1 Doryteuthis pealeii
CTTATCTATTAATAATAGAGATTCAGTCTCTATTTGTCTGTAACCAAAACTATGTCACAGCTTACACCACAGTCATTTCAGGTATTTCGTAAGTTTATAATGAGCAGTGATGCTCATAGCTTTTTGATTTAGTGATTTCCTGGGTGCACATATTTGCTTTGAATGAGTCCCTGGAAATTTTTTGGGTCCCGACTAAAGCCGTCTAAATCCTACCTTGTAACCTATCCTGTGTAATTCGTTTCTAAGAAATTATTGAAATGTATTTACAGTTAGCTTGAAATGGTGAGGGAAGAAAAAAGAAAAACACTGGGACACATGGATATGATTTTACTGTGTCCCTTTAGATTTTTAGAATAAATCTTATTTATTAGTGATCTCTCTATGAAAATCTGAGTTAGATTTGCCTCAAAACAGCCCATGTTATTAGTGCATTGAAATTCCTGGAATGTGTGTTTATAATGAGCAGTGAGCTGATAGCTTTTTGATTTAGTGATTTCCTGGGATGCACATATTTGCTTTGAATGAGTGTTGAGAATTTTAATATATAAGGCGTGAGATAAATGGTCACTTCTACTTATAGACTCGCCGATAAACATGTGACTAACCAATTAACCAACCACTGGCAGTATTTTGCTGCTGATATTATTATTCATACTGGCTGTTCTGGTCATACCTACTCATAGCTACTTGGATCTTCGTGGACAACGGAACATAGGATTATATCACTGGACCTTTTGACACTACGTAGGATTACATAACCCAGGACTTATTCACTTACCAAAGGATTCTATAGTTCAGGACTTACTTACTTTAAGTCCTTTTCAACTGGCCAATGATAGCGGCCAGATCCTTAACAATGAGTCCCCGGGAAAATTTGTGGGTCCCAACTAAAGCTATCTAAATCCTACCTTGTAACCTATCCTGTGTAATTCGTTTCTAAGAAACTATTGAAATGTCTTTACAGTTAGCTTGAAATGGTGAGGGAAGAAAAGGAAAAACACTGGGACACATGGATATGATTTTACTGCGTCCTTTTAGATTTTTGTGCATCAGGGACGTGGGATGCGTACCTGTCAGCAACTCTGAATAAGTATTCAATTTATACTCAAAATCATTAATACATAGAATAAATCTTATTTATTAATGATCTCTCTATGAAAATCTGAGTGAGATTTGCCTCAAAACAGCCCATGTTATTAGTGCATTAAGTATTCAATTTATACTCAAAATCATTAATACATAGAATAAATCTTATTTATTAAAGATCTCTCTATGAAAATCTGAGTGAGATTTGCCTCAAAACAGCCCATGTTATTAGTGCATTGAAATTTCTGCAATGTGTGTTATATATCACTAAGAAATAAAGGTTTACATGATATATGTTGTCTTTAATTTACATACTGGTTTTAACAAAAACAGATTTAATAAATAATTACTTGGTGTTATTGATCTCTGATATAATTGTTTTATTCTCCAACATATTAAAAACAAATCCTACGAATGATTTTATAAAGAAAGCAATTAAAATATAATTAAAATAAGTTTAATCTTTTTATATGCATTCTTATTTAATTTCATTAGACTTTCTAATTCAATAGGGGGCTGGTTAAGCTCTGTCGGTAAAGTGTCAGCCTAAGAACCACAAGGTTCTGGGTTCGATACCAGCCCTCGCCAAGTCAGCGTGTGAGTAGCACAGAGATCTGTGCAGTAAAGTGAGGAGTTGATGGTAGGTGTGGCACTCCAATTCAGATGCAAAATCAATCTGTGTAAAGTTGGAGTGGCCTATTATCAGTATCAGCTGAACAGCAAGGGAGATTGTTTTTGATGAGGTGGAGCAGAAAACCTACCGTCAGCTCCCCACTTTACTGCACTCATGTGCAGAGTTGGCAGGAACCAGTATCAAACCTGGAACCTTGCGATTCCAAGACGGATGATCTACCAACTGTGCTAAAGCAGTCCCTGCTATATACATACAAGGTGTGTGAAAAAGTTTTGAGATTTTTTGTACTTTTTGACACACATTGTATTCTGAAAAAAAAAAAAAATGTTCCATTCATTAATTTTTTTTCAGAATACAAGGTGTGTCAAAAAAGTACCAAGTTTAAAGCTGTATTTACCAAGATAGGAATGAAGAATGAATGAAACATTTTTTTTTTTCAGAATACAAGGTGTGTCAAAAAGTACAAAAAATCTCAAAACTTTTTTGACACATCTTGTATATATGTGAAGAATATACGGGAAAGGTGAATAACAAACACAAACAATCGATTCAATTCTTAATCTGTTATTTTCTTCATATGTAAAAAATATGATATATTATTGTCCGATCTATTGTTTTGAAGCATTCTACTCTCAACTTAGAGCTTAAAGGAAAAGAAAACATTTCCAAGGAAATAGATTGTGAGTTGGAAACTTGGATGGTAAATTCCTACAGCATTATTGTTGGGGACATTGTCTGAAGGTCGGATAAAGGCAAGAAAGAATTTTTTTTCTGCTATATGATCGGCACACGTCAAGAATTTGCACCAAAATACAGATTAACAATCCGACCTCCCCCCACACACACAACCCAATGACCTCCTGAATAAGCAACTTTAGATTTAGACGTTTCTGTTTACACAAGTGATAGACAGCCAATAGATTCATTGCCATTAGTTGAGCAATAACAGCTGTAGCTCAGTGGACAAAGTCATTGGAATAAGTCCAGCAGAGTCCGTAGTTCAAATACTGCTTACCAGTGGTTGTATTACAGTTTTATTTTTTAGTTGTCTGTCATCTGTCTCTAGCTGACATGATACCATCCGAAGATGGTCATAGAACATTACACTCTAGGGAATCATTATTGATGCAGACATACACAAGTACTTAAATGAACTACACACTAATATAACTTTTTAATTAGAGAACAAGCTAGATGGTGTTATGTTTTTAAGGGTCATTCTTGGTCCTCGGTAAAGAGTTCTCAGTTCTTGGTAAAGAGTCCTTCGATAATGAATCCTTTGGTTACTCTGGTAAAGAGTTCTCTCGTATAGAGTCCTTTGATAATGAATCCTTGGTTACTCTGGTAAAGAGTTCTCAGTTCTGGTAAGAGTCCTTTGATAATGAATCCTTTGGTTACTCAAGAGGGTTACTCTGGTAAAGAGTTCTCAGTAAGAGTCCTTCGATAATGAATCCTTTGGTTACTCTGGTAAAGAGTTCTCAGTTCTTGGTATAGAGTCCTTGATAATGAATCCTTTGGTTACTCTGGTAAAGAGTTCTCAGTTCTTGGTAAAGAGTCCTTCGATAATGAATCCTTTGGTTACTCTGGTAAAAGAGTTCTCAGTTCTTGTATAGAGTCCTTCGATAATGAATCCTTTGGTTACTCTGGTAAAGAGTTCTCAGTTCTTGGTAAAGAGTCCTTTGATAATGAATCCTTTGGTTCCTCTGGTAAAGAGTTCTCAGTTCTTAGTATAGAGTCCTTCAATAATGAATCCTTTGGTTACTCTGGTAAAGAGTTCTCAGTTCTTGGAGAGTCCTTCGATAATGAATTCTTTGGTTACTCTGGTAAAGAGTTCTCAGTTCTTGTAAAGAGTCCTTCGATAATGAATCCTTTGGTTACTCTGGTAAAGAGTTCTCAGTTCTTGGTATAGAGTCCTTTGATAATGAATCCTTTGGTTCCTCTGGGTAAAGAGTTCTCAGTTCTTGGTAAAGAGTCCTTCGATAATGAACTCTGTAAAGAGTTCTCAGTCTTGGCCTTTGATAATGAATCCTTTGGTTACTCTGGTAAAGAGTTCTCAGTTCTTGGTAAAGAGTCCTTCGATAATGAATCCTTTGGTTCCTCTGGTAAAGAGTTCTCAGTTCTTGGTATAGAGTCCTTCGATAATGAATCCTTTGGTTACTCTGGTAAAGAGGTTCTCATAAAGAGTCCTTCTCGTAAAGAGTTCTCCTTGGTAAAGAGTCCTTCGATAATGAATCCTTTGTTCCTCTGGTAAAGAGTTCTCAGTCTTGTGTATAGAGTCCTTCGTAATGAATACTCTGGTGATCAAAGAGGAATCCTTCTGTCCTTCGATAATGAATCCTTTGGTTCTCTGGTAATCGTATAAGTTCTTCCTGAGTATTGGTAAAGGTCCAGTAATCCTATGTCCGTCTTCAGTGAGCGCATTTGTAATTATGACCAGTGGGGGTTTAAATAGTGTGTCTTACACGCAGTATGTTTAGTGATTGGCTACATGAGTCAATCATGTGTACTTGGCTAGTCGATAAATCCAGGTGGGTAATTATAGCACATCTTATATCACTATAATTCCAATTCCTTGTGGACTGCATAAGGATGTTGCACGCTGTCTTGAACAAATCCTGGAAGCTGCACTCCACAAAAAAGCAGCTGTACTTCCTCTTATTCCTTTATCCATCATATGAAAATCTGATTTCCCAGATAAGATAAAGCGAGATTTCTTCCAAGCCATAGCTGTATCAGTGCTACTGTATGGCTGTACAACAATGCGCTTAGAGAACAATCAGCTTTTATCTATACTCATACCATCGGATTCATTTCCTTTCTATTAACTTATAATATATATATATATATATATATAATATTATCAATGATTATAAATATATAATATTAAATAATTTTACTACTATTTTAATTTGTGGGGCCCTTAACATTGAATATTAATTGTACAAGCAAATATATTGTACTTCCAAATTATACTAGCATCCTTCAGGTGCAAGTATTTAATTTTCAATGTAATAAAATATTATATTAAATTAGAAAGGCTAATGAAACTAAATAAGAATGCAGATAAAAAGATTTTAAACAAACAAAGGTATAATCGAAAAATAGAACACAACTGAAACTAATTCGTCCTTCACTCCCGTCTTTCATTGTTAAATTTTCCTAATCTAACTCTTTAGTTAAAATAGGAAGTAAAGAATAAAATTACAGTCATTTCTCCTTGTTAATGGATATCTCTTTTTTTTTTAGATTTTTGCTCATATTCATTAAGATTAAACAAAACATTGTAAAATTTAATTCTCAAACTCATGAATAAAATGCTTAAACAAATTCATGAGTTTGAGAATTAAATTTTACAAGGTATTATCATAAAAATTGTATTTTTCAGAACGGATGTTCAAGGTCGGCTGTCAATAATTCATCAGGGAAAATTACAATAGAAAAATGATATAGTTAAATGCTCTCCCACTCTCTATCTCTCTCTCTGTCCCCTGTTAATCTCTCTTGATCCCCCCCTCTTCGCTCTCTCTCTCACAAAATCCCCCCTCTCTTCTCTCTCTCATGAACTCCCTCTCCTCCTCTTTGTAATCATGTCTCCCTCTTAATCTCACTTGATACCCTCCCCCTCTCTCTCTCTCTCTCTCTCTCTCTCCTCTCTCTCTTTTGAAATCTTCTGCCTATCTCTTGTTCTCCCACATTCCTGCTCTTTGTTCTTCATTCACCTCTTTCTTGATCTTCTCTCTTCTACCGCTCCATCTCTTACTCTCTCTTGATCCCCCCCCACATCACTCTCACTCTCTCTCTATCTCTCTCTCTCTCTCTCTCTCTCTTTGTAATCCCAGCCTTCTTTTGTTCTCTCAAGCTGTTCTAAGAATTCTTCCCTCCTCTTTGTTCTTTCTCCCTCTTTCTTGATCCTCCTTCTCCCCCTCTCCTTGTACTTTACCCTCTTTCTCTTGTTCTTCCCCTTCACAGTTTTGATCCAGTTCTCTCTTGATATCCCTTTCATTCTTCTTGTACTTTTCTCCTTTGTTTCTTCCTCCTTCCCCCTCTTTCTCTTGTTCCCCCTCTCTTTCTTGATACTTTTATCTCTTGTTCCTCTCTTCACTCTCCTCTCCCTTCTCCCTCTTGTTCCCTCCCCTCTCTTTCTTCATACTTTCTCTCTCGTTCTCCTCTTCTCACTCTCCCTACTCTCCCCCTCTTTCTCTTTCTCTCCTCTCTCTTTCTAGACTCTTTCTCTCTTGATCTTCTCTCACTCTCCTCCTCCTTCCCATCTTTCTCTGTTCCCTCCCCTCTCTTCTTGACACTTCTCTCCTTGACCTCTTCTCACTCTCCTTCTCCCTTCCCCTCTTTCTCTGTTCCCTCCTCTCTCTTCTAGACTCTTTTTCTCTTGGTCCTCCCTCACTCTCCTTACTCTTCCCCTCTTTCTCTTGTTCCCTCCCCTCTCTCCCCTCCCCTCTCTTTCTCTTGTTCCCTCCCCTCTCTTTCTTCATACTTTCTCTCTTGGTCCTTCTCTCACTCTCCTACTTTCCCCCTTCTTTCTGACACTTTCTCTCTTGATCCTCTTCTCATCTCCTCCTCCTTCCCCCTCTTTCTCCCCCCTCTCTTTCTTGACCCTTTCTCTCTCTGATCCTCCTCACTCTCCTACTTTCTCTTTGATCTCTCTCTCCTTGGTCCTCACTGCTCCCTCTCCTTCCCCCTCTTTCTCTTGTTCCCTCCCCTCTCTTTCTTGACACTTTCTCTCTGATCCTCTTCTCACTCTCCTCTCCCTTCTCCCTCTTGTTCCCTCCCCTATCTTTCTTGACCCTTTCTCTCTTGATCCTCTTCTCACTCTCCTCCTCCTTCCCCTTCCTTCTCTTGTTCCTCCCCCTTTCTCTATGTCTCTTGAAGCCATGAGAAAATAAAAGGAATTCTATTTACTGGCCTCATAGTTAATTTATCTCATTGCAGACAATAAAACAGGGAAAAAAATCATAAATGTTTTATAAATCGCTGGGCATTGTCCAGTTCGGTCAATGATTGCTTGGAGCTGGGGGGGGGGGAATTGGTTAATCTATTCCTGACAGAGACTGCTGGGTAAAGATGAGTCAGAACAAAAGAAAAAAAAAGAAGCCCCCCATCAAAAAAAAAAACATCTCCCAAAAAAACATTGATATATAATGACAATTTCAAACGAGCGCTGAGGAATAACACAGAGAGTTGCATAGTCCAATTAACACACACATGGTTCATTCGTCACAGAAACTTCTTTGGTTACATCGCAAGGAAACCAGAAAAAAGTACACATACTAATAAAGAGGTGTTTATAGTGTAATGGTTATCATTGCAAGAAATGGACTCTGCGAATCTAGTTGAAATCCTGGACAAGGTTTAGTATTATTTGGATTATTCAAGACTATTGTCCTCATCTTCATTGGTATCAGTACAACGTTTCATCCGATGTGCCCTCCTGCCTTCTTCAGGGATTTCTTGACTCGGGAACATTCTATTCAAACTCAGGAACCTTCTTGTTGTAATTGGGAACCTTTTGGCTCCCGATTATAAAAAGAAGGTTCCCGAGTCCGAAAAAGTTCCTGAGTCCAACAGAATATACCTGAAGAAGGCCAGAGGGCACATCGGCCGAAACGTTGTACAGATAACAATGAAGATGAGAACAATAGTCCGAATAATCCAAATAATACTAATTATCAAGCCACATCTCAAAAATTCTGAGAAGAACTGGACAAGGTTGTTTGCATTTCACATAGTGCTAATACCTTTGAGAAAGGTAGGGCATGCAATCGTGGTGTAATGGTTAGCAAGCTAATCTCACAGATCCATTACAACTGAATATCGAGTTCAATCCTGAAAAAAGTACTCCGATTGATAAGGTGGTGTTTGGGGTGTAATGGTTATTGTCAGTTGTAGGAAATGGATTCTTCTACCCAGTTCAAATCCTGGACAAGGCTGTTTGCATTTCACATCCCGCTTTTGAGAAAGGTAGGTTATCCAATCTTGGTGTAATGGTTAGCAAGCTAATCTCACAGATCCATTACTACTGAATACTAAGTTTGATCCTCATTCGATACCCCATACTAGTGATCTTGTATCACATCCTGCCTGTAGAGAATGGGTTGAATAAATAACTACCATTGGGAAAGGTATGAATCAACTATTCTCCATCCAGCTATGGGTAAATAGCAGGGCAAACAGGGCTGTTTAACCTTAGTATGGCAACCAGTCTAGCAGAAGAAAAATTCTGAATTCATACCTGTCAAAACTCCACTTAAGAAATTGACCTTGTGCCACATCCTGCTAATGCATTAGAGTTGGGTAAATAGATATTTTGACTATTCTAGTAAAGTAAAAATAAAGTTGATAGAGTGGCCTATTGTCAATATGAGCCAGACAGTGAGGGAGTCTATCCTCCTTTCAATAGCACTAGATCAGAGAGGCTGTTTTGGCATTCAAGGTGGAGCACCACACTTACCATTAGCTTGCCACTTTAGCACATAGATCAAAGCTGTACTACTCATGTGTTGCGTTGGTGAGGGCCAGTATTTAAACTCAGAACTTTGTGGTTCCTAGGCGAGTGCTCTACCTACTGAGAGCTAAACTAAGTATTCCCTAAGTTTAGCTTAGCCTAGCATAAGGCAACAAGTGTGGTGCACCACACATACCATCAGCTCCCCACTTTACCGCATAGATCCAAGTTGTGTTACTCATGCGCTGAGTTGGTGAGGGCCAGTATTGAACCCAGAACTTTGTGGTTCCTAGGTGAGTGCTCTACCTACGGAGAACTAAACAGATTATTCCTTAAGTTTAGCTTAGCCTAGCATAAGGCAACAAGCGTAGTGCACTCAGTGAGAATCAGCCTCAATACACAGTAACAATAGTCTGTTTGACTAGATAAACTCTCCCCCATAATAGGACACTCTCAATATTTAGGCTAGACTGATGCAAACAGTATCTGTGGTGGTACTCAGTGAGGATCAACATCACTGCATATTAGTATTGATCCATTAGACAAGCTTGCTGCCCATTACTCTATAGAAGGGGTTTGTAACCCCCAGCAGGGCCGCATCCGGCCCTCAAATTATTTTTTCGTCCAACCCACCAACTTAACACCGGGACTCTAATTATCCTATTAGTATTGAAAGTATATATGCTTGGGAACATGGAGGCGCATAGTTTAATGGTTAGAGTCATAGGAGATGGACTCGTCGACCCGAGTTCAATTCCTGGGCAAAGCTGTTTGAATTCCACATGGCGCTAATACCCTTGGGAAAGGTATGAATCCAATTCTCCCTCCAGCTATGGGTAAATTAGTTAGGCAGACTGGGTTCTTTAACCTTGGCTAGGTAACCAGTCTAGGAGAAGGAAAACTCTGAATTCAAACCTTTTAAACTCCGCTTAATAAATTAACCTTGTGTCACATCCTTCTCGTGCGGAGGGGTTGGTGTTTGTGTGTGTGTGTGTGTGTGTGTGTGTGTAATGTAATATATATATATATATATATATATGCTTGGGAACAATTGTTTCCGAGAATGAAATATGCTAAAAGACAATTAAAGCTTTGCCTACAAAATTACCTCCAGGGTTGTACCAAATTTTATTGGTATTATTTTACCTGTATGACAGGATATTTCAAAAGTTCACTATCTATTCACCACAGAACTCTTTCTATTCAAATAAAATTCTATTATCTATACATATATAAAGGGCAGTTGTGTGTATATGTATGTGTATGTCCATAAAAAAACTTTGAAAATAAAACAATTAATAACAAAAGTAAATATATATACACATTAAATATCACCAGGGCTTGGTTTTTGAGCAAAAATAATAGAGTTTTGATTTATATTCGTGAAGATAATTAAAAAATAAAATTTAAATAATAACAGCATGGATTTTTTTTTCATTCAATATTTTAGATAGTAGACATTAACATTTCTTTTCAGAGAAGCTGGATCAATGCAAGGTCTATTTCTTTTACATAGGGATTTAAACGGGGCATCCCACGAGGATTCAACTCACTATTCAGTAAAAATGGATCTGTGGGACTAACTTTAAAAAATGCTCCTCTACGCAGGTGCCACTGCTAGTTATTGTATAAAGAGTTAATGTCATGACCCTCCTCAGAGACTCTGCATAGCTGTTTGACCCTCTTTCTCCAAAAGATTGCCAACCCCTACTCTATAGCATCATCATTGTCGTGCTGATAGCATGGATTCTCTTGACTCTCTGTTGCCATTCATCCCTATCATCCACTGCTCTTGGAAGGTCTCCTACACAGCATCCAGTGTTTGCACAGAGCTGATGTATTTGTGTCCATTTGTAGGAGTCCACATGAGAACATCACTTTTCTTCTTCAGCAGTGCCCATCATGTCTTGTTTGCCTTAGCAAGGCACTCTAAATAGTTACTAAGCTTAGCTTAGACTGACACAAGGACAATAAGTGTGGAGCACGTATTAAGGATAGAACTCACTATATATATTGAAGAATAATCAAGCTAAGTTCCAATTACCGTCGAATTGGTAAGACACAGCAACAAGTGGTTGTAACTTAATACAATCCCCTCCTGTCGCAATTCCACTGCAGAATGACAGGGTATTTATAAAACTCCACAATATCATAGAAACCAAGCAGCCAATGAGAACTCAGGGAATGGAATCATCCAAATGCATGAATGGACTATTCTTGATTTCTATAAATACCAACTGTCTTGGACACTGCTTTAGTTGTACTTAGCTAGCTGCTGTTATTCAAACCAACAGTAGACTAACTGACTTCAATATATATAATATGTATAAAAAAAGTATCAAGATTTTTTAAAAACTTTTTGACACACCATGTATTCTGAAAAAAATAACGTTTCATTCATTCTTCATTTTTATCTTGGTAAATACAGCTTCAATCTCAATACTTTTTTGACACTTTGCATATATATTTAACAACCCCTCTGAATGAGTAGGATATGATACAAAGTCAATTTTTTAAGTAGAGTTTCACAATTTTGAATTCAAGGGTCCTTCTAGACTGGTTGCCTAACCGAGGTGTAAGAACCCAGACTGTCCTACTATTTACTCATAGCTGGAGGGGATAGTTGGACACATGCCTTATCACGATATAGTAGTAACCAGTCTGCTAGGACTCCTTTCAAATCATTACTTCCATGGCAAAACATTCGAAGTATGGGTTAAATAGTTGCCACTACTGTTCTCAACAAGGATGGTTTTTGCATTATAATAACCCACAGAAGGTTGATATGGCCATTAAAAAAAATAAAATAAAATAAAAAAACTAATAGTTGTATATATTCAATTTGGATTATATATCAAGCATAAAAATTTTATTTAACTATGGTGGTCTTCATATAAACCTGAGACATTTTCTGTGATTATCAATCGCCAGACCCGGATCTGTGATCCCACCATATATAATTGAAGTGTGTTGAACAATCAAGAGCGAAGACGGGACTCCTACTCTAGTGCTCCCTGTATTCTCTTCATTGTTTATGTGTTCTGTCTGGAATACAGCTTTAGTCTGATACTTTTTGAACACAGCTCCATAAATAATAAATTGTATCAGTATATCCATTAGATATATATATATCAAGCGATTAGTAACTGAGACTCGCTAATTAATCTTTAAATCATATCTTTGGCTGCGTACTTTCTAATAAAACTCTGGAAAATTCATGTGTTCAGCCAGTATTGGCTTATTTCCTATAACTCCAACATAAACAAAGGGGAAAAAACCCACTCTTGACTGATAAATTATTATTTTCCCATTAAACTTAACCCTAAACCCTAACCCCGTCTTTTTTTCAAGTAGATAATAAATAAATAAATAATGTTTACCAGTCAAGAGGGTTCCCCTTTGTTTATGTTTGGAGTTTAAAGGAAATAACCCAGTATTTTATCTTCATTAGTTTTATTCATGTTACAATGAAGTTTGTCAAGAAATGAATTTACATTATCAGGTTAATTCGGATCCTGTGGATCATATTCCATCTCCCCAGTGGATTTGTAGCTATTGATGATGAACCATTCTTTTAACTACGAGAATAAATAGAAATCTTTAATTATTAAAAAGAAAAGGTTACAACAATGCAGGAGAAAAGAAAAGAAAAGAAAAAAATCTTTATTTTTTTAAATGAAGAAAAAAGACACCAAGCTTTTTAATATTTGAAATTCAAGTATCGGATATAAAGAGGCAGGTTGTGCAGGAAATTGACAACAAAAGGCGGCACTGAGGCTAGAAATGACTCAGGAGAAAAGAAGGAAATGTAATAAGAAATAATAATGAAAAGAAGTCATCTCATAATAATTCTATTGTGCAAATCTTTTGAGAAAAATAAATATCCAAAAATTTACAGGGATAAGATTTTTAGACAAAAAAAAAAAAAAAAATCCGCGCATAAAATGAAGAAATGTGTGTATTATGTTTCTAGAAGATTGAGAAAATATCCAAAATTTAGAGGAATAAAGATTTTTAGCACCAAAAAAAAATCCACATAAAATGAAGAAATTTTGGATTATGTATTTTAGAAAATTTATAATAGAAAATACCTTGCCCATTTAAAAATGTCAGACCTTGAGAAAAAAATATCCAAAAATTATGAGGGATAAGATTTTAGCACAAAGAAAAATAACAACATAATATGAAGATATGTTTGTATTATTATTTTAGAAAATTTGAGAAAAAATATCCAAAATTTAGAGGGATAAGATTTTCTAGCACAAAAAAAAACAACATATATATGAAGATATGTTGTATGTATTTCTAGAAAATTTGAGAAAAAATATCCAAAATTTTCAGAGGGAAAAGATTTTTTAGCACAAAAAAACCCACATAAAATGAAGAAATGTTTTATTATGTATTTCTAGAAGATTTGAGAAAAAATATCCAAAATTTTGAAGGATAAGATTTTTAGCACAAAAAAACAATAACATAATATGAAGATATGTTGTATTATGTATTTCTAGAAAATACCTGTCAGACCTTTGAGAAAAAAATATCCAAAATTTTGAGGGATAAGATGTTTAGCACACAAAAAAAACATCAAATGAAATATTGTATTATGTATTTCTAGAAAATACCCACTTCATCTATTAATGTCAGACTTTTGAAAAAAAATATCCAAAATTTATTAAATCTACATTAACATTACTTATCAGTTTCCAGAGTTCACCTGGAGCTATCAATAGGTGTTTAACTCATTTGTCCTTCTTCCACCCAGCTTTCTTCATTCAGAGTGAATAAGCTGGGAAATTTTAAGCTTGAAGAGTATTGAACTTATTCAATTAACTTATGTAAAAGTATAGCAAACATATACAGGTACAGTTCAAGCACTTTTGTTTTTCACTATTTGTAAAGCCCTTCTAATGACTAAAGCAATTCAATAAAATCATCCTGTTTTCTCTCTATAGTTGACATAACAACAAAAAAAAACAACAAAAAAAAAACACTAGAATAAGTTGGCTATAATTCATTTCCAGAATTACCCATGCACTTCGACAGTAAAATCATTAGCAATTCCTTTCTATGGTAATGCCTTGTAACGATAAATATTCTAAAAATAATATTAGATTAAAATGTTTATTGTTTACTTCTTCAACAACTGCATAATCTAATTTTTTTTAAATTTTAATTCTTTAATTGTTTTACTATTACTACTAATACTACAGGGGCCGGTTTAGCTCAGTCGGTAGAGCGTTCAGCTAGAGACCACAAGGTTCCTAGATTGATACCAGTCCTCGCCAACTCAGCGTATAAGTAGCACAGGGATCTGTGCGGTAAAGTAAGGAGCTGATGGTAGGTGTGGCGCGCCTCCTCAGATGCTAAAACAATCTCCTTGGTCTAGCGCAAGTGAAAAGGGGATAGACTCCCTCGCTGACTGGCTGATACCGACTTTAGGCCGCCCCGACGACTTTACTTTTTTTTTTACTTTTACTAATACTACAATAACGACTGTGATATTTAATCTTTTTCCATTTTAATTCATTAATTCTTTTTTTTCTTTTTTTTTTTTTTAAGTATTTTACACTTAAATTGTTCAAATTGAGTGTGGTCACAAGACAGTCACACTGGCTACATACATACATATGTCTAAAAGATTTTGGTCTTGTTCAATGAATTAAAAATATATTATAATTAAAAAATATCCAAAATTTTGAGGGATAAGATTTTTAGCACAAAAACAACAACATAATATGAAGATATGTTGTATTATGTATTTCTAGAAAATACCTGATCCATTTAAAAATGCAGGGCAGACTGGGCTCTTTAACCATGACTAGGTAACCAGTCTAGGAGAAGGAAAACTGAATTCAAACCTGTAAAACTCCACTTAAGAAACTGACCTTGTGTCACATCCTGCTCATGCGGAGGGGTTTGTGTGTGTGTGTGTATATATATATATATATATATATATATATATATAATAAAAAAAATAATGATAAGGTCTGCAAAATTGTTTAAATTAGTTTTTTTTTTTAAATTGTGTTATAATAAATAGACAAATAGTTTTTTTCACAAATGAAAACAGGAATTGTTGTTTGTTTTTTTTATTGGTATTTGCTACAAGACTTATCTGAGTTAAGTAATGTTCTTGGAGTAGTGGTGATAACAGGGGTATTCTGTTGCTGGTTGGAAAGTTGATAGGACGCTTCTTCGGACGTTTCTCGTTCTTCCTCAGTAACCAGTTCAGTGATAAGTAATGGTGGGGGATGCTATTTTAGAAGCTTCTCGCCCGGGTAACAGTTCCTTTAAATTACGGTGAATGTGCCCTTTTCAAGTACACTATTTGGTCTTCGTGCCTTCTGTAGTGTGCTATTGTGACTGCCTTGTAGTCTGCAGACACAATGCCTTCAAAAGTGTGCTGTGAAAAAATGCCTCCATCCAGGTCAACGGTCCATAGATAAGTAAGCCCTGTTTTTGGGCTAAGTGATGAGTGAAGTTTAGGGACCGCTATTTACGCGACTACCTCAGTGAATGCTCCGTGATAAGTAAAGTTTTTGGTGCCAACATACGATGTTGGCGATTTGCCCCCTAGCGGCAGGGGGAGATAATTAACTATGGAATTTCCAATAATATCCTAGATATTATAAGTTTGACAAGTGTCTACCAATGCTGATATTTTGAAGGTGTGATATGTTTTCCAAATTTGTATATTATCTTCAAACTCTATGTATCTAATTGTACATTACTGCCAGCCATTTAGTGCCTGTGTGATGTGGCAACATCTGAACAGTACTTTATACAGACTAGCAAATATATGCACCCTCTGGGTGCAAGTAATTAAGTTTTAATGTAATAAAATTTATCAAATTAGAAAGGCTAAATAAACTAAATAAGAATACAGATAAAAAGATTTAAAACAGAGGGGGGTATAATCGAAAAATAGAACAACTGAAATTACTCTTCCTTCACTCCCGTCTTTCATTGCTAAATTTTCCTAATTTATCTATTTAGTTAAAATAGGCAGTAAAGAATAAAATTACAGTTATTTCTTCTTGTTAATGAATTTCTTTTAAGATTTATCCTCGAGGTATTTGCTAATATTCATTAAGATAAAACCAAACAATTAAAAATCAATAATACCAAGTACATATTTATTAAAATCAATCTTTTTATATCAATATGCAAATTAACCTACCAGCCCACACTGTAAACTGCTATTTTTGTTGTATATTTAAATACAATTGCATGTTGTTAGTATGGAGATATGGTCAACGGTATTTATAATGTAAAACAATTTTATTAATGATTGAGATTTGAATAGAATAAAATCTTGGAGAATGTGATGTAAACAACTGAAGGAATTGTGACTTGAGTAGTAATATAGTTTCGGCTACAGACAGATAAGCACACAATCTCCATTATAATAAGATATGTAAAGATATATATTTATATATATATTCAAGAAACCAAATTTATTTAAGACACAAAACTGAATGATGGCAGTTTTTGAGTGATCAAAGTACAAAGGCAAATTTTAAAGCTTTTTCAAAGTATGAATCTGACATTAACAAACATTATATATGTTGAAAGGAAAAATAAAGGAAAGAAAATGCTGAATGGATAAAATAGATTTTTATTTTA
This sequence comes from Doryteuthis pealeii, assembly GCA_023376005.1. Taxonomy (NCBI): domain Eukaryota; kingdom Metazoa; phylum Mollusca; class Cephalopoda; order Myopsida; family Loliginidae; genus Doryteuthis; species Doryteuthis pealeii. The sequence continues at coordinate 115,007,077 of CM042142.1, forward strand.
TTTTATTTTACTGACACGTGTTTCGGCCAGGACTTTATCCATGTACATATGTACTCTATTGTTATTATTTTAAATACAATATGTACATGGATGATTTATATACATAAGTACATGGATAAACTCCTGGCCAAAACATGTGTCAGTAAAATAAAATAAAATAAAATAAAATCTATTCTATCCATTTAGCATTTTCTTTCCTTTATTTTTCCTTTCAACATACCGTCGGATTCGCTTCTATTTTCAACTTACACACACACACAATATATACATTATATATATATATATATATATATATATATATATATAGTTAAATATTGCTCTGTGTATAATTGATTTATTAGTTTTTATACATTGAGCTCTCTTAGAGATTTATAAAAATCCTTGTATGAATCGATAAGTTTGCACCTACAAGAATATGCAGCATGGATGTACAGTGAGATTTCGATGATCCCTTATAGAATCATCCTTTACTTACCAGTCATTTGGAATATCTTACATATATATATATATATATATATATATATATATATATGGGTTGGTGTATATAACTTTAACCTAGCAAAACTGCATATCATAGTGAGGTTTATCTTACAGCAATACACTTAAATAATTCCAAGTTAGAGACTGAAATAACTATTAGTCCAATCTGAGAGTGAATGATAATTTCATGGAGTCTGCTTTTATGCTGAATGTCATTTTTAATGATCCAAATTCTAGAGATAACAGAGATAACTATGAAATGTTAATTGAAATCCTCCACTCCTTTCAAAATAGAAACATCAATATCATCATATATTGTTATTACATCCAGGAAATCACCAGGTTCACTGGTCATTTCATTTAGTAAAAAAAATAAAGAAAGAATTTTAAGTAAAAAATAATTCAAATTTAGATTTAAAAAAAAAAAAGAAAAGAAAACGGTAAAAATGGAATGCCTAATTTCTTTTTGGCTGATAAAGGATATAAAAATACTGGCTAGTATGTATCTTAATTTCTAAATACCTGAAAAAAAAAAAAAAAAAAAAAAAAAAAAAACGAAAACAAAAAAAACCTAGTCTGTTCTTTATTTTTTCAAATGACAGAAACCTCCTACCTTCTACCCACTAAATAATTTAATTTCTAAATGACTAGGAAAAAACCAGTGAGTACATACCTTAATTTCTAAGTTTAAAAAAACAAAAAAAAGGTTTAAAACAATTAAAATAAAACAAATAAAAAAAAAACTTGGTATGTACCTTAATTTCTAAATAAATAGATAAATAAATTTACTATTACGTTACTGTTATAGGTGATATAACCTATCTACATAATGGAATGATCCTACTTCTACTATAAGTAGCAAAGACAATTGTAGCTTGGAGGAAGCGACGCAATTCAATTCTACTTGTGTCAACTTTCACCAGTTTTTTGTCTTTATTTGTGACCCTTAACAACCCCACAACAGTTACAAAAAGATTTCAACTAAAAATTTAAAATTTCTAAATGATCAGGAAAAAAAAAAAAGAAGTTAAACTTTCAAATAAAAGTTTGCCACAACATTATTCCAAATGAACTAATTAAAATTAATAAAAGAAGTTAAAAAAAAAACAGGTAAAAAGGTCTCATAGTGAAAATGGGATACCTTATTCATAAATCGTCAGGGCGGCTTAAAGTCAGTATCAGCCAATCAGCAAGGGAGTCAATCCGCTTTTCACTAGTGCTAGACCAAGGAGATTGTTTTTGCATCTGAGGTGGAGCGCCACACCTACCATCAGCTCCTTACTTTACTGCCCAGATCCCTGTGCTACTCATACACTGAGTTGGCGAGGGCCGGTATCGAACTAGGAACCTTGTGGTTTCTAGCCGAACGCTCTACTGACTGAACTAACCCGGCTCATAAATAACTGTGTAAAAAAATAACAAAATATTAGTATAGTAAAGGGTCGGTTTAGCTCAGTCGGTAGAGCATCCGACTAGGAACCACAAGGTTCTGGGTTCGATACCGGCCCTCACCAACTCAGCATATGTGTAGCACAGGGATCTGTGCAGTAAACTGAGGAGCTGATGGTAGGTGTAGCACTATGCTTCAGACACCAAAAACAATCTCCTTGGTCTAGCGCCATTGAAAAGGGGATAGACTCCCTCACTGTCTGACTGATACCGACCAATATTAGTATGTATCTGAATTTATAAATGAACCCCCCCCAAAAAAAACAAAAAACAAAAAACAGTTTGGTGTTTATCTCAATTTTTAAATAACTAAAAAAACAAAAAGAAAAAAAAAGGGGCTATTATGTACTTTAATTTCAAAATGACTAACAAACCCTACACGCCACCCCAAATTGAATTAATTTTTTTTTTAAATATGTCCTTTGCTGTTCTTAATGAATCACATACAATTCTGTCTTTTGGAAGTTTTAATTGTCATTCTTAATTGGGGGAAAAAAAGAGGTAAGATATGAAAAAAGACAAAGAAAGATGGACCAGTCAGCCCCAACACCTGACTATCATAGTTTCCCATTATCTCTCTCTCTCTCTCTCTCAAAATTCAACTCAGGTAGAAAAAGAAGAAAATAGCGACCCTGTCAAAACTAATGATTCATATCTTCACTTTGATTGGATATTGTATCCAAATTTGATCCATCCAAGTCCTTCGATAATTTGGGATGTTAAAATGTGGCTTAGAGTTACATTAGCTATTATCATTGATGTGTTTTATCGAGAGACATGAAAAAGGATTCTTGGCACAAAGTCAATGAGTATTTGCTCATCCCCCACCCCCCACACACATACACACATCCTCCTTTCTTTGCAGTTTCTTTTTTTTCTTCTTTCTTTTCACCCTTCTATCACTTCCAGACTTCCAGGAACTGACTGCATAGCATCCTTTTGTCATCCAGGTGATAGTGTATTGTTTAGAGCCAAGGTTTTCCAACCGTAAGGTTTAAGGTTCAAGCCTGAATATAAAGGTGTGTAAGGTAAATGAATGATTGATGAATTTTAATGGCATGTCAACCAAACAGGGTTATTTTATGCCTAGAGGTTAGGAAATCACATATATTGTATGTTTGTATTTAACTCTTTGCCTACCAATTTTCACCCAGGGCGGTATCAAATTTTCTTGGTATTTTTTTACCTGTATGATGGGATATTTCAAAGTTACCACTATCTTTTCACCTCAGAACTCATTCTATTCAAATAAAGTCCTATTTCAGTGTAAACAAGTGACACAGGTGAGAGCTGCTGCCAGTGGCTTACAGTAGGATTGCAGTGGTGGGAGAGCCACTGTGAGTGGTTTAAAGTAGGCAAAGAGTTGATTTACCTTGCCAATTCCATTTCCTATCATGATAACCGATAATTTTAATACTCTTGTGACTACCTACCGAAATTTGTCACTGGAATTTTGTATATGTATCTACCAACCCCTTCACACAAGCAGGATGTGACACAAGGGCATTTTTTTAACAGAATTTAACAAGTTTGAATTCAAAGTTTTCCTTCTCCTCGACCGGTTGGCATACCACGTTTAGAGAGCACGTTCTGCCCTATTATTTATATATATGTTTGTATTTAACTCTTTGCCTACCAATTTTCACCCAGTGTGGTATCAAATTATCTTGGTATGTTTTTTACCTATATGATGGGATATTTCAAAGTTCATTATCTATTCACCTCAGAAGACAGCAACGATGTTCAGGTAGTGATTTTTCAGTGTAAACAAGTGACATGTGCGAGAGCCGCCGCCAGCAGTTTACAGTGGGATTGCAGTGGTGGGAGAGCCGCTGTGAGTGGCTTAAAGTAGGGGGAAAAAATTAATTTTTCAGTGTAAACAAGTGATATGTGCGAGAGCTGCTACCAGCAATTGCAATTGCAATATATAATATATATATATATATATATATATATATATATACACACACACACACATGCATGCATGTATGTATATGACACTACACAAACACGTACTTGCAAACATATATTTTACATACACATAAACATACACACGCATGCATATATATATTGCTGTACTTATATATTTATTCATTATTATTATCTTTTTTCGGATTACAATTCCCTTGGAGTGTTTGTTGATACATTAAGACTATGTGTCTATGTATACTTACATATATACAGGTTGAACCATGGGTAAAATACTGATAGTTATATGATGTTGTTTCTGATTGCCCTGTTAATTCTGCGCCATACATGTATTTATCTTTACATAATTCCTGATATATACATTATTTCCAACATTTATGTTTCTTAATAATTATGTATATATATATATGTGTATAAATGTATGTACGTATATGTATGTATATATGTGTATATGTATATATGTGTGTGTGTGTGTGTGTGTGTGTGTGTGTATGTGCGTATATTTGTGTATGTATGTGTGAGTAAAATGTATGTATATCTAAGTATATAGTCATCTAGCAAGCTGTCTATTTTGTTAGCTCAATACACTCTTGCGAGCACATGCATCTAATGTTAGTGTTCGTATATGATATAATTTTGTTTCTCCTCAATAGATATTCGCTGTGAGTGGCTTAAAGTAGGCAAAGAGTTGAATTTTGTTTAGTAGTTGCTTCAAACTTCTTCTTTTTTTTGCACACAGGCGTATGGTTTAAGTATTCCTATCTACTTCTAATAATTATATGATTTCAAGTAATTATTTCTATTTAACGATAATCATATATTTGCAAACAGTTATATGGTTTCAAGGGGCTGGGTTAGCTCAGTCGGTAGAGCGTTCGGCTAGAAACCACAAGGTTCCTAGTTCGATACCGGTCCTCGCCAACTCAGCATATGAGTAGCACAGGGATCTGTGCGGTAAAGTAAGGAGCTGATGGTAGGTGTGGCACTCCACCTCAGATGCTAAAAAAAAATAATCTCCTTGGTCTAGTGCTATTGAAAAGGGGATAGAATCGCTGACTTGCTGATACCGACTTTAGGCCGCCCCATCTACTACTTACTATATGGTTTCAAGTAACTAATAATAATACTTAGTAAAAAGGTATAGCTTCAAGTAACTATCCTTATCTTCTTATAATGGAGATTGTGTGTTTGTCTGTCTGTAACCAAAACTATATCACTACTCAAGTCCCAATTCCCTTAGTTATTTACATCACATTCTCCATGATTTTATTTTTATTTAAACCTCAATTATTAATAAAATTGTTTTACATTATTAATACTATTGACCATATCTACATACTTATAACATGCAATTGTATTTATATATACAACAAAATTGCGGTTTACAGTGTGAACGGAAAGGCTAATTTGCATATTGATATTAAAAATATGATTTTGATAAATATGTGCTTCGTATTATTGATTCATAATTGTTTGGTTTTATCTTAATGAATATGAGCAAAAATCTCGGGGATAAATCTTAAAAGAAATCCATTAACAAGAAGAAATAACTGTAATTTTATTCTTTATTTCCTATTTTAACTAAATAGTTAAATTAGGAAAATTTGGCAATGAAAGACGGGATTGATGGAAGAATAAGTTTCACTTATTCTATCTTTCAATTACACCCCCCTCTGTTTCAAATCTTTTTATCTGCATTCTTATTTAGTTTCATTAGCCTTTCTAATTCAATATAATATTTTATTACATTAAAACTTAAATACTTGCACCCGGAGGGTGCATATATTTGCTAGTATAGATAATTAACAGTTATATGGTATCAGGTCTTCCTGTTAATATTAATCACATAGATCAGGTATTATACAGGACCAAAACAGAAATAAAACAATGTTTATTAATCTATACTTTACAAAGTGTAGTCAAAGTTTCAGTACAACAGCACCTCCCCTTTCTTTAAACTTTATGAAAAATTTAAAATTGTAAATTATCAGTTACTTTCATCTTTATCCCCTTAAGAACAGCAACTAAACTTACATATTAAAAAAAAAATTATTAATTTCTTAATCATAACAATAAATCACATTAAAAAGGGATCATCTTCAAGAGAAAAAAAACAGCAAAATTGCACCATTTTGATAGGTACAGGTTTTATTATATTTATAAAATTCTTCCATTCTAAAGACTGTAAAACAATTAAATTTTATATGGGATCATTTTAAAAAGATTTTTCCTCTTCATAATACAGCAAAAATTATATTAAGTTTTGTTGAATTTTAATTTAGGGGGGAGGGGTATTTTAAAAAAATCACATAAAATGAAGAAATGTTGTATTATGTATTTCTAGAAAATTTTAGAAAAAAAATCGAAAATTTTGAAGGATAAGATTTTTAGCACAAAAAACAAAAACAATATGAAGAAATGTTGTATTATGTATTTCTAGAAAATACCCACTTCATGAAATTTTGGCTATACCTACTACATTACACACAAATTAGGCTTAATAAATTTTTGAGCAGGGGCGTAATTTTGGATAATTTGCGGTAAACATCATAAATAAAGTCAGTATAACTAGAATCATGTACCCACCTCCCAAAAATACCCCCCCCCCAAAAAAAATTCATAAGCTAGATATTGTGATACCTTCCGCAGGACTTCCTCCTCGCAAACATCATGATCCCAGAAAAGGGGTCTTCTTAGCCTGTGGCCTTGCACACTGAAAGAGGTTGGTGCAACAATTTATTTTATTAGAAACTTGTGGGGTGACTCAGGTCAGTGGGGAAGAATTAAGTTACTCGGAACATGCTAATATTTACATATTCCATAGTGAGGATCTCATGGGTATCATTTATATGTGTATAAGAATATGGTAAATATTATGTTTCGAACATAAATAGAACCAAGAGGGAAACATTTCTGCTATTGAATGGGTATGTTCAGGCACATTTACAAGGCACATTTACAATGGGTATGTTCAGGGACATTTACAAGGGATGTTGAAAAGTTCTCAGACTGACCAAGATGATATTGCACATTGTCTCACAAGTTTCTGTAACAATTCCAAAGACAAATTCAATATCTTTTTTTTTTTTTTTTTCTTGCAAGTTTTTCATGCTGGCCAAACTAATTTTAATTCTTTTTCCCGTTAAATTTTATGTTTAATTGTTAGACCATGTACGCATGCCCCCTCTTCTTCCACCTTCTCCATCTCCCCATCTGTGTTGAGTATCAGAAGCTAGCTAGAAACCCGACAAATTCAATAACAATTTAGAAAAAGAAGAGATAAAAATGGGAAAGAGAAAAGAAAGAAAGAAAATGATAATATTAAAGGAAAGAAAAAGAGAAAAAATAATATATGAGAAAAATAGAAAGAAAGATAAAAAGAGAATGAAAAAGAACAAGAATGAAAGAGGAAAATGAAAAAAAAAAAAAGAAAGAAAAACAATGAAAGAAAAGTAAAAAAAAAAGAAAGAAAAATGAAGAATAAATGAGAAATTTATTCATAAAATGAAGAAATATTGTATTATGTATTTCTAGAAAATTTTAGAACAAATATCCAAAATTTAGAGGGATAAGATTTTTAGCGAAAAAAAAAAAAAAATCGTAATATGAAGAAAAAGTGTGGTCACAATAATTGAGTTCCTATATTATAATAGATGAGGTGTGATTCAAAATTACAGAGACTGATTTTTTTTAATCTTAAAATTTAAATGTAGGGATCAATTTTCATCATAAAGATCTTTATGGACATTAAAAGAAATTCAAATTATAGTTCAGAGGTGCTTCTACCAATGAAAAACTCAATGAAATGACAAAGGAACTAATCAGAAGAAAATTAAAGTGTCATTCATGTTTTATTTCTGCCTTAATGAATAAAGCTTCAGTCTTGATATTTTTTAACACACTCCGTATATCTGTATTAAAATCTAAGCACTCAGACATATCACTTTTCTGAAAATAATGCGAGGTATTCTTTTTTTTTAATTTCTACCTTCAATTTTTTTTTTTTTTTTTTTTTACATAAAAGCAGCAAAAATGCTGTCAGCATTTTTTAAATTGTATTATTTTTTTTTTAAATCTTATTAAAAAAATTCTCAGAATATATGGAAAACAAAAACATTGAAAAAAATAAAGTGGCCACATATGAACACAATTTTCAAATAAAAATTAATCCCACTTTAGCTAAGTAGAGGAAATCAGGAAAGAATATCTCGGGCTTTTTTTTTTTATTTACACACACACACACATTATATATATATATATATATATATATATATATAAACATGTATATATACACACACATACAGTGTTTCTACCACATATTTGGAATTTAGAAATACTTGGCGATTTTATATATATATATATATATATATATATATATATATATAATTTAATATACCAAGCGTGTTGGTAGATCCTTGCGGAGAGAAAAAACCCAGCAGAAAGTTTGATTGTAAAAATATACTACCAAACATCAACCAGGAAGAAAAAAATTTTTGAAAAAAAGAAAGGACCAAGATATTCGTACCAACAAAAAATAATCTATTGGTACAGTATTTGGCCAAAAGAAAAAACAATTTATATGTATATATATGTATATAAGATATATATATATTCATATAACTGCTAGGAGAAAGCTAATATGTAAAAAGTGCTCGATACCTAAGTAGAGCCAATAATAAAGATAATCTAATGAGTCAGACGAACCTACTATTAGTTTCGCATAAAGCTCTTCAGGGCTAAAATCCGGATTTTAGCCCTGAAGAGCTTTATGCGAAACTAATAGTAGGTTCGTCTGACTCATTAGATTATATTATATATATATATATATATATAGGGAGAGAGAGAGAGAGAGAAATTTTATGAATTTACATGTATAGAAATATATATATATATACACACACACACATGCATTGAAAAATGAATTTTTTTAATCAATATATATATATGTGTGCATGTGTGTGTGTCTATATCTATACATATTCACACATGAATTGGTAGAATTATATTTAGGGCACCTCTCGTGGTGTAATGGTTAGCAAGCTAGATTCGCAGACCATTGTTAGTGAGTTCGATTCTCACTGGGTGCCCCATACTTCTGGCCTTGTGCCATATCTAAGCTAAGCTTAGTAAATAACTATATGTATATATATATCATTTCATCAATATATGCATACATGTATGCACACTCAGACATGCATATTGATTATATATATATATATATATATATATATATATATATATATATATATATATATATATATATATATGCATGTGCGTATATATAATATCAAAATATAAATGTCCATGCTTCTGAAAAATCAGTTTCAGGAAGACAATCCCTATATATATATATCTATATATATAAAATGAAGTTTGGTATGTACGTGTCAACGTATACATCCAATACAGGAGGTCACTCAGATTCGAAATCTTGCATACCCCTTAATATCCTTCTAACTAAGAAACACCTCAAATTTGATTATTGATTTTTATTGATTAAGGGATATAATTAATTAATTTAACCAAAATCAACCAATTTGCGGAACTGTCCGTATACCAGCTGCTGCTGATAATAAAAATATTGTTCGCTGCCTACTTTCTATTATAGCTATACCAGCAGTTTAGTTTAATTTTAGTGAAAAAAATCACAATCTAAGCCATTCAGCTCGGAATCTCTCGCCTATTTATGCTCCAATCTTTATAAATAGTCCAGTCATGGATCGGGTACTTTTGCTAGTATATATATATTTACATTTAGAGCAGTATTTTATTTTCCTTGGTTTAGTATTTATAGACTAATGGTAACAATAAAATGCATTACCAAGAAGTGAAATGCAAACAGCCTTATCCAGAATTTGAGCTTGGGTCACACACACCTATATACAGACAGACACACACACACATATATATATATGTATATATATACGTATGTGTCTGTATTTGTGTGATATGCGTGTGTGTGTGTGTATATATATATATATATATATAAGTTAAAAGAAAGGAAATGAATCCGACAACTATGGGAGTGAATGAGCTCTGATGATGATTTTTGTAAAATCGAAATATTGATCAGTATCAGCTATGATTATATTATAAATTGTTTTCTTCTTTAACAGCTTTGTGTGATGTTTTCATTCCACCTTTTCTTACTCATATATATATATATATATATATATATATATAATTGGCAAACTAACTCCATAGCAACATTGTGATAACAAAATAAAACAGGTAAAAAAGAATGCATATATAATAGCAAAAACAGTTAATCACAAATTCAGACAGTCTAAAACACCAAAAATAATATTATATGTATTTACCTAATACCTCTACTCTACCACAGGCAGGATGCGACACAAAGTCAATTTTTAATCAGAGACAGGTGATTTAAATTCATACTTTTCCTTCTCCTATACTGGTTACATAACCAAGACTAAAGAACCAAGCATAGTGCTGGGCAACAGATAGATTCATACCTTTCCCAATGGCATTATCATGAAGCAAAATGCAAACAGCCTTGTCCAGAATTTGAACTTGGGCCGCTGATTTCATTTAATTTCCTATAACCATAACCATTACGCTAAGCCCACATCCAGAAATAATGTTGAAGAGACAACAAATATGAGCAAACAGGTCCAAGATAAAGTAAAATATAAAGTTGGCAGAGTGGCGTATTGCCGGTATCAGCCGGACAGCCAGGCATCTATCCCCTTTTCATTAGTGTTAGACCAGGGAGATTGTTTTTGCTGAGGTGGAACGCCAAACCTACCACCAGCTCTCCACTTTACCGTGCATATCAGATTACCCAACTGTAGAATACTGTTAATTGTTATTCTGTGTTACTTTCACCCTTAGCCAGGATTGAACCTGCAGTCTGGAAATGACTGTTACAGATTGTTAACTATTGGACAGGGGAACAGTCAAACACCTCCTCAGCTTAATGGACTCTTCCTGGCAGTAATTATTTAAGCTGTTATAGTGGGTTCATTGGAGAACTAGTAACTGCATGGTTAGGCTTGGCCAGTCACATTGCTCAAACCAATTGTTGACTGTCTAACTGACTTACTTCAATACCAACCTGTGCTACTCATGTGGCAGGGACAAGTATCGAAACAGGAACCTTGCAATTCCTAGGTGGGTACCCTACCGACTGAGTTAAACAACTCATCAAAAAACACAGAAGTCTCAAATGTACAGCATCTGCAACATTGGGATAAAGACAACAAAGATAAGGAAAATAAGCCCAGTAGAATCAATGTATAATAGTAAAAACTGCTCATCACAAATTTATACTGACAGCTGAAACCAGGCATTGATTCCAATTTGTAAATTTTGAAATCAGAAAAACAAAAAGACCCCAGGACGAACTCAGGACCTCTGGGGTATCATTAAATATGAAAGCCTGCAGAGTGTTTTCAAAATCCTATCGTAGTTCATACTATAGCCGTATTTAATAATACATCTGGGGGACAAACTCTGCTCTGCCTCTCTCTCTCTCTCTCCCATCCTCACATCTTCCTCTCTCTCCATCTTCACATACACCATTCTGGCCTATACAGAAGTTATGACTGAACAAGGTTGGCAGAAGAATCTTGAATCACTAATATGGTATCTGACACCAAATGAAACGGAATGGACCACTACCCTCTCCTCCCACACCCATCTGGCACTGACAAATTCCATCTGACCCAGACGTACATCTTCACCTTTCTAACCACACGGCACTTAACAACAGTTTACTAGCAAAGATGCAGATAACTCCAAAATGGCAGTCCTTATTGTTGGTAATGATTTTCAGCATTAGCGATTCGGTGTACATACATTTAGCATGCCAAATGCATATTACAAAATAAGTGACTGCGGACGGGACACGTCACATTCAAAATGCCGAAGACAACAGCCGCTGTTAATTGTATCCGGCTCTGAAATTAGCGTCTGTCAATATTTAGACACTCAGCTTTATTTGGTGGCCCTATCTTTGGAGGTGGCTGTAATGAGGATGCTTGCGAAACGGTTCTAAACAAGCCTGACAAAGAACAGAAATGAGTCTGACATTAATTCCGGGCGTCCTCATCTTTCACGCTTTCCAATGCTCTACCTGTTTCAGAGTATCAGTAACAAGTTTCATCATTTGTGCTCATCTATTCCGACTCTCAAACTGTCTTCTACATTCCATTTCAACTGTCCAATCAATTCGATCTATTCTGATGCTTGGCTCATCTCCTTGGCTCCAATACTCTTCCTTTCAACAATCAACTGAACTTCAAGGTGCTCAAATAAAAACAGATGCATCATTTACTTCTCCACTTATAGCAGATATTCTCCCTAGAATTTCTTCATGAAATATATCTCATAATATATATATATATATATATATATATATATATATATATATATATACACACATACACATATATGTTTGTGTAAACACACACACACATATACGATATTCTCCCTAGTATTTCTTCATGAAATATATCTCATAATAAAATATATATATATATATATATGTAATATATCAAGAAAAATGAAAAAACACAGGTCTAAATGGGTTAAGTGGTGAGTTTATTGGCCGACGCTGCAGTGTTTTGATCTATTAATTAGATCATCTTCAGGGCATAGATAAGAAATTATTTTATCACAGAATAATGAGAAAAGTGAGTGGTAATCCTTGTTATTCAGTCTGTTTAAAAAACTTCTGAAGTTTGAAAAAAGGAGACGGTTTTGAAATATGACATCAAATATTCAAATATATATAATATAATATATATATATATATATATATATATATATATATATATGTGTGTGTGTGTGTAAACACACACATATGTATACATATATTTACAAACCCCTCGGGCGAGCAGGATGTGACACAAGGTCAATTTCTTAAGCGGAATTTAACAGGTTTGAATTCAGAGTTTTCCTTCTCCTTCAATATCTTAGATGGTAGACATTAACATTTCTTTTCAGAGTAGCTGGATCAATGCAAGGTCTATTTTTTTACATAGGGATTTAAATGAGGCATTCAACGAGGATTCAACTCATGATTTAGTAATAATGGATCTATGGGACTAATTTTTAAAAAATCCTTCTCTACCCAGGTGATACCGGGTAGCTGCTGCTACTATCTATATATATCTATTTCTTCTTGTCATAATTGGACACACAGTGTAGTAGATAAAAGAGTTAAGTGACAGTTATCTTTAAACTGCAGGTTCAATCCTGGTTAGGGGTAGCAGTAACATAGAATAACAATTAACTCAGCTTAACACCTGTACCCCAGCTCAAAGTGCCATGATGACTCCCAATTATAACAAGAAGGTTCCCGAGTTCGAAAAGAAGGTTCCCAAGTCTGACAAGAAATACCTGAAGAAGGCCGGAGGGCACATTGGCCGAAACATTGTCCAGATAACAATAAAGATGACGACAATAGTCCGAATAATACAAATAATACTAATTATCAAGCCTCATCTAAAAAATTCAAAGAAATAGTATAATCCACATTTTGCAGAACTTCTTTTTTATAAAATATTTAATTTTTTCCTGTCAGACCATAAACAACACTTTATTCATATATATATATATTATATATATATATATATGTAGTATAGTCAAAAATTTGAAAAAAACACAGGTTTAAATAAAATGAGTGGTAAGTTTCTTAGCCAACGCCTGCAGTGTCAATCTGTTTAGTAGACCTTCTTCAGGGCTTTTGTTTAAGGAAAAAAACTTATCACATATGATAAGGAGATTGTGAGAGTCTTTTGTTGCTCAATCCACCTTTTTTTCATACATGCTCTCTCTCTCTCTCTCCCTATCTCACACATACACACACACAAACACACATACACACACACTTCAACTTAAGAGAATGTTTGTGTCAGCTTCAGAACCGTTTGTCTCTGCGTTTCATAATTTCAAACAATCTATGAACGCTAGTTTTTCACTCAGTATTTTTAGGTGGATTGATCAAACAAAAGACACTCCAATCTCCTTATTATCTGTGATAAAATTATTTCCTTAAAACAAAAGCCCTGAAGAAGATCTACTGAACAGATTGAAACACTGCATCATTTTTTATTTAAACCTGTGTTTTTTTCAAAATTTTTCACTATACTACATACCGTTCGGATTTACTTCCATTTCTTTATATATATATATATATATATATGAATAAATAAATAAATAAATACCTGTGTGTATGTGTATAGGTATCTTTATATTCCACAGCTTTTTCACCTCTTTGGTGAGATCTAAGCATTCATCTATCTTTTTGCTTTTTTATTTTCACTGGAAAGATTATTATTATTATTGTTAACTTAAACTGCAACTGATAGTAAAGCACCAGTTATTGAGATCTGGAAGAGTGTGGAGTACCCCTTTTTATTGCCATTACTTCCAGGTCCACTCTGACCGAGAAAGTGGACATAATAGCACAACCTGGAGTTGCACTTCACTTTACTATTGCTGTCATTACACCACACACTTCCAACAAAATATAGACAAATAGAGGTGAAAAAACTGTGGAACATGAATGTGACAGTGATACCAATTGTATGTGGAGTGTGCTGGATTATGACAGCATAGTAAGTGAGTGCAAACTCCAGTTGTGCTATTATGTCCACTTTCTCGGTCAGAGTGGACCTGGAAGTAATGGCAATAAAAAGGGGTACTCCACACTCTTCCAGATCTCAATAACTGGTGCTTTACTATCAGTTGCAGTTTAAGTTAACAATAATAATAATAATCTTTCCCAGTGAAAAAAAAAAAGCAAAAAGATAGATGAATGCTTAGATCTCACCAAAGAGGTGAAAAAGCTTGAATATAAAGATACCTATACACATACACACAGGTATTTATTTATTTATTTATTCATATATATATATATATATATAAAGAAATGGAAGTAAATCCGAACGGTATGTAGTATAGTGAAAAATTTGAAAAAACACAGGTTTAAATAAAAAAATGATGCAGTGTTTCAATCTGTTCAGTAGATCTTCTTCAGGGCTTTTGTTTTAAGGAAAATAAATTTTATCACAGATAATAAGGAGATTGGGAGTGTCTTTTGTTGATCAATCCACCTAAAAATACTGAGTGAAAAACTAGCGTTCATAGATTGTTTGAAATTATGAAACGCAGAGACAAACGGTTCTGAAGCTGACACAAAACATTCTCTTAAGTTGAGTGTGTGTGTATGTGTGTTTGTGTGTGTGTATGTGTGAGATAGGGAGAGAGAGAGAGAGAGCATGTATGAAAAAATAGGTGGATTGAGCAACAAAAGACTCTCACAATCTCCTTATCATATGTGATAAGTTTATTTTCCTTAAAACAAAAGCCCTGAAGAAGGTCTACTAAACAGATTGAAACACTGCAGCGTTGGCTAAGAAACTTACCACTCATTTTATTTAAACCTGTGTTTTTTCAAATTTTTGACTATACTACATATATATATTATATATATATATATATATATATGAATAAAGTGTTGTTATGGGTCTGACAGGAAAAAATTAAATATTTATAAAAAAAGAAGTTCTGCAAAATGTGGATTATACTATTTCTTTGAATTTTTTAGATGAGGCTTGATAATTAGTATTATTTGTATTATTCGGACTATTGTCGTCATCTTTATTGTTATCTGGACAATGTTTCGGCCAATGTGCCCTCCGGCCTTCTTCAGGTATTTCTTGTCAGACTTGGGAACCTTCTTTTCGAACTCGGGAACCTTCTTGTTATAATTGGGAGTCATCATGGCACTTTGAGCTGGGGTACAGGTGTTAAGCTGAGTTAATTGTTATTCTATGTTACTGCTACCCCTAACCAGGATTGAACCTGCAGTTTAAAGATAACTGTCACTTAACTCTTTTATCTACTACACTGTGTGTCCAATTATGACAAGAAGAAATAGATATTATATAGATAGTAGCAGCAGCTACCCGGTATCACCTGGGTAGAGAAGGATTTTTTAAAAATTAGTCCCATAGATCCATTATTACTAAATCATGAGTTGAATCCTCGTTGAATGCCTCATTTAAATCCCTATGTAAAAAAAAAATAGACCTTGCATTGATCCAGCTACTCTGAAAAGAAATGTTAATGTCTACCATCTAAGATATTGAAGGAGAAGGAAAACTCTGAATTCAAACCTGTTAAATTCCGCTTAAGAAATTGACCTTGTGTCACATCCTGCTCGCCCGGAGGGGTTTGTAAATATATGTATACATATGTGTGTGTTTACACACACACACACATATATATATATATATATATATATATATATATATATATATATATATATATTTGAATATTTGATGTCATATTTCAAAACCGTCTCCTTTTTTCAAACTTCAGAAGTTTTTTAAACAGACTGAATAACAAGGATTACCACTCACTTTTCTCATTATTCTGTGATAAATAATTTCTTATCTTATGCCCTGAAGATGATCTAATTAATAGATCAAAACACTGCAGCGTCGGCCAATAAACTCACCACTTAACCCATTTAGACCTGTGTTTTTTCATTTTTCTTGATATATTACATATATATATATATATATATATTTATTATGAGATATATTCATGAAGAATACTAGGGAGAATATCGTATATGTGTGTGTGTGTTACACAAACATATATGTGTATGTGTGTAATATATATATATTATATATATATATATTATATATATATATATATTATGAGATATATTTCATGAAGAAATTCTAAGGAGAATATCTGCTATAAGTGGAGAAGTAAATGATGCATCTGTTTTTATTTGAGCACCTTGAAGTTCAGTTGATTGTTGAAAGGAAGAGTATTGGAGCCAAGGAGATGAGCCAAGCATCAGAATAGATCGAATTGATTGGACAGTTGAAATGGAATGTAGAAGACAGTTTGAGAGTCGGAATAGATGAGCACAAATGATGAAACTTGTTACTGATACTCTGAAACAGGTAGAGCATTGGAAAGCGTGAAAGATGAGGACGCCCGGAATTAATGTCAGACTCATTTCTGTTCTTTGTCAGGCTTGTTTAGAACCGTTTCGCAAGCATTCCTCATACAGCCACCTCCAAATATAGGGGCCAACCAAAAAAGCTGAGTGTCTAAATATTTGACAGACGCTAATTTCAGAGCCGGATACAATTAACAGCGGCTGTTGTCTTCGGCATTTTGAATGTGACGTGTCCCGTCCCGCAGTCACTTATTTTGTAATATGCATTTGGCAAGCTAAATGTATGTTACACCGAATCGCTAATGCTTGAAAAACATTACAACAATAAGGACTTGCCATTTTGGAGTTATCTGCATCTTTGCTAGTAAAACTGTTGTTAAGTTGCCGTGTGGTTAGAAAGGTGAAGATGTACGTTCTGGGTCAGATGGAATTTGTCAGTGCCAGAATGGGGTGTGGGAGGAAGCGGTAGTGGGTCCTTCCGTGTTCATTTGGTGTCAGATACCATATTAGCTGATTCAAGATTCTTCTGCCAACCTGTTCAGTCAGTAACTTCTGTATAAGGCCAGAATGGTTGATGTTGAAGATGAGAGAGAGAGGAAGATGTGAGGATGGAGAGAGAGAGAGAGCAGAGCAGAGCAGAGTGGTCCCCCAAGATGTATTATTTAAATACGGCATTATAGTATGAAACTACGATAGGATTTATAAAACACTCTGCAGCTCATATTTAATGATACCCCAGAGTCCTGAGTTTCGTCCTGGGTCTTTTATGGTTTTTCTGATTTCAAATTACAAATTTGAATCAATGCCTGGTTCAGCTGTCAGTATAAAATTTGTGCATGAGCAGTTTTTACTATTATACATTGATTCTTACTGGGGCTTATTTTCCTTATCTGTTGCTTGTCTTTATCCCAATGTTGCAGATGCTGCTACATTTGAAGAACTTCTGTGTTTTTTGATGAGTGTTTAACTCAGTCGGTTAGGGTACCCACCCTAGCGAATTGCAAAAGGTTCCTGTTTCGTACTTGTCCCTGCCACATGAGTTAGCCACAGGTGTGGTATTGAAGTAAGTCAGTTAGACCCAGTCAACAATTGGCTTTTGAGCAATGTGACTGGCCAAGCCTAACCATGCAGTTACTATTCTCATGAACCCACTATAACAGCTTAAATAATTACTGCCAAGGAAGAGTCCATATTAAGCTGAGGAGGTGTTTGACTGTTCCCCTGTCCAATAGTTAACAATCTGTAACAGTCATTCCAGGACTGCAGGTTTCAATCCTGCTAGGAAAGGTGAAAGTAACACAGAATAACCAATTAACAGTATTCTACAGTTGGGTGATTCTGATATGACGGTAAAGTGGAGAGCTGGCGTGGTAGCGTTATGGCGTTCCACCTCAGCAAAAACAATCTCCCTGGTCTAAACACTAATTGAAAAGGGGATAGATGCCTGGCTGTCCGGCTGATTACCGGCAATACGCCCACCTGCCCAACTTTATATTTTACTTATCTTGGACCTGTTTGCTATATTGTTGTCTCTTCCAACATTTATTTCTGGAGTTGCGGCTTAGCGTAATGGTTATGGTTTATAGGAAATTAATATAAACACGTCCCAGTTCAAATTCTGGACAAGGCGTGCATTGCTTCATGATAATGCCATTGGGAAAGGTATGAATCTATTCTGTTGTCCTATCACTACTTTGGTCTTTATCTTGGTATGTAACCAGTATAGGAGAAGGAAAGTATGAATTTAATCACCTCCGAAAAATATGATCCGCATCCTGCCTTGAGAGTAGTATTAGAAAACATTATATATTATTTTGGGTGTTAGGACTTCTGAATTTGTGATAACTGGTTTGCTATTTATAATGCATCTTTTTTTACCGTTTATGATCACAATCAGGGTAGCCAAATATATATATATATTAATATATATTATATATGAGTAAGAAAGGTGGAATTGAAAACATCACACAAAGCTAAAAAAAAACTATATATTTAATAAATCATAGCTGATACTGATCAATATTTTCGAGTTTACAGAAAATCATCACAGCAGCTCATTCACTCCCATAGTGCGGATCATTTCCTTCCTTTTTAACTTATATATATATAAATATATATATACACACACACACACGCATATCCACACAGATACTGACCATACGTAATATATACATATATATAATGTGTGTGTGTGTCTGTCTGTATATAGGTGTGTGTGACCCAAGCTCAAATTCTGGATAAGGCTGTTCACACCTGGGTAATGCATTTTATTGTTACCATTAGTTCTATAAATACTAAACCAAGGAAAAATAAAATACTGCTCTAAATGTAAATATATATATACTAGCAAAAGTACCCGGATTTCCCATGGGGGGGGAAAACCTGGGGAAACTTATTTTATTAAAAAGGGAAATTTAGGAAGGGCGGGGGGGCCATAAATAGGCGAGAGATTCCGAAGCTGAATGGCTTAGATTTGTGATTTTTTTCACAAAATTTAAACTAAAATGCTGGTATGAAACATAATAGAAAGTAGCACGAACAATTTAGACAGCAGCCAGCTGGGTATACGGACAGTTCCGCAAATTGGTTGATTTGGTTAAATTTAATTAATTATATCCCTTAATCAATAAAATCATAACAAAAATTGAGGGTTTCTTAGTTAGAAGGATATTAAGGTGAGTCTAATATTCGAATCGAGTGACCTCCTGTATTGGATGTATACGGACACGAACATACCAAACTTCTAAATAATATATATATATAAGTACCCAATGACTGATTTTCAGAAGCATATCAATAATTTATATTAAATACCACATGCATTATAAAATATATATAATATTATATATATATATATATATATATATATATATATATATATATAATCAACAAGGTCTAAGCTATATGCATATATTGATGAAATGATATATATATACAATATAGTTATTTACTAAGCTTAGCTTTAGATATGCACAAGGCCAGAAGTATTGGGGCACCAGGAGAATCGAACTCACTAACAATGGTCTGCCGAATCTAGCTTGCTAAACCATTACACCACGAGAGGTGCCCTAAATATAATGTTACCAATTCAGTGAGATATGTGGTTAAGATATAGACACACACACATGCACACATGAAATATATTATAAAAAAATCATTTTTCAATGGCATGTGTGTGTGTGTATTATATATATAACATATACATGTAAATTCATAAAATTCTCTCTCTCCTCTCTCCCTTAATATATATTATATATATATATATATATAAATCTAATGAGTCAGACGAACCTATATTAGTTCGCATAAAGCTCTTCAGGGCTCAAAATCGATTTTAGCCCTGAAGAGCTTTATGCGAAAACTAATAGTAGGTTTCGTCTGGACTCATTAGCATTATCTTATATTGGCTCTACTTAGTATCGAGCCACTTTTTACATATTAGCTTTCTCCTTAGCAGTTATATGATATATATATAGCTTATATACATAATATACATATAAATGTTTTTTCTTTCCTAAATACTGTACCAATAGATTATTTTTGTTTGGTACGAAAATATCTGGTCCTTTCTTTTTTCAAAAAATTTTTTCTTCCTGGTTGATGTTTGGCTAGGTATATTTACCAATCAAAAACTTTCTGCGGGTTTTTTCTCTCCGCCAAGGATCTTCCTACTCCTATATAAATATATATATATATATATATATATATATATATATATATAATAAATCGCAAGTATTTCTTAAATTCCAAATATGTGTAGAAAATAATGTATATATACATGTTTTATATAATATATATATATATATATATATAGTGTGTGTAAAAAAAAAAAAGCCCGAGATATCTTTCCTGATTTCCTTACTTAGGCTAAAAGTGGGATTAATTTTTTATTTGAAAATTGTGTCATTATGTGGCCACTTTATTTTTTTCAATGTTTTGTTTTCCATTAATCTGAGAATTTTTTATTAGATTAAAAAAAAAAATTACAATTTAAAAAAATCTTGACATGTTCATTTGCTGCTTTTAATGTAAAAAATATAAAGAGAAAAAAATAAAAAAAGTTTGAAGGTAGAAATTAAAAAAAAAAATACCTCGCCATTATTTTCAGAAAAGTGATAGTCTGAGTGCTTAATTTTTAATACAGATATACGGAGTGTTGTTAAAAAATATCAAGACTGAAGCTTTATCTCATTAAGCAGAATAAAAACATGAATGACACTTTAATTCTTCTGATATCCTTGTTCATTCATGAGTTTTTTCATTTGAATATCACCTCTGAACTTAATTTGAATTTTCTTTTAATGTCCATAAAGATCTTTATGATGAAAATTGATCCCTACATTTAAATTTTAAAGATTAAAAAAATCAGTCTCTGCTTAATTTTGTAACACTCTTCATCTATTATAATAATTAGGAACTCAATTATTGTGCACCCACTTTCTTATATTTACGATTTTTTTTTCGGCATAAAGCTTACGCCTCTAAATTTGGATAATTTGTCTAAAATTTTCTAGAATACATAATACAATATTCTATTATGAATAATTGTCTCATTTCTTCATTTCTTTCTTTTTTTTTACTTCTTTCTTGTTTTTTCTTCTTTTTTTTTCACCCACGTCTCATCTCTTTTTTATCTTTCTTCTATTTATCTCATATATTATTTTCTTCTTTTTCTTTCTTTTAATTTATCATTTTCTTTCTTCTTTTCTCTTTCCCATTTTTATCTTCTTCTTTTTCTAAATTGTTATGAATTTTGCGGGTTTCTAGCTAGCTTCTGACTCAACACAGATGGGGAGATGGAGAAAGGGTGGAAGAAGAGGGGGCATCTGTACATGGTCTAACAATTAAACATAAAATTTAACGGGAAAAAGAATTTAAAAATTAGTTTTGGCCAGCATGAAAAAACTTTGCAAAGAAAAAAAAAAAAAAAAAAAGATATTGAATTTGTCTTTGGAATTGTTTACAGAACTTGTGAACAATGTGCAATATCATCTTGGTCAGTCTGAGAACATTTCAACATCCCTTGTAAATGTCTCTGAACATACCCATTGTAAAATTGCCTTGTAAATGTGCCTGAACATACCCATTTCAATAGCAGAAATGTTCCCTTTGGTTCTAATTTATGTTCGAAACATAATATTTACCATATTCTTATACACATATTAAATGATACCCAGAGATCCTCCTATGAATTATGTAAAAATAATTTAGCATTTGTTCCGAGTAACTTAATTCTTCCCCACTGACCTGAGTCCCACCCCACAAGTTTCTAATAAAATAAATGTTGCACCAACCTCTTTCAGTGTGCAAGGCACAGGCTAAGAAGAACCCCTTTTCTGGGATCATGATGTTGCGAGCGAGAAGTCCTGCCGGAAGGTATCACAATATCTAGCTTATTAATTTTTTTTTGGGGGGGGGGTATTTTTGGGCAGGTGGCGTACATGATTCTAGTTATACTGACTTTAATTTATGATGTTTACGCAAAATTATTCCCAAAATTACGCCCCTGCTTTCAAAATTTATTAAGCCTAATTTGTGGTAATGTAGTAGGTATAGCCAAATCATGAAGTGGGTATTTTCTAGAAATACCTAATACAACATTTCTTCTATTGTTTTTGTTTTTGTGCTAAAAATCTTATCCTTCAAAATTTTCGATTTTTTTTCTAAAATTATTCTAGAATACATAATACAACATTTCTTCATTTTATTTGATTTTTTTAAAAACCCCTCCCCCCTAAAAATTAAAATCAACAAAACTTTAATATAATTTCTTGCTGTATTATGAGAGGAAAAATTCTTTTTAAAATGATCCCATATAAAATTTAATTGTTTTACAGTCTAGAATGGAAAGAATTTTATAAATATAATAAAACCTGACCTATCAAAATGGTGCAATTTTGCTGTTTTTTTTTCTCTGAAGATGATTTTTCCCTTTTTTTGTAAATTGGTGAATTTTTAATTTTATTGATTTAAAGAAATTAATAATTTTTTTTTAATATGTAAAGTTTAGTTTGCTGTTCTTAAGGGGATAAAGATGAAAGTAACTGATAATTACAATTTTAATTTTCAAAAGTTTAAAGAAAGGGGAGGTGCTGTTGTACTGAAACTTTGACTACACTTTGAAAGTTTATAGATTAATAACATTGTTTTATTTCTGTTTTGGTCCTGTATAATACCTGATCTAATGTGATTAATATTTAACAGAAGACTGATACCATATAACTGTAATTATTATTACTAGCAAATATATGCACCTCCAGGGGTGCAAGTATTCTAAAGTTTAATGTAATAAAAATATATTGAATTAGGCAAAGGCCTAATGAAACTAAATAAGAATTGCAGATATAAAAAGATTTGAAACAGAGGGGTTAATTTGAAAGATAGAAATAAGTGAAACTTATTCTTCCATCAATCCCGTCTTTCATTGCCAATTTCCATTTAACTATTTAGTAAAATAGGAAATAAAGAAAAAATTACAGTTATTTCTTCTTGTTAATGGATTCTTTAAATTATATCCCCGAGATTTTGTCATATCATTAAGATAAAACAAACAATTATTGAACAATAAATACGAAAGGCACATATTTATCAAAATCATATTTTTAATACATATGCAAATTAGCCTTTCCGTTCACACTGTAAACCGCAATTTTGTTGTTATATAAATACAATTAGCGATGTTAAGATGTAGATATGGTCAATAGTATTCAATAATTTAAAACCAATTTTATTAATAATTGAAGGTTTAAATAAAAATAAAAATCATGGAGAATGTAGATGTAAAATAAAACTAAGGGAATTGGACTTGAGTAGTGATATAGTTTTGTTGGTTACAGACAGACAACACACAATCTCCATTATTAAGAAGATAAGGATAGTTACTTGAAGCTATACCTTTTACTAAGTATTATTATTAGTTTTACTTGAAACCATTATAGTAAAGTAGTAGATGGGGCGGCCAAGTCGGTATCAGCCAAGTCAGCGATTCTATCCCCTTTTCAATAGCACTAGACCAAGGAGATTATTTTTTCTTAGCATCTTGAGGTGGAGTGCCACACCTACCATCAGCTCCTTACTTATGACCGCACAGATCCCTGTGCTTACCATATGCTGAGTTGGCGCGACCGGTATCGAACTAGGAACCTTGTGGTTTCTAGCCGAACGCTCTACCGCACTGAGCTAACCCAGCCCCTTGAAACCATATAACTGTTGCAAATATATGATTATCGTTAAATAGCGAAATAATTTACTGCATAATCATATAATTATTAGGAAGTAGATAGGAATACTTAAACCATACGCCTGTGTTCCAAAAAAAAGAAGAAGTTTGAAGCAACTGACTAAACAAATTCAACTCTTTGCCTACTTTAAGCCACTCACAGCGAATATCTAATTGACGGAGAAACAAAATTATATTCATATACGAACACTAACATTAGATGCATGTGCTCGCAAGAGTGATTGAGCTAACAAATAGACAGCTTGCTAGATGGACTATATACTTAGAGTATTTACATACATTTTACTCACACAACATACACAAATATACGCACATACACCACACACACACACACAACACACACACCAATATATACATATTACACATATATACAACATATACGTACATACATTTATACACATATATATATATACATAATATTAAGAAACATAAAATGTTGGAAATAATGTATTATATTCAGGAATTATGTAAAGATAAAATACATGTTATGGCGCAGAATTACAGGGCAATTCAGAAAACAAAACATCATATAACTATCAGTATTTTACCCATGGTTCAACCTGTATATATGTAAAGACATAGACACATAGTCTTAATGTATCAACAAAACACTCCAAGGAATTGTAATCCGAAAAAAGATAATTAATAATGAATAAATAATAAGTACACCAAGTATATATATGGCATGCGTGATGATGTTTATGTGTATGTGAAAATTATATGTGCAAGTACGTGTTTGTGTAGTGTCATATACATACATGCATGCATGTGTGTGTGTGTGTATATATATATATATAATATATATATATATATATATATATTGCAATTGCAATTGCTGGTTAGCAGCTCTCGCACTATACTGTTTACACTGAAAAATTTAATTTTTTCCCCCTACTTTAAGCCCACTCACAGGCGGCTCTCCCACCACGCAATCCCACTTAAACTGCTGGCGGCCGGCTCTCGCACATGTCACTTGCTTTACACTGAAAAATTCACTACTGAACATCGTTGCTGTCTCTGCAGGAATAGATAATGAACTTTGAAATATCCCATCATATAGGTAAAAAACATACCAAGCATAATTTGATACCACACTGGGTTGAAAATTGTAGGCAAGAGTTAAATACAAAACTATATATAAAATAATAGGCAGAACGTTGCTCCTCTAAACGTTATGCCAACCGGTCGAGAAAGGAAAACTTTGAAATTTTCCAAACTTGTTAAATTCTGTTAAAAAAATGCCCTTGTGCTCACATCCTGCTTGCGTGTGTGAAGGATGTTGGGTAGATACATATACAAAATTTCCAGTGAACAAATTTCGGTAGGTAGTCACAAGAGTATTAAAATTCGTTATCATGATAGGAAATGGAATTGGCAAGCGTAAATTCAACTCTTTTGCCTACTTAAACCACTCACAAGTGGCTCTCCCACCACGTGCAATCCTACTGTAAGCCACTGGCAGCAGCTCTCACCGTGTGTCACTTGTTACACTGAAATTACGACTTTATTTGATAAGAATGAGTTCTGAGGCTGAAAAGATTATGGTAACTTTAAAATTATCCCATCATACAGGTAAAAAATAACCAAGAAAATTTTGATTACCGCCCTGGGTGAAAATGTGGTAGGCAAAGAGTTAAATCAAACATACAATATATGTGATGTCCTAACCTCTAGGCATAAAATAACCCTGTTTGGTTGACATGCCATTAAAATTCATCAATCATTCATTACCTTACACACCTTTATTTCAGGCTGAACCTTAAACCTTACGGTTTGGGAAAACCTTGGCTCTAAACAATAACACTAATCACCTGGGATGACAAAAGGATGCTATGCAGTCAGTTTCCTGGAAGTCTGAAAGTGATAGGAAAGGGTGAAAGAAAGAAGGAAAAAAAAGAAACTGCAAGAAAGCGAGGATGTGTTGTATGTGTGGTGGGGGGTGGGGGATGATGCAAATTACTCATTGACGTTGTGCCAAGATCCTTTTCATGTCTCTCGAATAAAACACATCAATATAATAGCTAATGAACTCTAAAGCCACATATTTTAACATTCCCAAATTATCGTAAGGACTTGGATGCGATCAAATTGGATACAATATCCAATCAAAGTTGAAGATATGAATCATTAGTTTTGACAGGGTCGCTATTTCTTCTTTTTCTACCTGAGATTGAATTTTGAGAGAGAGAGAGAGAGAGATAATGGGAACTATGATAGTCAGGTCTGTTGGGCGACTGGCCATCTTTCTTTGTCTTTTTTCATATCTTACCTCTTTTTTTCCGCCAATTAAGAATGACAATTAAAACTTCCAAAAGACGAATTGTATGGATTCTTAAAGAACAGCAAAGGAACATATTTTAAAAAAAAAATTAATTCAATTTGGGGTTGTGGCGTGTAGGGTTTTGTTAGTCATTTTGAAATTAAAGTACAAATAGCCACTTTTTTTCTTTTGTTTTTTTAGTTATTTAAAAATTGAGATAAAACACCAAACTGTTTTTTGTTTTTGTTTTTTTTGGGGGGGGTTCATTTATAAATTCCAGATACATACTAAATATGCGTCGGTATTCATTCAGACAGTGAGGGAGTCTATCCCCTTTTCAATTGGCGCTAGACAAGGAGATTGTTTTTGTGTGTCTGAAGCATAGTAGCTACACCTACCATCAGCTCCTCAGTGTACTGCACAGATCCCTTGCTACCACATATGCTGAGTTGGTGAGGGCCGGTATCGACCCGAACCTTGTGGTTCCTAGTCGGATGGCCTCTACCGACTGAGCTAACCGACCCTTTATATACTAATAATTTGTTATTTTTACACAGTTATTTATGAGCCAGCGGTTTAGTTCAGCAGTAGAGCGTTCGGCTAGAAACCACAATGTCCTAGTTCGATACCGGCCCTCGCCAATCAGTGTATGAGGTTAGCACAGGGATCTGGGCAGTAAAGTAAGGAGCTGATGGTAGGTGTGGCGCTCCACCTCAGATGCAAAAACAATCTCCTTGGTCTAGCCACTAGTGAAAAGCGGTATGGGACTCCCTTGCTGCATTGCTGATACTGACTTTAAGCCCGGCCTGACGCATTTATGAATAAGGTATCCATTTCACTATGAGACCTTTTTGACCTGTTTTTTTTTTAACTTCTTTTATTAATTTTAATTAGTTCATTTGGAATAATGTTGTGGCAACTTTTATTGAAAGTTAACTTCTTTTTTTTTTTTCCTGATCATTTAGAAATTTAAAATTTTTAGTTGAAATCTTTTTGTAACTGTTGTGGGGTTGTAAGGGGTTCCACAAATTAAAGAAAAAAACTGGTGAAAGTTGACACAAGTAGAATTGAATTGGCGTCGCTTCCTCCAAGCTACAATGCTTTGCTACTTATAGTAGAAGTAGGATCATTCCATTATGTAGATACGGTTATATCACTATAACAGGTAACGTAATAGTAAATTTATTTATTCTATTATATAGAAATTAAGTTACATACCAAGTTTTTTTTATTTTGTTTATTTAATTGTTTAAACCTTTTTTTTTGTTTTTTTAAAACTTAGAAATTAAGGTATGTAACTCACTGGTTTTTTCCTAGTCATTTAGAAATTAAATTATTAGTGGCGGTAGAAGGGTAGGAGGTTTCTAGTCATTGAAAATAAAGAACAGACTAGGTTTTTTGTTTTCGTTTTTTTTTTTTTTTTTTTTTTCATGGTATTTAGAAATTAAGAACATACTACAGTAATTTTTATATTCCTTTATCAGCCAAAAAGAAATTAGGCATTCCATTTTTACCGTTTTCTTTCTTTTTTTTTTTTTAATCTTAAAATTTGAATTTATTTTTACTTAAAATTACTTTCTTTATTTTTTTACTAAATGAAATGACCAGTGAACCTGGTGATTGCCTGCGATGTAATAACAATATATATTGATCATTGATGTTTCTATTTTGAAAAGGAGTGGAGGTTTCAATTAACATTTCATAGTTATCTTCTGTATCTCTAAATTTGGATCATTTAAAAATGACATTCAGCAATGAAAAGCAGACTCCATGAAATTATCAATTCACTCTTCAGATTGGACAATAGTTATTCAGTCCTTCTAACTTGGAAATTATTTAAGTGTATTGCTGTTAATGATAACCTCACTATGATATGCAGTTTTTGCTAGGTTTAAAAGTTAATACACCAACCCATATATATATATATATATATATATATATATATATATGTAAGATATTTCCAAATGACTTGGTAAGTAAAAGGATGATTCTATAAGGATCATCGAAATCTCACTGTACATCCACATAGCCATACTTGTAGGTGCAACTTATCGATTCATACAAGGCAATTTTATAAATCTCTAAGAGAGCTCAATGTATTAAAAACTAATTAAATCAATTATACACAGAGCAATATTTAACTATATATATATATATATATATATATATATATATATAATGTTATATATTGTGTGTTGCTGTAAGTTGAAAATAGAAGCGAATCCGACGGTATGTTGAAAGGAAAAATAAAGGAAAGAAAATGCTAAATGCGATAGAATAGATTTTAATTTTATTTTATTTTATTTTACTGACACATGTTTTTGGCCAAGGAGTTATCCAATGTACTTATGTATATAAATCAATCCATGGTAACATATTGTATTTAAAATAATAACAATAGAAGTACATTAGTACATGGATTAAAGTCCTGCCGAAACACGTGTCAGTAAAATAAAATAAAATAAAAATCATTTATCCCATTCAGCATTTTCTTCCTTTATTTTTTTTCCTTTCAACATATATAATGTTTGATTATAATGTCAGATTCATACTTTGAAAAAAGCTTTAAAATTTGCCTTTGTACTTTGATCACTCAAAAAACTGCCATCATTCAGTTTTGTGCTCTTAAATAAATTTGGTTTCTGAAATATAATAAATATATATCTTACATATCTTATTATAATGGAGATTGGTGTGCTTATCTGTCTGCTTAGCCGAAAACTATATTACTACTCAGTTCACCAATTCCTTCAGTTGTTTACATCACATTCCCAAGATTTTTATTCTATTCAAATCTTCAATCATTAATAAAATTGTTTTACATTATAAATACCGTTGACCATATTCTCCATACTAACAACATGCAATTTGTATTTAAATATACAACAAAAATAGCCAGTTTACAGTGTGGGCCTGGTAGGTTAATTTGCATATTGATATTAAAAAGATTGATTTTAATAAATATGCTACTTGGTAATTATTGATTTTTAATTGTTTGGTTTATCTTAATGAATATTAGCAAATACCTCGAGGATTAAATCTTAAAAAGAAAAATCATTAACAAGAAGAAATAAACTGGTATAATTTTGATTCTTACTGCCTATTTTAACTAAAAGATAAATTAGGAAAATTTAGCAATGAAAACGGGGAGTGAAGGAAGAGTAATTTCAGTTGTTCTATTTCGATTATACCCCCTCTGTTAAATCTTTTTATCTGTATTCTTATTTAGTTATTAGCCTTTTCTAATTGATAAATTTTATTACATTTAAAACTTAATTACTTGCACCCAGAGGGTGCATTATATTAGCTAGTCTGTTATAAAGTACTGTTCAGATTGTTGCCACACACCACAGGCAACTAAATGGCTGGCAGTAATGTACAATTAGATTACATAGGTTTGAAGATAATATACAATTTGGGAAAACATATCACACTTCAAAATACAGCATGGTAGACACTTGTCAAACTTATAATATCTAGGATATTATTGCGAATCCATAAGGTTAATTATCTCCCCCTGCCGCTAGGGGGCAAATCGCCAACATCGTATGTTGCACCAAAAACGTTTACTTATCACGAGCATTCACTGAGGTCGCGTAAATAGCGGTCCCTAAACTTCACTCATCACTTAAGCCCCAAAAACAGGGCTTATCTCTCTTCT